>JACYXH010000739.1:275000-445000 GCA_026745465.1 Lota lota
CTCTCTCTTATATATGTATAAGGATGGTGACTCAGTCCTTACCTCTCAGTTTGTTAGCGTATACAGCTAACACACTTTGATCCGGCACGTTTTAATGAACGTGGCCCAGAGCTCCCTGCGGTGTCCTGCGCTTTGCTACATGTTAGCACTCCATGTCATAACCGTTGTCTGTTCGTCGTGAAATTGTGCAAAGCCCATTTCAGCCAAGTAAAGTCCTTACTAACTGGAAAATAACGGCCGCTGAAAACTAGTGCCAACACTCCAAAACCATGACGCTTCAGGCTACCTGCAGCGAGTAGGCTGACACAATGTGGGCCACCTCTTGCAATTAAAGCAATGCCGAATTGTTGTGGAGATGTGGTTCGAGCACCAACAGTGAAATGATAAGGTTATGTCAAGGCTGGTCACGTGACTTTTGTTTTTGCTTGTGATAATTGTTTGCCTTTGGGCTTTTGTCTGGCTGGTGAAACACTAGTTCTCATGTCATTAAAAAAAGAAATAGGGACCTTAGTTCATGTTAAACACAATTGTCTCATTGAAAACACGTGTATTCACAAAAGGAATGACACCTTAACAATGGCTTGTGCTCCTACAAGCATTTCATTTTATTTGGATTCCTCATGGTTTGCTTTTGTCAAATACCAAACAACTCCTCACTGGTCCAATGACAAATGTTACATTTGACTTCGAAAAGAAGACTAATCTGAAGGATATCCATTTGCAATTTAGCTTTCGAAAGATAAACATAATTGACAAAGTGTTGGCAAATATCAACAGGAAACACATTTTTGCAGTCAGTCCTGTACTTTTAAGTTAAGTGTTTGTTTGTATACCAGCCGTCCCATTGCCAAGCATACAAAAAAATATTCTCATTTGACAGGAGGCGAACAAAGAACCCTCCATCACTCACATCAACAAACCAGACTAGGCTTGGGCATGACTCACAATGGTACATGCTTTAAATGTTTGGCTGATTGTTACCGGCTGCCACTTTGATCGCCTAGCTTGTAGCTTCATTGCCTTTAACAGTATCACGTAACTTGTTGCGTCCTCACCCTGCTTGTAGCATGATAGCCTAGCTTCTTGCGCCATCTCCTAGCTTGTAGCATAATCACCTGGCTTGCAAGCTAGTCACCTAGCTTGTGAGGTAATTGTCTAGCATTTAGCATGACTTCCTAGTTTGTGGAATGATCTCCAAGCTTATAGCAAGTGTTATCTCCTAGCTAGAGGCATTCTCGACTAGTTCGCAGGGTAATCATCGCTTATCTTGTAGCATCATTACTTAGGTTGCGACGTTATCAAAGAGCTTGTTGCAGTGTCCACCAAAAACATATTTAGCTGCAGTGCTTCACATTGGAGAATGCACCATGACAATCCTATTCAAGTTAAAACCCTGTGTTATATTTTTACCACCGTCCGCCACTGGAACCAACTGTGGCACTGAACCATGAAATGCTTAGAGAATGTTGTACTTGCTCATGCCACTCTCATTGATGTGTATTATTGTTTATTTCCCCCCCCCCCCCCATTGCGCTGCTACCTTTGTTGCGCAAACATGGCCGTTTTCTGTCTGATTGCATTCAAACGGACAAGGGCAGTGTGCAATTTGCATTTCTTCAAAGAGACTCCTAGAAACATTTCAAAGCCTTTGAACTTTGACAGCTGACACAGAAGAATAGAGGAAGCAAAGGCGTAACATTTATGAGTATGCATGAGTTGCACACGCTCTGGCAACGCAGAGAATTACAATAATACCACGAGTCTGCGGAGGAGCAGAGCCATGAAAACGACCACCGGGCTAATCTTGTCAAGAAGAGAAAGAAACGACAAAAAAACAAAACGTTGATGTCTTCGTGGTTGGCTGTATTCACCTGAACCTAAACGAGGAGGAGTGGTGTCCATCATCGGAACAGGAATTTGCTTCTAACAAGCAGAATCTCTCTCTCTCTCTCTCTCTCTCTCTCTCTCTCTCTCTCTCTCTCTCTCTCTCTCTCTCTCTCTCTCTCTCTCTTCCCCGTATCTCTTTCTCGCACGTGCACACTCTGAGCATGGCTAACAATGACACTGACTGAAATTGGAACTGACTTGGAGTGGGATCCGAAGTGGGCGCTGATATGTAAACACGGCACATGTCTTTTTCTCTTTTTTTTCCGGCGGAATGTTTGTTCAGACAGCGAAACAAAACCCTGCCGTATCGATTGCCGCCCCTATCTCTCCACACGTGTCTCTGCCGCAGACAAAGCCGGCTGCCACATTTTCACATGCATCCCCCGCCCATCTTCACTCCAAAAAAAAAAGAACTCAAACATGCATTTGCGTTCATTCCGTACATTATCAGAGGAAGACGTGGCGGAGGCTGTTCACGAGGAGAGCGGAACTTGAACCTGTGTGAAGGGGATCGGCCGCACACGACGCATGTTAGCATGTGGAGAGCGCTGTCCAGCCGGCTAGCTAAGCTGATGGAAGAGTGCAGATGCATATCGAACCTGACTGATCACTTCACTGCTCACCGCAACCAGCTCCTAGCTTCCCCTTAGCCATGTCGGCGAGATTAGTGCAGATCCGGATAGGCTGCTGTTGTAAACACTAACACATAAATAGAGAGACGGATGTAGGTGTAATTCAGTCCAGTTGAAATGTGTTACCGTGTATTGGAAATATTGAAAACATGGTTATGGAAATAGGCAATATACAGGCTAAACCTATTTTGTTTTTATTCAGTTGTTTCAAAACGGATGCTTTATTCAGCTTGAGATGTCAGAACATTTCTGTCAGACCCTGGATGGCTGAATTCAGCGAATTGTTTTTTGTTGGTAAAACAAGATTTCTTTCCTTTTTTCTTTCCATTCATTCATATCAAGTCACAACAACCGCGATGTAAAATAGTGAAATAATGATTTGATATATTCATACTAACTGAACAGTGGACCCCCCCCCCCCCCCCCCCCCCCCAGGGATGGCCATCAAAAGCCTGCAAACAAGCGCAAACGCGGAGGTGGAAGCACATTGAGGAGGACTCTTGTGTCCTCTTCCTCCTCTTTCTCCTGTAAAGTACCGATGTGGTAACATGAAGTAAAGCATCGCCATGGTGAACGGTCGCCATGGTGAGGAAGGAACAAGCAACATCGTTTTGGAAAAGTAGTCCTACAGAAAGACCGTTAACTGTTCTTAGGGAAATGATGACAATGATGGTGATCACTTGACCATCATTAGTCCATCCCATGGCTATGTAGTAAAAGTCATTAACCAACAGTTAATAAACCGTTAGCTAATAGTCATAATTTACTAATGGTGTTCATGTTTACTAATGCTGTTTATTTTAACAAAGGTAGTGGTGTTCATGTCATGTTCATGTGTTTATCATGTCATTATTACGTTTTTATGAATAGGGTTAGAGTTAACCCTGACCCACAACCCTAACCCTAACCCCCATGCTAATGCTTTATAATAATGCTTACTAATGCATTAACTAATGTTATTTAATGGTTAGAACCAGCAGGGTTTGGTGTCCAGGTCGACCTGGCCCAGCCACTCCTTCACAGCAGCCTAGGCCTCATGAGGCTGACATGTTCTGCCTCATGAGGCCAGCAGATCCTCTGGAGCCCTTAATCCATGTGCGGCCTGTTGAGGACACAGCTGATGCATGGATAGATAGGTACATGGATAGATAAAATAGTTAAATAGTGACATTTTTAAATAAAGACAGGGAGATACAATATCAATACACAATGGACAGGTGGAAAGTTGGATATAAATGATGGATAGACGGCCCAGACAAGTAGATAGAATAGATAGATACCATAGATGGAAAGTTGAATATATAGAAAGTAAGATGGATGCTATGTGGAGGGTATAGTCAATAGATACCACTACTAACACCACTGCTTAAAATGGTTGCCTTTATAATTCAATGAGTCTACATTCAACATGGAAATGGATGGAGGCCTATATCAGCATAGTTCTCATTAAAAGACAGATTTAAATGAAAATACCTCGCTCCCACTCAGGTGCGATGGGGCCTCCTGCCGATTGTGTCTGTGAAAGGCTCTCTAGACTGTTAAACAGCCTTGGAATGGACAGGCATATTAAAAAGGTCACCATTTTTATGAAACGCAGGACATTCAGTTGGTTTGAATGAAATACGAATACACTTACCCTGACGGAGCCTTATCTGAGAAAGTTCTCCTAACCGTCTATAATTTGGTGAGAAACGGAACCGCATCAGAGCAGAAATATTACGGTGCGTGATCAATTCTTCTTACAACAGTGAGAATACCAGAAAAGAAGATGGAAAAAGGGAAGAGTTTGAGGGTTATTTGTTGAGTGGCTAGCAGTTAAGTGCCAGTTTTCAAACTTAAGTGTTCACCCCATGCTGAACGTGTCATCACAGTGAACAAACACCATTACATGTATAATTCCAGCACCCAGCATCCCCTGATGACCAATTAACCATGGCCTACCGAGACAGAACCATTGCTTGTCAAGTCGCCCTAAAGAGGCAACCAAAAGGCACCCCCCACTGGCACACGCTCTCTCTTCCCTCAAACCCATTAATGATTATCATTAGTTCCCTTTTTGTTCATTTCAATCCCGCCGACCCCCGTTAACGTCTGGCACTGTGGAATAAATGATAACGGTCCGATTGTTTGGAGTAAGAAATGCACAGCATTGTGTGTCGTGTTGTTTACCAGCTGACATCTTCAATAACCTCTGCCCAGTGTAATTTACAAATATGTGACTCTGTATGAATACACTGCATTGTTCTTTGTGCCTGAACATAGATGAACACACCTTGTTCTCTCTCACCTTTGTGGTTATGCTCTTTTCTGGACAAATTATGTCTTGCCATGCCCTCCTCCCAGCATTTGTTCTCTAAAATACCTTTTGTAGTCTCCGGCTGGGCTTAGACGACTCACAAGCTGCATCTTATCCTATGTGTCATGTAACTCATGCCCATGCTCTCATTTAGCCTATGCAACGCTCCTCTAGAGTGTCAGACTGAAACTTCCAGCCGGCGACTTTGTTCTCATTCTCCCTGCTGCGTTAGGGATGGAGCCTTACAGGAGCCTTCAAAAGGGATTGTTTCATCAGGTGCTCTGAGGGGGAGACCCCCCCCCCCTCACTGCCCACAGCAGGGGGTAGGGGTGGGGGGTGCTGGAATGATAACTAAGGGTGTACCTGAAGCCTGGTTCCGCTCTTGTCTTTCTCCTGTGAAATCATTCCATTATATCTTGAAACATGCATTTGATCCCAAAAAAGGTAATTATCTTTAATCATCAAATATTCACTTCAAACTCCTCTCGGTAAACCTGTGCATGAAAAGGGGTAATGAACACAGGAAAACACCATAGGGGTTCAAAGCCCCTGCTGTGACCCAGTCAAATCAAAGGCAAAGGGAATATGGTCTTCCCATCTACCTGGCTGTTTCCCACCAGATCGTGGCCCAGGATCGGCATGGTCTGGTTTCCTACAAGTCGCTGCAGGGTGGGGTTGTCCCCTTTTGATTAAACAATGGCAATTATACGTTGAGTTAACAGTTTCACAATGCAGAGTTCACATGGCAGACTTGATAAGGAAGAGGCCATACACCGAGAAGATGGTCTTGCAGGGGCGCAATACCATCTTTTCAGTGTTCCAGTGTGAAAACGGTATTCCTTTGGTCTTTTCGTATCTTCTTCTTACACCCCAGTCAATCCCCCAGGGATTATGCTATACCCGAGGGTATAAAAATATACCAGAACAAAGTTGAGGAAATGCTGATGCAGTTTGATAAATGGGATTGACATAAACAGCGAGGTTTCACCCATCACCTGGTAATCATGAACCCGAAAAATACCAAATCCAGACTCAAAGGAGAAACAATGCTTTTGTTCCACAAGGCTTTTCAAAGGGCATGGAAAGGTGTCGTTTCCACGGGGCACATATCGACAAGACCAGATCTGCTTGTCAGTTCTTCTCACTTTTCTTTTTTCACCATTCTTTTACATTCTGGAAGAATCCAACCGAACCTCTCAGTCCTGAGACATGAAAGGCAGACACAAGCACAGAGATGTCAATCTTACCTTACCGCATCGATGCCCTCTGGTTCCCCTAAAAAATAAAGAAAAGAATGGGGTGATACAGATGATGATGGAGCGGTTGTCACGGCCGTCGTCTTGACGAAGACGTCGGCCGCTTTATAAATCACCACTGTCCCTGTAAGGAGGTCCTGAGGTTTTTCTTCTTTTTTTTTCTTTTTTTTTTACACCTCTGGGAAAAGCCCGGTCGGAAGAGAAGGGAGGGGAAGAAAGCCATTTGTCAGGAGCACATCTGCATTCAAACCGTATGGAGGTTGACAGGTCGGAGACTGACAACTCCATCGGCCCCATCGCCAGGGAGATGGGCCGAGGGTGTGTGTGTGTGTGTGTGTGTTTGTTTGTGTGTGTGTGAGGCCGAAGAGATACCACATGTTTACACGTTATATTTTCTTTGCGGCTGGTTTTGTTTTTTTATTGATGCCAGATTCATCTTTCATGTACTTACCTACTTTCTACATATAGTTAAACATAGGTGTGTGTGTGTGTGTGTGTGTGTATGTATGTATGTATGTATGTATGTATGTATGTATATATATATATATATATATATATATATATATATATATATATATATATATATATATATATATATATATATATATAATACAAGTGAACAACCTCACGCTGTATTTGTCCATTTTCCATTGGTTGATAGAACAAACGTGCTCTACAAAATAGGTTCTATATAATATTAAATATTAAATAAAGGCATTCCTATTCCTTTTTTTTCCCAGGCGGGTAAATGGTGGGGGCGGTTGAAACCTAATGAGTCCGATTGTCCGTTGGCATCAGCAGCAAACTGTTGTTCCGCCATCACCGCACGCCGACGGCGAGCACTCATCTGCGCGGCGGCTCGGTAATTGACCCTCAGTGGCACTCACCGCTGGCTCCAAGTGACACCTCTCTCGCCGCGAAATGCTCTCGCTGACATACTCACCACGAACATGTAACAACGTTATGCCCCCCCCCCCCCCCCCCCCCCCCGAAACAAGTGCTCGTTCAAAACAGCCCAACGTTAATGGCCGCGCTGACAGAAAAGTAGCACATTGTGATCATGCCAGTTACTTTCAGGGAACAGTGAACCAACTTGTGTTGACTGGTCGGGTGCCAGTTGTTGACAGGTTTGGATATGGAGTGTTTCACGCCCATTTCACTGTTTTCGACATTTCAGATTTTTTGTGTCCTTCACACAAATATTTAGCCCGGAAAATTATTCCTTTATGAAATGTCATAAAATGTGTTGTTAAATCTTGAAAAGTACTTTGTAATTCAACATTAGTAGTACAATGTAGGCCTATAATTTGTGTATATATATAAACATAAAAAATAAATTTGCTTTATGGCTGACTGTAGCATGTCCCCTAACTAGCAAGTCAACAAACGTTGGGTTTGTTGCTGAATTGTTGCCTGACAGCTAGCTCTAGCTAGTAGGCTATCAAATGTCATAGTACACAGTGCATGAATCAATGACATTTTGTTACAGAACAAACCACTGTGCATTAGTGATCCACGCAGAAAGAGGAGGTAACTGTCACAACAAAATCCCTGAAACACACAATGGATCACTTAAAATACAAGCTCAGCTTAATGCTATTTTCATTATTGCCAACTGTGACAAAATGCTCTGTAACAACTAAAATGCAGCCATGCTTTTTGTCTCTGTCAAGCAAAGTTCACAAAGCGGCAGAACGTTGGCTGCTGTAGACTTCCATTAATATACAACAATGAAAGTCAAAACAAAACAGTTTGAACATGTTTTTTGACAACAATACTTGGTAAAATATTGTCACTTTCGCTCCTTTCATTTCCAGATGTCGGCAACAAGACAAAACAATTTGCCTGCCTTGTCTTTTAACTCAAATTACAGATGCAGCAACACTGAATGAGGAACAATCAGGAGGGAGAGCGAGAGGGAGAGCGAGAGAGAGAGGGAGAGAGAGGGGTAGAAAAACACCAGAAAAGATTCAGACGTGAAGCTTGTAAACACCTGCAGCTGGTGGGAGCTATTAGGAGAATAGGGAAGGCGGGGAGGCGGGGGAAGTGTTCTCCTGGCAACTGTGCCTGAAACGCTGTCCGGGAAATCACTCTCGCAGTGGGGCCCGGCTCAACCAGCGTGAGGGAAAGCAGCTGTGACTAGAGGACAGGTATCGCCACCAAGTACGAACATAAACACACAGCGAGAGAGAGAGAGAGAGAGAGACACGTCCCACAGAGATGTGTTCTCCAAGCCGTAATAATGAAGAGGCGCCTGATAACAACGGAGGCTTTTTGGTGGTCTTCGGTTGCGTTTTGTGTTTCTTTTTCTTCTACTTTCTGGGGCCGTGTTTCTGCGAACGTGTTTTCATCGGAGTGGTGATTCCGACGTTTTGCAGACAATGTGTGTGGGATGCGTGGGAAGTACTGATCACTAGGGCTGGCCCGATTACGTCGTTTCAAGCTTCGGATATTCGTTAGGTTTCCGAACAAATTCCAGAATAGGAAAAGTTCATTCATGGTGTGTATCTTTCCCTGCCTGTAAACGTAGCAGGCGGTGACCACTGCTGCAGAATCAAGTTGTTATCAACTGATCGTTTTTTCTAAACTGGTTCAATTGGTAAAACAAATGTGTTATTTTAAATAACGCAAAATACCATTAATGCCTCGATGGCCGGTGCATAGACGTAAAAAAAAACAGCATTTCTTATTTCTTTAAAGTTTTTCATCAAAACGAAAAGAATATCCGAATACTGAATTGAGATTTGAATACTTACCTAACGAACGAATATCAGAATATTAGAATATCCGGGCTTAGCCCTACTGCTAAGCTTGTGGGGCCCTACAAGTGTCCCCACAAGTGTCCCCACAAGTGTCCCCATGGCCCATAACACACAGTGCTATGGGCCATTCTTTTCTTCTTCTTTTTTTTTTTTTCAGGTGCATTAGCAAGAAGACTGCTCGCTGTCGCTCTAACAATTTTATGCAAACGCCAATGAAGTGCTTATCACCGCACGGCACAGTTCCACGTCCGACCGGCGGAACCCAGGGTCCTGTTCTTGAAAATGAGGGCCGGGGCCCATTAGCATGAAATTGGGGCTGTTTGTAAAAAGCAATGAAG
Source organism: Lota lota (assembly GCA_026745465.1). Taxonomy (NCBI): domain Eukaryota; kingdom Metazoa; phylum Chordata; class Actinopteri; order Gadiformes; family Lotidae; genus Lota; species Lota lota. Next base: position 284,172 of record JACYXH010000739.1, read on the forward strand.
GCGCGCGAGCGACTGCTCTTCGTTTACTAGTCTAAATGTCATTTCTGGTACAGAATACTGCTTGCATTGCGCTGCCTCACTTAACAGCAATCTGTCTTTGAGTGCCCTGTCTCAACCCCTCTGCTTGCTCTCTTTCCCTCTCTTTCATTCTTTACCTACCTCTCTCGCTCGTTCTCTCTCTCTTACTTGCTAGCTTTCGCATCTTGCTCGTTCACCCATCACTCTTTCTTCCACCCCTTATCTCACTTTTTCTCTCTTGCCTTCATTTTCTTTCTCTCCTGTCTCTGCTCTCTCCATCCTAAACTATCTCTCTCTCTCATCCCTTCTCACCCGCTGTTCCTTTTTGTCTCCCACTTCTCTCTCCATCCCTTTTCTCACACCCCCTTGTCTCTCTATAATCCCCCCTTGTCACTCCCTCCCACTCTCTCTCGTTCTCCTCTAGTCTCACGCTCTCCCTCGCCTATCCTCTCTCTGATATCCCCCCCACCCCCTAGTCATTTTAGCATATGCAATGATGCGTGGGGTTGTGTGACTATGTGAATGTATGTGTGGGAATGTCGATGGATGTGTTTGTGTGTGTGTGTGTGTGTGTGTGCGTGTTTGTGTAGAAGGGCATGTAGTTGGTGCATGTATGCAAGTGTGAGAATGTGTGAGATTCTGCATGTGTGTGTCTTGATGTCTGAGTGTGTATGCATGAGTTAGTATGTGTGAGCGTGTATGCAGGGGGTTGTGTCTGTTTTAAGCTGATGAAATCCTCAGCCCTGTGTGAACCCTTTGCATCTTTGTTTCTGACAGTGAAGTACCATCAAAGATTCAGCAGACCCTGAATTACTGTAGTCTGTGTGTGGGGGTGTCTGCCTGTGGGTGTGTGCCTGTGGGTGTGTGTGTGTGTGTGTGTGTGTGTGTGTGCACGTGTGTGGACGTCTGTGTCTGTCTGTGTGGGGGTATATATATATGTGTGTGTGCATGTTTTTATATCTGAGTGTGGGTGTGTGTATGTATATATGTATGTACATACTGGTCTCAGTAGATAAACCGTTTAGATTAATCTGTAACTAAGCATGCCTAATTACACTCCTCATTGTGCCCCCCCCCCTCTCAATCTCTCTCTCTCTCTTTGTCTCTCTCCCTCTCCCCCCGTTCTCTCTCATCCTTCACATTTATGTCCACAGACGTGTCTCTGAAGATAGAGCACTCTCATAACGTGTCAGCCAGAAGGTTGCTGGTTCATGGTTCCTCCTTGTGTTAAAGTGTACCTGAGCAAGGCAGTAACCCAACGCCCACTCTCTATCTCTCTGTCTCTGACACTCTGAATCTCTCTCTCTGTCGCTCTGTCGCTTTCTCTCACTCTCTCTCTCTCTCTGTCGCTCTGTCGCTTTCTCTCACTCTCTCTCTCTGTCGCTCTCTTTCTCTCTCTGTGTTGAGTGTGCAAGTGTGTTACAGTGGTCAAGAGCTTTATGTCGTTGCATCGCTATAAAAGTGCTTTATTAATGCAGTACGTTTAGCATTTATTGAAGGAGCTCACCTCCAGCGATGCTACAGCGTCCCGGATATTGCAGGTGTGATTCCAAAATGTCTACCGCCACCCATCAGAGGGTCAGGCAGTTCAATAAAGAGGCACTTGCTCTCAAACTCATTCACACACACATACATACACACATAAACACAATCTCTTTCTCTCTCTCTCTCTTTCTCTCTCTCTCTCTCTCTCTCTCTCTCTCTCTCTCTCTCTCTCTCTCTCTCTCTCTCTCTCTCTCTCTCTCTCTCTCAAATACAGACATTTGGACAAACACACACACACACACACACACACACACACAAGCAGACACACAGAGGCAAATACACACACAGACACCTACACAAATAGGCAAACACACAGACAGAGGCTAACACACACTTTAAGACACACAGTCGCATTGGCTTGAATTGTGTAAGGGGAATTGTTTCCGTGTGTTCCCTTAAGCAAGGCACTGAATCCCCCGTCTACTTCTCCACAGCACATCAGCAGACGCAAACCGCTCTGATGTCGTTTTCCATGTGCCTTCTTATTGATCGCCAAGGCAACGACCCGCACGGCCTATTGATCTCTTTCGAAGCATTTGTGTTGATTTCTTTTATCTAAGTAGGCCCATATGTTGATTTTTATCCATCAGGCTTTTTGTCCGTCTAACTTTCTAACTATAGAACCTATAACTATATATGTCTGTCTTTCTATTCGTCTGTCTACCTCTATCTGTTTTCTGTGTCTGGTAGTCTATCTTTTGTTAATCTATCTTTATGTCTGACTAACTTTGTGCAGGGTCCAGAATTAAGTGTTAAACATTTTTATTTAGCGTTAATTTCGGGCCCTGCGTATATCTGTTATATGTCTGTTTGTCTATTAAAGCAGCAATTTATTTTATAACAATCTTTTGTCATATTTGTTCAAAGACTCTTTACATCCCGACCGCAATCAATAATTAAATGCTCTGACAAAGAATATAAATAAATACACCTGGTCCCTGTCTGTCGCAGGCCTTTAATAAATCCGTCCTTTCATTTAATTCGGCCCAAATTAAACTATCGGAGGGTTTACCTACATATCTACCTACATACCCATCACTCGTACTTTGCCCGTGCCCTCATAGCGCATGGCCGAAGTCTACCCACAAGTCCTATTGCTAAAGCTAACGAGCTAGTCACGTGTTTTGAGGGAGTGGCTTTGAGGAGAGGCCTGAAGGGAGAGATAGGATTCTTTTGGTTAGATACTTACTACTTTCAAAATCCAGCTTACTCTGGCTTGTTTTTCCAAAGTGCCTACCCTGCCTTTCATTGTCTTTGTCTAGCTATCGATCCTTATTCTATTTTTCTTCTATTTGTACGAAGACGATGATGATATCACTCACCGTAGCTACATCAGCATTATACTGCGAATCAGCCAATCGGTTCTTGATGCCATCATCAAGACGTCTGTTTGACGACCCCCCCCCACCCCCCCCCCCCCCCCCAAACGTAAACTAGTCAGATCCTTTCTCGCCTATCGCCTGTCCTCTCCGCTCGCCATAAACCACACGTAAACACGCCTTCGCCGCCAGCGACGTTAGTGAGCCTCTGCTAAATGGCAACGGCAGTCACACCTTATATTCGTTTAAAAAAAAAAGAATCTCGGTCGGTACCGTCGTCCTTGAATACTAATCTCATCACCCAACCGGCGTTCGCTCGGAAACGCAGGAAAACCCGCGGAGGGTGAAATGAGTACGTCGTTCAGTGCTTAAGAGGGGGCCCTGGGGGGCCCATGCGTCTTGCTGCTGTCAGCCCCTGACCTTTGTGTATCCCTGCGTGATTTCTGAGTTTGTAGAGCGCTTGTATATGTCACACTCCGTCGGCAAAAAGGCCAATTGTCTCCATTGACTGAAGACAGTGGTGGCAGGGTGAATCTCATGAGGGACCAGAGCTACTGGGGATTTTTCTCTCATTCTTTTTCCAGTAACATGGAGACCGGCCCTTGGGTTATCATTATTGATTTATTTTTTTTATTAGATATGCATCACAAAACCATACAATTCTATTCTATTTCCTGGCTTGATATAACAATTCTTTAAAAATAATAAACAATATTCCATGATGTTGGATGTTGAACTGTGACACGATCCATCGACAGCGTGCCGATGAGCGCGGCTGTATAATCGCACATTAATCTTTCTTTTCCCTCGTGGTGTGTTCAACTTGGCTCGGTCGAAGGGCGTGATCTCGACCTTGGTTCATGGGCCCTGCTTCATCACTCATAGCCTCATGAAGTGTGACATTCGCTTTGAGCTCTTTGGACAATCTACATCTCAATCACGGAGAGGTGGAGGAGCTGTGGGACCACCGCTGGAGGTTTTGTGTTATGGAATAGTGAGGCGACTCGTGGCTAAACCCGCTAGTGCGCTAACCACGAAGGTAAGAATACACAAAGCTTTCTCGCAACCCAGGTTTGATTTGAACATGATACATGTATGTCATTTCTGGCCCAAAAATGTATTTGAACTCCATTGGTCCACCAAGAGTTACAACTCTAACACAACGGACAACTTACTATTTAGCAGTCACTTTTAGCCAACGCAACTTACGGTAACCTTAGATACGGGTGATTCAACAACATTTCGGTGAGAAACATTTTGCCACTATCGCTGGCTCACGTCTATACTCCGCCACAGAGAACATTCAACATCACTCTAACAAGATCACTTTGCAAAGTAGCGGAACCGGCTTCAAAAGGGGGTGGAGGAAAAGGTGAGGGGTGGTTAACTGTGTTGCCAGATTAATGTGCGGGAACAAGTTGTCAGATGCCAGGACACTGCTATGCGCGATGTGACACGCTAGCAACATTTCTTTTCTTTTTTTGCAAGCTGGTGCTAAAACTGTCAAGTGTATATAAATACAGCAGGATGGATCTCTGTGAGAAAAGACAACAACACAATGATACTGCTACAGCCGTGGCAGGGCCTGCACAAATTGTTGGTCGTGTTTTTCTTTCACTTTTTTGTTGTTGTATGTTTTATTTTTGGTCCACTGAACGCCTGGAACAAAATCAATATTTTCATGGCCATTGGACTGTAACTTCCCTTCTCCCTGCTCCTTTGTCTTCGTGGAGACCGAGACTATTGCTATCGTATAAAAAACATAGGCCCTCCCTCCAGTGGACCGACCTGACATTTGTTGCCATCTCTCTCTCTGTCTCACCGTCCGTCTCCCTCCGTCTCTCCCTTGCTCCTTTTTTCTTCTTCCAGGAAACAGTTTTGTTCTTTTTTTTTTTCCCCGTCTGGCCTCATGTCATCATCGTTTTTTCACGGGGACGAGGAGGAAGGCAGCGAAGCAGTGGCATGTCACAGGTTTGTGAACCGCGGACCGACAGAGATGGGGGTGGTGGGGGTGGGGGGGAGGATGATATGATTGAAGTAATGTGCTGTGGCATACCTCCACACCTCCCTCCCCTGGCTCCATCACACCCCCTCCTCTGACACCTCCGCTACAGCCGTCGCTGAGCCTGGAAGCTCCACTCTGTTTATGCACTGGCTCTGTGCGTCGATGCATATACACCGCATGTCCAAATAGTAGTAAAGATGCTAACACACCACACACACAAACATTAATAAACATGCTAACATAGGCACGCAACGTACAATCACACGTGCGCAGTAATAAGTAATAGCACGCACCCTAATCACACACACACAGATCCGGAGAGGATTACAGATGCTAACACACAACATATGGAGCATGCACACACAGCCGTAGCTGCGGGAAGAAGTTTCAAAATGGCAGGGGGGGTCGGGCTAAGGCAGTCCTATTTGTATTTTTATATTAATACATACATTTGCAATTTAACTCAATGTTGATTGCTGCGGTATGGGACAGGCCTACAACCGTTGGCCAGTCCAATCCCTTTTAAGTGAACAGCCTATATGCAATTGATAAATGGAAAACATTTGAATCCCTGCAATTAAACGCAAAAAAAAGGCTGGTAATCAAATGACTACTCATTTTCTTATCGTGCCACTGCGGGCCATTTTCACCTGCGGGCTCTGGAAAATACCCCAAAATGTTTTTTGTATAAGAGACATAGCTAGCTAAAAGCATAAGCAGTGCCATAAACAAGGTTATATTCAACTTGACCGGTGTTTTGACTGTCTTGTAAAAGTCACTGCGTTCAATTTGCGTCACGTCAATATTGATATCTAATCGAATATTGGCAAATAAGTATAGATTATTCAGTAATTATTATTATTATATATAAATCATTTTTTGTTCCTCGTCCATCTCCAGGGGTTACTGCAGCACTCTTACTTCCTGCCGGTATGCAGACAGCCTATTACACCTGTTTCCTACCTGCTCCTTAAGTACATTTACTTGATGCTCTTGTCCAAAGCGACTTAAAATAAGTGCAATCAACCATGAAGAAGCAACCCAAAAAGGGCAAGAATCATGTCTGCACATAAAATTCATCAAATAACCAACTTTTTGTTGGGGATATTGAAATGATACAGTATGTTTACACAAGGATGAAAGTTCACAGTTACAAATCTGAGCATTATTTCCGTTTGATAGCATTCTATGGATCTTGTAGTATGCTATACATTTTGCATCATGCTTTGCATTTGGCAGCAGCTTTATGCTAACCTGCGTCATCCTTTTGACAGAAGCACTGCTCTCTGCATCCACGGCCAGGATAAGAAAATCTCTTTCATACCTTACGACTTTCTTTCAAACCTTCAGTGACTTAAGAAATCTGAAGGGATGTGAGTGGGTGCTGGTCTGTGTCACTACGGTCAATTGATGTTTGTGTCAGACTCTCTCTATCTCTCTGGGTCTCTATCTCTCTGTCTCTCCCTCTCTCTGTTTCTCTCTATCTGTGTGTGTGTGTCTGTGTGTGTGTGTGTGTGTGTCTCTCTCTCTCTCTCTCTGATAAAGGTCACGTCTTGTGGGTCATATCACTCACACAAGTCGATATCCTTCATTTGATGAACTACTCAGTATCTTCCATTTTTGTGTTCCCTGGCCAGTCAGTGAATAAATCTGATGAAGAAACACAATCCAATTGAGCAACATTGATACGTTAATACTTTACCTGGCTCCTTAATTACATAAAGAATTATTGTAACGTGATTGATTCCCAAAATACCAAATGGATTTTCATTCAACCACCTAGTGTTGCCAGGTGCTCTTAGGGACTTTAGCTTCAATCTTGCTCTGAGATTAACAGCTTGATTGGTTTTGGTATTTTGTAGCGTGTATCAAAGCAGTATTGCTAGGTATGGAGTACCTTTTTGGTACCAACCGAAAAATGTTGGCACTAGCACGAGAGACTACAGAGAAAGTTAAGTAAACCATGGCGGTTCTATGTATTCTGCATATCAGAAACAATTAATATTACCAGAGCTGCCCGCCATCTCAAATGTTCGACCCTTTCTGTGTATTGTACAAAAATGTGTGTAACCTTGGTAACCACGTCTATCCAGCCGAACTTCACTTTTTTACAATGTTTGGCGACATTTACATTTCGTTCAAATATTTAAGGGGAATCTAAATTAATTCATTTGAAATGTTACATATTTTTTTAATGCAGCATAATATTAAAATAGTGTTAAATATAATTATATTTTCAAATCTTCTATGACATTTTTGAGGAAAATCACCGAAACTGGGTTGGAGACAGGGGTATACAAAAAAAGTAAAGTAAAGATAGTTTTCGAGGGACATATATACGTGCCATAAATGAAGCCTCTTTACAGACATATTGTATAGGTTACATGCTCTGTTACACATCCATCGACTCAGTCACGCTGACACACACACACACACACACACACACACACACACACACACACACACACACACACACACACACACACACACACACACACACATTCATGGTTTCTTAACCAGGGTTCTGCTTCTTGCAAAGCATCTTATTTCCATTTTACATGCTCATTAAGCAGCTCCATGTGGCTTAAAATGATTCACAGTTGCCTAAATAGGACATTCTTTTGGGTACCCAAGACACACAGTCGTGCTGTAAACACAGGTGTGTTTGCAATCTTTGTTCAGCACACATCCAACCATCCAATAATTCACACGTACACATGCAAACAGATACTACTGTTAATGTGAGCATGTACACACACATTATTTCACACACACACACACACACACGCACACAATCACAGGCATGGATACATAATACACACACAAATATGCTGAGACAAGCAAGTGCATGGATTAGAACTCATCCTACATAGACACAAGCTTATATAAGCAGACCTGCATGCATAGATAAACAGACACATACACACACACACACACACACACACACACACACACACACACACACACACACACACACACACACACACACACACACACACACGCACACACATGCCAACACCTGTACCCACAGAAACACACACACCAAAACACACATTCGTACACACAAGGTACACTTGCACACATCACACACGCACACACACAAGTCCTCCTGAACACACTTGAACACACATGCTTGTGCAAACTCACGCACACATGCACGCACGCACACGCGCGCCAGATAGATGGTTGCCTGGAGAGAGAGAGAATGGTTTTCCCTGGATGCTGGTTTTTATGTGGTAAAACTCCAGGCGAGCTGTATCTGCCGGGCCCCGGGGACATTTAGGAAGCGGCGACCAAACAATTACCTTTGCACGGGTAGTTATTTTTATTAGGCCTCGGCGATCCGAGAAGTTGTATACCGCAGACTTGATTGAAAAGAGGACAGTGAGGAGGAGAAAATAAGGGAGCAGGTCTTGTTTACCTGTTTATAATACAGTCAGGAGCAATGGGGCGCAGTCCAATTCCTCTGCGATACTGCTACGGCTACTGCAAGAACCTTTATTACCACTATTACAAAGTAGCATAAAGGCAAAGGGCGGCGTCAATATCCAATTGCAATACTACTACTATTAGTACTATGGCTACTACAAACTTTGATTACAACTAATACTTAGCAGCAGCAGTTTGGCAAAGGAGTGCAATACTATACAACAGCATTACGACTACTCCTGCTACTAATGCTTTAACCCCTTATATACTGTACTTACTACTATTGCTATGACTTTTAGTAGTATTACTAGTACTTCTATTATCAAAATTTCATCCAATTACTAATGATATTACTACAAATTAACTTCCATTACTTATATTGATACTGTTGTTGCTAGTGCTACTACTTATCTCTTCTCCTATAATTACTGCCACTTGTACGACTACTGTAATCTCTTCTTCTACAATATTAGTGCTACACATAGCACTCCTTATACAAGGACTAGTGTTGTCGTCGAATAACACAATTATGAGTCCGAGTCCTCAGTGCTCGACTGCAGGTCTGAGTCTCCAAAATTGAGTCTGAAAATAACACGGCTGTCACAATTCTGAATGACGTTAATGCAGGCATCCATTCTATGTCCTGGTAACGCAAAACCTAAGCCACAGGAGTGACTGACACGCTCGTGCCCACGATGTAAATAAATAGAAAGAAGGGAGCAGTGAACACAAGTAAGGCCCGCTGGAACACAAAAATGTTTGCACTCTCATCTCAGTTGCAATTACGCGTCATTATTTCCACATTACCCTGCCGTCCATCTGGCTGTGGGGGCTGTCCTGTGGGATGCAAGGCATCCAAGTCCATTGTTAGAATGTACTAGGACTCCGGGAATAACCTCTCCACTTTACTGGGCAAAGAGTAGAAGAAAGAAGAGATGCAGTACGCACAGAGAGAGATAGAGAGAGTTAAAAGTTAAAAGAGAGATTTTATATTACATTTTATATACATCTGTATAGTATTTAATTGTTCTACTTCCTTGGTACTTCATATTTCACTCGTACACTGTAAAAAGAGTAGTAATTCAATTGTTGAATTACTATGATTGGGATCACACAAATTAATTATGTTTTTTGAAGTCGCATTAACACAATTGCTTTAAGTCAGATGTACTTAATAATTTGTTAATTTTCATATCAACATTTTGCAAGTTAAATTATATGTAAAGTCTACCTAAAGTTCCCTGTTTTTTCAATGTAATTATTTGCTTTACCCAAAAGTTGCATACTGCTCAATTACAATGTAATTGTATGGTTTCAGGAAAAGTCATTTTTGTAGACACCATAGTCTGACATTTTGGTTTGTTAAATATAACAAAGATATTGTGTTAACAATTCAAATTTTAAGTTCATCATAGACTCAAAAGAAGAATCATAGACTCAAATCATTTTTTTTTTCATTATATAAATGTAGAAAAAACGTATTATTAACTTTACGGTAGCCAACACAGCTTTTGGACCTACACATTATACATTAAATGCATTAAAAAGGTTATGATTATTCATGTCATTTTATTCATAACATACATAACATTTTTTAACATTTTTGGGGTATTTTAAATTCAAATTCAACATTGTTATACTTCCTTCCTAGAGAGAGAGAGAGAGAGAGAGAGAGAGAGAGAGAGGTCTAAGGCCAAATCAAATTGTTTATGAATCCGTTTGATGAGGTTGGTGTTCCCATCGCTGGCGTGGAGAATCTTTCTCCAAGGTTAATGAGGACAAAGGTTCATTCGCTTCTCTCTGGTGATGGTGGTGGAGGAGGAGGATGAGGAAGAGGGAGAAAGGAGGTGGTGGTGATGTAGGAGGACTCCTTTGGCATTCCACTGTGCCCAACTAATTTGCAAACCCCCGCATAGCTCTCTCTTCCCCCCCCCCACCCCCACCCCCACCCCCTCCCCATTTTAATGAAGGGGAAATGGGTTGTGTTGAAGGCCTTGCGCGTACTCACCAAATGTGTTGTTGGAATACAAATTGGTCACTAGAGTAAGAAAGACCGAAGGAAATATGATTGAAAGCAATTCCTTTTGGATGCTTCGAAGCCTTCAACGTTTTCTTGAAGTTGACACATGCATGGTATTTTATTTAATAAACACTTTGTTTTGGTTGGCCTGTGGTTCCGACATGGGGAGTGGAAAGAGTAATAATACACACTGTGTTTCAGTCATTCTGTAGTACTGACATGTTCAAAAACAATATTTGCCATCAAATTTGGTTCTTTAACTATTTTGGGGCTTTTTGGGGTTGCATGGATAGAAATGGGAGAGTGTATTTCGTTCTCTATTATTATTTATTTTCCTTTACGTGATTGGCTAATACATTTTGTTCCAATTATATTGTGGGCAGAGGCAGATAATATCATTGGATAATCTATATTGTTTATGAATAAAATGGGATACTTTATTTTAATTAACACAAATTTAACATTCTCCATATTGAACTTTATCTCATTGATGATATTGTTCAATGTGAGCCGCGTCCAATAAAATAGTTTGGACACTGTTTTACAATAACGTTTTCTTATATAATCATATCGAATCAATTCATATCCATGTATTTTTGTACAATTCCAGTCTTAACAGAGCGCTGTATGGCATCACATCGTAAAGATAGATGCATCCCCCCACACAGTGAGGTGTATTGTATTTGTAGCGCTACACTGTGGTAAAATACGACTCTTTCTTTGTTATAGTGGTGGAGATGGGTCTTAAATCCCCCCCAGGGGATAATAGGGGGATAGGTTGGACTCAGGTATTGAACTTTAATCACCCTCATACACACACGCATACACGCAGAAACGCACGCGCACACAAACGCACACTACTCAGATATCCCCCGTTGGACAAAATAATACCAGTTGATTACATAGTCCTTCATCAAATTGAAGTTGACAGGTGTGAAGTGCATTTGAAAGCATCCACAGGGTAATACATGACCTAATGGCGCCTCGGTCGTAAACTCTGGGTGTAGTTATGTGCGGTATCGATTATTGATTTGTCATTTTCTCCTCCGCCCATGCGGTAACAACTCGGTGGCGGCCAATATGGTTCTCCCGCATCTGGTTGATGCACGAGGAGTTTAGTATGGCGTCTGCGGGTAACGTGAATGTGTTATTCGGAGCGAACCTTGGCAGGAAAATTGTAACCAGACTTTAGGTCTGTTCTCTGATCGTTTAAAAAAGTATTTATCCTGCTCAAGGAGAGAAGTGAAATGAATGAGGGAAAAAGAAAAAGATTGAATTAATAGTTATATCATGAATTCTTGTAATGTAATCCCATAAGACTTGAGTTCAGAGGAAACGGCATGGGTATTCCAGTGTAAAGCGGCTTGATTGAATTCAGAACAGGCTTACATCAGGGATTTGTCTTTTGATGTTTCCGGAATCTCCCCGATCCGGTTTTTGTTAAAGTAATAATTCATATTTAATCAGCAGTGTTTTGCCGTTACCTGCGCTCCCTTGGCAGACAAATCATTTTCTACTGCAGAAGTCAAAGTAATCTATTTAGGAAAATAATAATTTGAAAGAACACGTTCAAATATTGTCAATTTTCTATTGATAATGTATACCGGATATTGTAGGCTAGGGGGTTTCAAGTCCCAGCCAAAGGAAACTTGGTTTGAATACCCAGTGTACACAGTCTATCTAAGCATCCTTGAGAAGGATGCCTGATCCCTCCCTGCTCCCTAACGACGTATCTGAATTGACTGTAGGGCGCCTTGGATTAAAGCAAAGCTAAATGACTTAGCTTTGCTCAGCATGCAGGACACAATACATAAACAAACAAACAAAGGAATGCATAAGAAGATAAAAGACACCAAATAAGTCATATTCCTGTCCTGTCTGTGGTATTTCCTCTTTGTATTTGGTGCTCTTTTGGCCGTCCCGTGCGACAACAACCAAATATCGGTGACCTTCCCCGTTCGTCTGAAACCACCGCTGAGGTGCTGCGATGAAATGTCAGCGGCGGAATACAGAGCAGAGTCACGCCTGCTTTGGCGTGGATATCCACCTCTGAAGAAGATGGAAAAAAGAAAAGTCGAATTAATTAATCTGACGATAGGGGCTGCACCTTGATCTCCTCTGCCCCCCTGCTGTTCCCGCCAGTAGGGATTTATATTTTTGTATATATATATTTATATATATATATAGATGTATATCAAAATTGTGTTAATAGTTCACAGGAGGCCGCTCTTTGATCAGATACACACCGTTTTATTACCGTACCAGCCGACCTGGATATTGCAGACAACCTCGTAGCAAGTTAAATTCCACTTCTTATGCACCAAATAAACTGGGCATTAGTATAGAAAGGTTTTGGGTTTGATTCCCCAATGTCCGCAGCCTAACCTGTAGGCCTCCTTGAGTAGGAGGCCTCTTACCCCTACCCGCTCCTTAATGACGTGTATCTGAAACTATGGATAAAATCTGTCTGCTAGTGGGCTCAACAGTAAATACGCTTGGATTGAGCCTGCTCTGGCCCTGTACATTTGGTAGAGGTTAAAACATTGTCGATTGTCACTGTTGATATAGATAAAAGAGTAAAATAATCAACTTCCTGTACGTTTTCTCTGAAGGCACCGGACAGATGGTTTGGGGCCCTTGGACCCATTTTAACAAGGTGAACCTGTTCAACTGGTTGTTTGATCGGACACTGCAGAGGAAGAATTGTGCCCGACTGTGTCGCCATATCTTCCATCACAGTGTGTTTCCTAGCTTTACCTCCCATCCCCACCGAATCAATTATTGAAAATAGCTTTAGAGAAGACACGCCGACTGAATACTTAAAATATTATAGCAGAACCATCTGCTTTACCTATAAGCCATAGGTCTAAAATTGCATTTCTGTTCTTGTCTTCAGATATTAACTGATATCAGTCATATGGTAGGAGGTGACCTTTGAACCACCTCTTTTTTGTTATTATTACCACGACTGCATTCAAATGAAATGTGACTGTAATAATTAAGAAACTTGTTATATTTAAGAGAAGACATCCAAATGTCTAGCAGCCAGAGAGAGTGAAGACCATCTGGCGAAGCGACAATAGCGTGTAATGCGGCGATGTGTATCAGTCATGCATAAATGTCCACGTTAACGTGTGATCGTCCGACCAAGATGGATGTCCAGGTTTTACCCAGGCAACGCAGTCGGAAACGTGTCGTTGTAACGCGTGTTTAACGCTCAACGTCTGCCTTCCTGATTTCCACTCAACCGCGGTCATCTGTTGAAAGACATAACTTAAACGCAGCACCTGTCAATGCACTGTGTGAAGTGTGTGTGTGTGCGTGCGTGTGTGCATTAACGTGCAGTGCGTGGGTGCGAGTGTTGCCTCTGTGTGTGTGTGTGTGTGTGGGGGGGGGGGGGGGGGGGTTGAGTGTAATGAAGATGCATGAGGTCGGTTGCAGACTCATCTTCCTTCTCATGGAGCAGCAGATGCTAATGTGCTATGCAAACCTTGTGTGGCTTGTAACGCCCTCTCGCTCGCACTCTCTCTCTCCATGTCCCTCTTTCATTTTCTCACTGGGTCTCTAAACCCTCTCTTTGTCGTTTTGTGGATTATCTCCATCATTCTGTTTCTCGCCCTCTCTCTGTCTATCTGCCCCTCTCTATATGCATCTCTCCTCTCTCTGTCTCACTCTTTCCCTCTCTGTCTCTCTCCATCTCTGTCTCTTTCCCTCTCCTTTCTGTGTCTCTCTTCTTAGCTTTATATGACTCTCTCTCCCTTTATGTCTCTCTCCTCTCTCTTTCTCTGCCTCTTCCTACATATGTATCTCTCTCCCTCTCTCCCTCTCTCTCTCTCCCTCTCTCCCTCCCATCCGGATCAGAGCCATTCCATAGCTTGGCTCACAGTCAGACCCACAGCCAGCATGGCTGTGGGTCTCCTCTGTGAGAAGCAGAACGCTGGCTCCTAGAACCGCTCAGAATTACCTTCAATAATTACATGAAACGTGTGTGTGTGTGTGTGTGCTAATTTTGACAAGATGCACCAGCAGATGGTTGTTAGGTTCATGTTTTTGGGATATTTCTTTATTTACCAATTTATGGTTGTCTGTCTGTCTGTCCCGTCTAGCTGTGTATTTGCTTGTATATGTATCTGTCTGTCTATCTGCATATCTATCTATCTGTTTGCATATCTATCTAATTGTTTATAAATTAATCTGTATATCAATCTTTCTATATCTAGATATATATCTATCTATATCCATCTAGCTATCTATCTGTCTGTATGGTAGTGTGTAGTCTCACAAATCAGACTTTAGATTTATAATCTAAAGTCTGATAGCAAACTAGCTCAAATCTGGTTGTACGGGGCATTTCTCTTTCTTCAAATGAACACAGTGTAGACTGGCCACCCTAGTTAAACACGTAGTAATATCCCCTTCATCAACGAATACCTCCACAACGAAAAAGGAAACAAGGTGTGACTCCGGCCTTTTCCGTTTTTGAATTCTGGCCCGGGCTCTGGGCTCTCTCCCCCTAGAAGCTCTGCTATGACATAGTAGGACTGCTGTATCCGAGATTAGGCAATGGGTGGTTGGGCAGGACATCAGGAGTGTCTTGCTCATGAGAACGTACGCAGGGATAGATGGCTGTAATAAATTAACCAGCGATGACGGTATCTGTACTTTTTTTACAGGGTATGCCAGATTACATAAAACAGATTAAAACAAAAGTCTTACAACATGCTTTGTGTATTTGATGTGAGCTATTGCTGATCAGCCTGTAAACTTGGAAAAGGAGATCTTTGTATACAAATACATAATACATAATTAGCAGGGGGAATGAAAATGTCAACTGCTCATTTGTTTTCCCCACAAAGCCGACTCAAAGCATCTGTTCCATAAGCTCAGAACGCAACCTTACCACAAAACCCCATGTAGTTACTCAATCAAACCCAAGTGAAGCCCAACCTCTACTGAAACACAAACAGAACACAAGAGAATCCTGTTAACCTGGAGTACTTTGTTGTTGTCCTTCGGACTGGCTTGTACTACCTTCTCTCCCACAATTGGCCTCCGTGGTGAAAATCACACGTTACCTCTCTCCGTTCTCGTTGGCCTTACTAAGATCTCAGACTTAAGATTAATGTTCTAAAGTCTGATAGCAGACTAACTGGAATTGGTGAACACAAACTAGTATAAGTATAAAGTATAAAAAAAGTGTAAAGGTTTCAAATCAACTCTGTGTATTATGACAACTGCAGAAATACACTTATTAAAATCCCCTTCTGAAAGCTTCATCCACCGCGTAATGACTTTTCTTCGGTGGAATATCGCCGTGACAAAACAGGAAACAAGGCGTAACTCCACCCCTTGCATTTTCTATTATCCGGCCCAGAGGCTCTGTGCCGTCCCATCCCAGAAGTTCTGCTATAACATAGTCGGATTGCTGGGGCCGGGATTACTAATATCTAATTTCACAGTCCCACAGCATTCCCTGGGACCACTCAAATGAGCACCCAGGACCCTCAATAATGACGCATGTATCCCATGCCTAATATAAAGCCGTGAGACGCCCCAAACACCAATTGTTCCTAGTTAATTTAAGCAAGGGGGTGCTAATACAAGCACGGGGGTGTTAAAAGCTGCGCCAATCTCCATCCAGATTTCTTCCCCGGCCCTCCTGTCGTCCATACGCTCAGCTTTGAGCCAATTTAAATGTAATGTTCTCTTTAACCTCGGCCGCTATCGTGGACTCCCAGGCTGCAGAGGACAAGATGAAAGGAAAATGTTTATTGAGTTGTAAATATTGTAAATGGAATCACGATGTTGTGCCTCGTCCTCGCCACACCTCCCCCCCCCCCCCACCCCTCTCCCTCCTCCACACCGCACTTCCAACTTCCAATTATGGAAGGGTAATCGAGCCCCTTTTGTCAGGTCATACTGGCCATGTCGTGGCGCTCGGCGGGGAGGTGTGATTGCTCCGGAGAGAGAGAGAGAGAGAGAGAGAGAGAGAGAGAGAGAGAGAGAGAGAGAGAGAGAGAGAGAGAGAGAGAGAGAGAGAGAGAGAGAGAGAGAGAGAGAGAGAGAGAGAGAGAGAGAGAGAGAGAGAGAGAGAGAGAGAGAGGGGGGGGGGGGGGGGGATGTTCCGGGCGATCGGTCCACCTCGAGTCCAACCGACAGAGACGACGGTTCGTAAAAATAATATATATATATATAAACAGATGCTTGCGACCGACAAAACAGGTTGTTGGGTATTTATTAGTGTCCTTGTGCTGCCAATGGTCGTTATAGTTTGATTTCATTCCATGTCAGTAAAATAATGTGCGTTAATATCTACAATGGCTCTTGGTGATCTGGTGGCGGTGGACTTTGGTGGGATGGCCTGCGTAAACATGAGAAGGAGTAAATTACATGATAACAGAAATATCATTATAGTATAAAAAAAAAAATAGTAGTAGTGAATTGTAGACTGCACTCACAATAACATTGCTGTGTTCCTCCACGCCAACCTATACCCTATCACACATCCTTATGCGCAGCGGATAAAAATGTCCCGTGTACCCTGGCACAGGCAACTGGAAGACTTTCCTTCTGCACAGTGCACGATGGATTTTGCCAATCTCCCTTGCATGAGGCAGTACAAAACTGAGTTTGTGTGTGTGCATCTATTCAACAATGCAGCTAGTGCAGTGCTGCGCAATGAAGCGCATGTATGTGTACAAGTGATTTGAGTAAGTCTCAGCATAGCGATAAGCTTAGGATCGTGTGCTTATGGATATTTTACGTGAAGCTGACAACATACGTGCACTCACATACGTGCACTCACATCCCGGCACGTACACACACACACACACTCACACACACACACACACACACACACACACACACACACACACACACAGAAGAGTTGCGTCATTAGAGACGGCGTTCTATAGAGAGCCGGATCAGAATGGCCGTTGACGGCACGGTGCGGAGGAGAACACATCACCAAAACCAAAAGCTATTCGGCCTTACGGGAACTATCGCCGAGATTCACCGGGAAATGGTAGAAGTCTCCGGGGGTCTTGGCTTCGGCGGAGGGAGACGGGGAGCCGCCGGTCCAACATCCTGCTGTTTGCCCTCTGTTAGACTTTCTCGTGTCAACAGTCCTCTGTCACATGTTGTTTAGAGTGGTTTTCAAACTGTGGGTCACGACCCATAAGTCAGTCACAGCAAGGGACCAAGTGGGTCTTAAGACCACAGTAACGCTTTTCTTTGGAATAATCTATTGGGGGAAATACACACGCATTCCTACATGTCCTTCATTTGTCATTTCAGTATGTTTGAAGACCCAATAGGGGAATACGGTATTCCCTTATTGTACAATTTACGTACATTTGATGTAGAGAAATGTTGGTTATGGCAGTTTTTTGGACATGAAATGTCCAAAAAATGCATTTCTCTTTTTACTGCACAAATTAGTTAGTTGGTGGGCACTTGGCCAAAAATGCGTCCAAATGCGGGTCACAGCATGAAATACTTGCGGGAATGGGAACTGGGAATGCTTAGTATCCTAGCATGCTAAAAAGCATAATTTTTTTTATTTGATAAATACCCTAACATAGAAAGTACCCCAGCATCCTAAATGCCCTGACATGCTGAGTACCAAACAAGCATGTGTTAAGAGGGAGGAGAAAACTGGATTTACCCCCCCCCCCCCCCTCTCCCCTCTCCCCTCAGGAAAACTCCTGCCAACATGAGGAAAACATGCTAATGCATCACAGAACCACAGATGTTAGTTCTTTCTGTCGGATGCGTGGAGCTATACTGGGTCGACTTTCTTACGGGACATGTTTCCTTGGCACGTGGCTAACCAGTTCTTGCTAGCTAACACATCGTTCACAACAATTATCCTGTTGTCAAAATGAATTAATATGAGTATGTATTATGCTTTCAGTGGCAGTAATGTTATTCAGTTAATTGCTCATAATAAAAGAGGATTACGATAAAATTCATAGGAAAAGGCTTGTTGGCTGGTTAATACCGTACAAGGATGTGCTGTCTGGGTCCCAGTTGCCTTGGATTTGCGGTTAACACACTGGATGTTTGCAGCGGGAAAGAAAAAATATGTATTAATTCACTTTGGAATATAAACGTCCATCCTTGTCAAAATGGTTGAATGTTAATAAAACACTTAATTGAAAGTACCAAGCCCAGAAAAAGACAAGGACAGAATTGTCCGATTTATTTCTGGGGGATAAAGATAGACGAAAAGTCTGGTCAACGTGGACGCTTATAAACACCTTGTCCTTGTCTGTGATTCCTTTTCATAGAAAGATGCATGCCCGCAGGTGTTAACAATGGCCAACACACCCACAGCAGAATCCGCCAGACAGTGTGACTTCATCACAGGGCCGAGAGACGCGTCACCCCTGTGAGAGTCGGTTCTATGTTCGCTGGAAAGAGAGAGAGAAAAGGAGGCTGTTGCAAGTTTGCTCAGACGCGACAGCCAGCGCAGGGACGGGGAGACATTGAGCTCCACTTAGTGAAAAATATATGGGCACAGATCCACAGAAGGGGTTCCCAGGGGGGAAGGAAATGCAAAGTGGCTGGAAAATCATTAGCATTGTTTGCATGTTTCCTCTCAATTATGCTAGCCCCCCCCCCTCCCCCCAGTCTCCCGGCTGAACGGCACACGGGGAATACGATTCGCACCTAGCGAAGCCATTTATCACCTGCACCAAGCGATATGCATGTGCCTGTGAGTGCAATATGTGTGGCTTTAATAATCACCAATAAATATGTTTCATTAAAAAATAAATTCCACCCTCAGCTTTTGTTATTTCTTGGATTGAAAAGTTTCTGGTTCTCCGTTCATGATCCAATCATAAAGCCACAGATCATGGCCAGAAAAATAGGGGGATACAGTGGGGTTGTGCAGCTGTGACAAAAACGATTGCTTATTCCGGCTCTCAATATTTATCACGTGGAAGCCACCCCCCCCCCTCTCCCCCCCAACGCTGTCACCTCGCTCTCAAGGGCGTGATTTACGGCGTGTTCGCCCTCGTCCTCGCCGCAACAATCGAGCGTTCATCACCGGGACTCCTCGCCACCGTCGCTTTTGTTTAATCCAAATCCAAGAGGAGCAGAGCTGGGGAGCGAGAGGGAGAGAGTTGAAGAATAGAGGGGGCGAGACACACAGACTGACATACACTCAGTGTGGGGGATGGATGGCAAGTGAAAGATAGAGAGAGAGAGAGAGAGAGAGAGACAAAGATTCAGTTGGCGAGAGAGCAGTATTAAAAAAAAGAAAAAAAGCGAGAACCGACATCCACTTATCGATACATCAAAGAGGTGACACCGCCTTGGAAATTTGCTAAAGATCATTTGTAATGTTTTCCGCTTGTCACCGGCCCTAATATGCCTTGCTCAGAGCGGCTTTGCCTCGCCTCTCCATGATCAATGGAAGGAGTGGAAACCCGCGCCTCACCATTAAACGCTTTCGACTCGCAATATGCAAAGCTCGCCCGCTATGAGTGATGTGATTTCTTTTTTCTTTCTTATTTTCCACGCCCGGGCTGCAGCGAAGATGTCACACCACAAATTGAACTTTTTGCAACGCACCCGAAAGGCACACGCCCCCCCCGGCACACAAAAGGCGAGGGGCTTCGTCAGACACTCTCTCCGTGTCGTTGCTCGGCCTTGTCAGGTGTTTCATTTTTTCTTTTTTTTCTCCCCAAGAGGGTGTAGGGTGGGTGGCAGACGTAACGGAGGCGGGATCACAGCTCGTTATCGTTCCCGTTTCCCTCGGCCCGCCCTCTAACGACTTGGAAGTGATTGTGAGCCGTCTTTTATGGTCAAAAGGTCCCCTCCTCAAATCACGGGGACTAATGATGCCATCGCTTATGTATGGTTTAGTAATGTCGCCATAACGATCTGTCGGACCAATAGGAAGACAATGTCATGAGGTGTTTTTTTTTCTTTTTCTTTTTCCCCATTCCCTTGATGGTCCCGTATGCGTGGGCTACGTGTCATTGATTGCACTTACATGCTACAACCACGAAACGCAGTTCGTGGTTTCCCCTGGGTTTGCCGCAGTTCAAGTCCAACGGTTGTAAGACGCCATTCGTCATGATTATTACACACTCGGCACGCGCTTTTCCTGGGAATTCTCTGGGAAGCACCCCTGCCCGTATGGAAGGGGGCTTTATTAAAAAGACCTCACTGGGCAAGGTAATAAAGTCACATCGCGGTGTTATCATCAATTACCTATATGCCATCATCTATTTTTGGGTTTCCGCTAAGCAGTTGACAACGAAGAAAGGAATGACACGGTGAGCTCTGCTGTGGCGTGTGTGACAGTTGGGTTTTCTCCGTTTGCAGTCGCGCGTCCATCCGGAAGGGATAGAGTGAAAGTGCTGGATTAGTGACGTGTGGAAGAAGATTGGTTTGCATGAGCTGAACTAAGTCCTGATTATTGTTTGACTGTCAAAATGATAAAGCGCAGAGATACAACGCCTCATTAAAGACACATTTAGAAATTAAGGAAACCGGTCTTTCCTTTTTTTACTGTGACAGGAAATTGAAAATAGGCCCTCTAACTAGCCATCAGCAGAGCATAAACAGCACCTGTTAAATCCCAAGAGCCCCCTTTTCACTTGCCCTACTGATGGTTAATTTGTAAAAAGATATAAAAAAAAACGAATGCAAATTGTGTGTAAAAGCTTGCGTAGGGT
Source organism: Lota lota (assembly GCA_026745465.1). NCBI lineage: Eukaryota > Metazoa > Chordata > Actinopteri > Gadiformes > Lotidae > Lota > Lota lota. Next base: position 305,202 of record JACYXH010000739.1, read on the forward strand.
TTTTTGTTGCTGTCTTGCAGCACTAGTTTCACCAGTTTGCTGTCAAAGTGCTCAAGGCGTAGGTACTTTCTGTCTGAAAAAGGAATCGGTTACCAAATAAAATAAAATAAAAAAAGAAGACACTTAATGTTATCATGTGCCTGGCGCATGAGATGCATTCACTTTCGTTTTTTTTTTTGGTGTTGTTATAAAACTACTTGGCACGTCAAATCCACAGACATCCCTGCCCCCCGAGGAAATTCCAGGTTTATTTGGCCATATAAATTCCAGCTGTCGCAATCATTTCTCTACAATATATACACAATCCATTCCCTCTCCCAACACCACCAAACGCTGAGAATTTCATTTTGTCCGCCGCACTCAAAATGGCCGGCCCCGCCTGACACCTGAGTATACCACGTAATGATCTAAACGAGGTGACAAACAAATGGAGATTTCAATGTTGTGTGAATCCATTACGAGAGGAAGTGGAGGGGTTTTAAAGCAGGAGTGGGGGGTGGGAGGGTGATCTCAGTCCACTTGGTTATGGTCTTTTTAGTGGGGTGACCCCCCTCAGGGGAGCACATTGTGAAATACTTGGTTAAGCTGTGTATTGATCTTCGAAGAAGACGTATTCCCGATGTCTTGCGCATCATAAAAGGCGAGGCTTTTAAAGGAAGTGTTAGGGTCGGCTCTCTCTCTCTCTCTCTCTCTCTCTCTCTCTCTCTCTCTCTCTCTCTCTCTCTCTCTCTCTCTCTCTCTCTCTCTCTCTCCCTCTCCCTCTCCCTCTCCACCAATGGTCACTACTGATACACATCACTTACTCAGCCACCCACATCGCCAGTGGCAGATCTAAGTAGACACATACACGCACACTCTTTTGACCTGCCTTTTGGCACAGATTCAAAGGAATGGATGCACATGAGCAAATAAAACACACATGTGCACACATTCGATTTTTTTTATGGAAGCACAAACACACATACACACACACATAGCAAAGCACTCTGCCACACAACCCTCAGGCATACACAAACACACATACCGTACATGTGTCTTGGAACCACTCAATACACATTTCCATGTCCAGTGCACCCATTGACAGCCAACCAGTCCTGTGCGGTGACATTTTAGCTCAGCTTAGTTTAGCGCTACATTAGCTCACCTCACTAATGTTGCCAAAATGTGTGTTTTTAGTTTGTGCAAACGTTCTGGGTCTCTCTCTCCCTCGTCCTCTCTGTCTCTTTTTCGCTCCACATTGTATCAGAGATTATGGCAAATATTTAACATGATTTCATTGAACACATCTCTGGGTAACTCATCGCGTGAACAGTGCGTTCTAGCAAGGATTTCAATATCTTAGAAACAGTGGTGTTTGCTTTAGATTCGCATAAACGAAACACAGGCATGCATGCACTTACTTGGATCACATGCATACGCACGTGCACATACCTAGACAGATCACACACCCACAAACACACACACACACACACACAAATAGACAGATTGAACTGTTGTTGTGTGACTGTGTGTGTGTTTTCCTCATCTCTGTGGGGTCGGATTTGCATGTTGCAGCTGTCCAGGGTCTTAGCTTAATCATCTTTAGGTTATTGTTACTTACAGTGGGCTACTGCTCTCTTATCTCACCGTGTAAACATTAATTAAATGATGGCAACCAGCGAGGAGAGAATGTGCTCTGCCTCCTCCTCTTGGTTGGTAATTAATTAGCTGAGCCGCTGTGTTTTGGTAGTGTCAAAGGGACATGATGCGCTATCTAGCTCTTTCTTTTTCCTTCTCCTTTTGATACGAGTGCCAAACCAAAGCCGTAAATGTTTCTAATATTGTTTTGATATCTGAGGACGATTTGAAAGGGAAACCAGACTTAAGGCAAATCACTCCTTTTTGCATTTCCTTCGACACCTGCTTTGTACTTTTTCCTTTATTGCCTGACAAAATGCACAATGGATATATCGAAATACATCAGAAAGGTGCACAGCTGCATTTTCATTGTTTTGATCTGAACTCAATCTCTAACTTCATCAGATGACTAAGCTGATGCCATGCCAGGCTTTTGCACATCACCAGCATGTGTGCTGATGATGAGTCTGCAAATTAGGGTTTGGTACTGTAGTACACAGTACACTGCCAGTGATTGCAGATACCTGGCACAGATATCTGCATGGATGGCCGACTTAGGCTTAAGAACGGTCAAACGCCAGTCACGCTCAATGCCAGGAACAACGTATTAAATAAATTAAATGCAGTCCCATTCACTTCCATTCAACTCTTAACTCAGTAGGAGAACATCTTAAGACGTCTCCTCATTGGATCTACAACCTCTACACCTCTACCGCCACCAATACCAACAGTAGCATCCCCCTCTACCATTCACCACCAAACCCTGTACCACCCACCCCACCACCTATACTAGCATCCCCCTCTACCATTCACCACCAAACCCTGTACCACCCACCCCACCACCTATACTAGCATCGCCCTCTACCATTCACCACCAAAACCTGTACCACCCACCCCACCACCTATACTAGCATCCACCTCTTCCATTCACCACCAAAACCTGTACCACCCACCCCACCACCTATACTAGCATCCACCTCTTCCATTCACCACCAAAACCTGTACCACCCACCCCACCACCTATACTAGCATCCACCTCTTCCATTCAGCACCAAAACCTGTACCACCCACCCCACCACCTATACTAGCATCGCCCTCTACCATTCACCACCAAAACCTGTACCACCCACCCCACCACCTATACTAGCATCCACCTCTTCCATTCACCACCAAAACCTGTACCACCCACCCCACCACCTATACTAGCATCCACCTCTTCCATTAAGCACCACAACCTGTACCACCCACCCCACCACCTATACTAGCATCCACCTCTTCCATTAAGCACCACAACCTGTACCACCCACCCCACCACCTATACTAGCATCCCGTCGTAGCGTCCCCCTTATCGTCGCGATCTAGCTTAGCACTGTTCTATTAGCATCGGCATGCTCCACTGAGCCACACTTGTCATACCGATAGTGAACTAATCAAGACTAATGAATTCGTTTAAACCCGCGATAATAATGTTATTAAAATGCAAATTGTTAATTTCTGTTAATTGGTCTACATCACATGTAATCAATCACAAACAAAGTTGTGTGAGGGATCTGAAATCTTTCCCGTCATCATATTCCAGATCCCCTCTTCGTTCTGGAGCGTTTCTTTCTGTTCGGCGGATTTCCGGCTTTTGTGTGGAGTCAGGCTGTGGTAGTTAGTTCAGTCATGGTCTAGTTTTAGAAGTGATTGTGTGTCAAATCACTTCTTCTTAATCTCTCTGTTTTTCCACGCTTCGCTGGATGTGAATTGGTTGGTGACTGTGTGGCAGTAATTGGAAAATTTGTGATTGATTTGTTCCCCCCCCCAAAAAAAGGAAGAGAAAGGGACTGAAAAGAAAAAAAAAAGGGTAGAATTACCTTCATTGTATCATATTCATTGTATCAACGAGTTTCAATGTACCCCATTAAAACATTGAATATAAACATATTATTTATATCAGTAAGTGATACACCTGACCAATAGTACAATTATTCCGTATTATATGATCGTACGTTTGTAATGTTTCCATTTGTTTAATACTATTATTATTTAGTATTTATAATTTATCTGTAAATATAATAATATCCATAATCATAATATGTTCCATCCTGTGCGGTCTCTATAGGAGTTTCTCTCTCAACACTTTGTTGGTTAATTATGCATTCGCTGAATCGCCGCCGTCGGCCATGTTTGTTGTACCAACAATCAGCATCCATAATCCATTTCTTAGTTCACAGAACTAAGAAATGAGGTTTGAATATGAGAGAATGAATCATGTACCGTATGCTAAAATAAGCCCCATAATGCTCCATCTTCTACTTTGTTTCCTGTCCTAATTCTCCATTAAATAACATGTAAATGGTTCACATGTCAACATGTCGACAAAGTAGTGTGCAAAACCTTGGGATAAGCTGTATTCAAGAACATAAGTATTCAACCAGTGAGCGTGCCGGCCGATTCTGTATGCTGGGTAGGAAGGAGACACACACACACACACACACACAAACATAGAAACACTCGCACATACATTGACAACACACACACACACAGACAGAAGGCAAGGCCCTCTAGCAAAATAATATTTATCAGCAGCCAAAAATCTATCTTTGTCCCCTCGGTACCGAAAAGCCAGCCCACTGAACGCCGTATTACTACTCAGAATGGTTGTCTGTATTCGCCCAACCACATCCCGCCATTTTCAGAATACATTAGCAGCTCGCACAGAATGCATCTGTGCTTGTTCGGAAAGCAACTTCAGGTTACATTTTAGAGTCTGATACGTCACGAAAAGGACCGTTTCAGTTTCTGTTTCGGAGTCCAAGCACAGCGCCGGACTCTGGCTCAAGTGAACAAGTTCGTTCTTTATTCCTGATTTGTGTGTTTGTGTACTTTCTTGAGATTTGATTGATTGACTCACTTTGTTGACTGGGAGATGAATACTAGGAACAACATGTTAACATAAAGCCTAAAAACTACAATGAGCACCGAGCAACGATAATAGACAGCCTGATGCGAATAAACATATTAAACATTTAGAAACTTTTGGGGGGGAGTGGAAACATCATACATCATTCATCCAAATGGCTGGCTTCAGCAAAAGAAGAAGCAAAAAACATATTTCTGCGTCAGATCAGAAACGGAAATCGATGTATGGTCACATAAACAAAAATCATTTGTGGTCTTATCTCTGTCTGGCAGTAAAATCGGTCAAAAAAGTACCCATGATGACACGTGACATGACATGAAAGACACGTGACATGACCATGAGAGCAGATGCACACAAACATACTGTTCTCTTGTTGACTTAACTTGCCTTGTCCTTAATGGTGACATTGACTATCACAATTATTGATCAGAATCTGTTAGCACACACGGAATCAACATACAAGGAATTTATCTTCGTCCGCTGCTTCCAAGCGGCAGCAATGACCGCCTGTTTGTGAGGCTCATTCAGAAGAGACTCTCATGTAGTTCCTCTAACGGCCTATAGGTGGTTCACGATAGGTGAATGCAGAAAGAGCCATCAGCAAGTCAAGGGGAAGAAACATGATTTGATTCTCAAAATACAAAGCCATGTATTTTTTTTTTAATTCGGTTAGGATCCCAGTAGTTTGTTCGTCTTCATGTTATGTATTTTTTGAGGTTCTGGTTGACAATAATTCATCTAAAAGTTATTAAAAATTGAACATTATGTTTTGGCTTGGGTTGTATGAGTCAGTTATTTTATTCCTGCCCACAGTGTGCTAAATATGGATTGTTTCCACTTCTGGTTGCAAAATAACAAAATAATTGACTGTTGGTGTGTCAACCAATGGTCGAATTCACGACCATACAATCATATATTTTACAGTTTATGGCTGCTACATAAAGAATTAAGAAACACATACAACAGCAGAGGAAAATTGTGTGACTGCTATACTATACTAGTATATGTAAGGTACATGAGTACACTGGTGCACAGATTTAAGTGCAGGCAACAGACCAGGGGGTGGTTTGCGGTTTACGTATCAAGTATATCAACTGCTTTTTGGGCCAAAAGCTGTGTGTGTGTGTGTGTGTGTGTGTGAGTCTGTGTGTGTCTGTGTGTCTTGTTCTCCTGGTTGCGATGGCTGGGTGTCCCCAGGGGGCGGGGGTCTTGGGCTGGGTGATGATCCTCTGTCTCCCCCGCCCCCCGGCCCTCCTGTCAGGGGAAAGGTTAGCGTGCTGACACATGGTCCTGGTGATCAGATGGTGGTGATGTGGAGCTGCAAAGGTTGCCGCCGCCGTCACCCCCCCCCCCCCCCCCCCCCCCTGAGCGATGAGACTGCTGGGGTGTTGGGTGTCTGGTGTGGGTCTTTTTGTGTGTTTGTCCATCGGTTTGTTTGTATGTGTGTGTGTGTGTGTATATTTGTGGGTGTGCATGTTTGTGTATCTCTTTGTAATAATGTGTACCTTTGTGGGTGAGCTCATGTGTATCTGTACATTTTTGTTTGTGTATCTGTTTGCAAATATATACATTGTATGTAGACAGTGCATGCATCTTTGTTTGTGTGCGTGTGATTTTGTGTCTGTGTGATAGGGGTGTGCTGATTACGTAAGTTTGATTGTGATTGGTCGTTATAATAAACCCCGTGTCACCAGGTATATCCGTCTGCTGGGGGGGTTGAACAGGGTTTTCATAACAAACATATTTAGCTGCTGGTTCAATGTTTAAACGAGGCCAAAAGAAACCAAAAAGCTCTACCTACTAATAATAATGGGTTGGTAATTATGCATAGAACAGGTAGCAATGTTGTTTCCTTTATGACTATCCGTCACTCTCAATAGCGCCTGTGTGTTGTCTCTTGAATAGCGTTAGTCCTGCCGTGCAGTTTTATCAAAACTTTGCACAATGTTCAAACCACCTATTTGCTTTGCGAAAACTGGAAGTAGGCCTACTCTCATCCTATGGAAGCCGTGTGTCTTCTGAGACTTTTAGGCTTAGTTGAAGCTCTGCCGTAACCCACTGCCATCCACACAAAACTCCTACGGGATATTCAGCTAATTGTGTTATCAAAATAACACTGTACAAACGAAATGGTAGAACAATCGTTTGATGAAAGCACGATTCTGCAGCAGTGGTCTCAGCCGGATCCGATTCAAGCGGGGAAAGATACATACGATGATTTTGTCTAAGAACCAGGCCTAATCTGATTGTAAGGTCACAAAGGTGTCACCCGCTGTTCAGGAGAACTTTAGTAACCTAACCTCCCTTCCGCTTTCACTTCACAGTAGGAAAAAACATGGATGTACTACCCCAAGCACACCTCTCCTCTCTTTTGATTTTGTTTGCAGTGAATGTCGATTTGCCGTTACCATCAGTCAGACGATTATTAAAAAGTCGGCACAGCGCTCGTGTGTGAATGTGTGTGGTAGTGTACAAACGTGTGACAATATAACAATGCACATATGCTGCGTGCCGCACTCATGTAGCACACCCCACAACATGTGACGCGACGCTGGGTTGGCAATCTTGAGACGGACGTTCTGACAGCCATTGTGAAGCAGGTTGAGTCTGTTCTTACATCTGTCAATCACCTGTCAACTGTCAAAACAATCCCGGGCCGCTCCTTAATGGCTCCGCTAATTCAAGGAGCCTCCGATGGGCGCTGTGCTGTGTGTCAATCAAACAAATTAGGATCATTGAGCTGTCACAGCCGTCTAAGCCATATTAAAGTGTCATTACTTTACTCTGCTAACTGTAAGACGGAATCATCCAAAGGTTGACTGCGTTTTTGCGGGGAAATTGGTCCGACCTCTGTTCCTTAAATTGCTGCGCAAAACGTTAAGCCAGCGTTGTCACTAGCATCCCGGTAATGCCTTTTGATTCGTGGGAGAGGAGTCGAGGCCATTCTCTCACTAACCCCGCCCCCCACCTTACCCTCTGTTTCCGCGCGGAGGGCAACATTCCAAGCATGGACGGCATTCTCGTGCACCGCATTGTTTACAACAGGAGAACATCTTTTTACTCCCTAACTGTTTTTTACCATGTCCACCTTTCCGTCCATATCTGTGCGGTACTGTTGTGTAACCATCTTTGGTTATTAAACATGCTTTTCTTATTTTAAGTTGATTATGTCACGTAAAAAAAAAAAAAATCCCCTTGATTGAGCTGTCGCCTTCCTCCTTCAACCTCCTGTTCCTGCGGAAGGGAATGACACTAGAATAAATCATCGAAGGGAATCAAATTAAATTGAGAGTCATTTACCTTAAATGTAAAATGATGTCCCAACAGTGACTTCATTTATTTATATATGATCAGGGAAGCTTGAAGTGGGGGTGCTGAGGGGACTGCAGCCTCACCTATTGGCGGGGGGCTGTAACTGCAAGAGTGATGGGCAAACGCAGAGCACCTAGCAAGGCACGGACGCGAAGCGGTAATGGTTGATAAGGTATGTCTCAAAAAAGAATATCTGATTTCTTTAATAATGGCCCCAAAGGCAAACAGCAAAAACCCACAGTCGAAGCCTTGTGGGCTGTAGTGTTTTCTTTTTTAAAGTTTTGCCAAGGGAACACACCTCCGGCCGAGACATTTCCTCAATGTCATGCTTCTCATTTGCACTTGGGTCCTCACTGCATTCTGGCAGTGTGTCTGTGTTATAAAGTTGAAGTGCCTTGTTGTATTGCTACCCATGTAATGCGGCCGTGGCTCAGTCAACAACAAATCATATTCTGATTAGGAATAAACCTGCTTTCCGTGTGTGAACTGTCTATCCTTGAATATTGTACTATGCCGCTTTGACATACAGCATGTTGTTGTACAAGTTTGCTGTTTTTTGTTTCTGATGTGAAATGTTGTTGTCCATACAAATGAATACAACCATGAACGTTGAGCAGCATGTAATATGACGTCATTGTATAGACTTTCTCTTCGTCTACCCAACTCTGAATGACCTCCCTGTATATGATGAAGGGTGCATGATGAGCACAAAGGAAAATAGTGTTTTGAATAAGGGCTAATTTACGTTATTATTCATTAACACGAACACGCACACATCTATAAAACACACCACAAAATGTGTTAAGCTATCTTAACAACTCATACTTACAGGAAATTTTGTTTTTTTAAAGGAACAACTACAATGGCATAATTATAGGCTTTTGAATCTAAAATTGCAGGCCTGCCACAAACGCGAAGCTATTTCCAATCACCCAATGGTGGCAACAACCAAATCATGCCTCATTCAGCGAAAATACAATTAAGAAAAATAATGAAAAATAATAGAACATAAATATATTATTCTTTTTTTATAAAAAAAATAATAGTGTGGGCAATACACGTCTCTCTCTCTCTCTCTCTCTCTCTCTCTCTCTCTCTCTCTCTCTCTCTCTCTCTCTCTCTCTCCCTCTCCAGGATAGCTTGTTTTGTATTCAATGGAAACATGAAATGAAATAGAGCTGCATCTGAAGGCAAAGTCCTCGGAGGTGTTAAACGTGTCTCCCGCGTGGGCACCGGGCATATGATCATATGCAGCCAGCAGGTGATCCCTCGCCATATTGACACCTCACGCCCCTAGAGGTAGCCGCCTTGATCTCACTTGATAAGTCGTGCCGCCACCGCCGCCGCCGCCGCTAGAAGACTATCTATTCCCTCCCGAGACGCACATATTCCCCGGTCGAGTTACTGGGAAGAAGATAACAAGCCACCGCTCTCCGTGGCCTCCCCCCCCCCCCCCCCCCCCCCACCCCCCCCCCCCCCCCCCCCACACACACACACACACACACACACACACACACCAGATATCAGCGTTCCCATCGCCGTGATTGCAGTCGGACAAATATTCGCCAGCCGCTTGCCAAGCAGGGGTTGAGGAACTCAGAGAGGGCCACAAGCACGCACCAAAGTGACCACAGATATCAGCGAGTCCGGTGACCTATAGTGTAGTCTTGTCCTCTGCGGTGGAACAAAGTTTCAAGTAACTTTTGGAGAAGAAAACCGAAATTAGGATGCATTACACAAGGACAAAACAAGCGCAAACAAGACTTCTAACTAGCATTCAGGTGAGCTTTGCGGTTGGCATAGCAACGAGCCTGCCCCACAACACGAGCCTGTGTCTTCTCCCCGTTCGGTCCAGACCACAAGAGACCCCCTGCTAGCAAGCAGTGCATGATGGGAATTTGATTGTTCGCTTGTTCTGTGGATTGGCATGCAGGGGTTTCCAAAGTTTTTCGTGCCGTGACCCACCCTCGGAGGGACTTTTAACCCAGGACCCACCAGATGCAGTGAAATCAGGAATACATTCTCATTACCATGTCAATGTAATGCAAATTGTTATTATTATAGCCAATTCTGCGATCAACTTGTGGACAAATTTTCTTCTCTTTTTTAGAAGTGTCCCTTCCTTAAAACTATGGCAAATGTATGGATATTTGGTATTTACACATTTGGCATTTATATTTATTATATACATAAACATGCAAGAACGTCAAATAGTCACACACATGTTTACTGTAAACGACCCATAAACTCACATTATCCAAATGCACTTGTGTGTGTGATAGTGTGTGTGCGGCATAGTTTGTTTGAGTATGTGCATTTTGTGTATATCAAAAGATCATCAGGCATCGGTTGACAAACAAGACAAATCGCAGTTGGTATTCACGAATGTAATTCACTAACTGTGAGGTGTTCATTTGAAACTTAATTAAATCACCTAATGAAGCCTAACTGGTGATTGGTTCATCTCCAAGGCAATGATCTACCAGAGATGATATGATATTTATTGAGGATATTTTACATTTACGTTTAGAAATGTCGCAGATGTGTGTAGAGTTTAGTATAGATTATAAATGTTGTATTTGATATATATAGAAGTTATATAATATAAGAGAAGCGTAAAGTCGAAGGTATTGCCTACATATCCCTTTATCGCGGTAGCCAACTCAAACCATTATTTAAAATATATTAGAAAAGGACTTTCTGGTCCTTGCAGTATAATTGTACTTCCTTGTACTTCTGGGTGTCATTAAGTGATGGGTTTCTTCTTGCGCCTTAATGGTAATCTGTCTCGCAGACGGTCGTGAAATAAAAAAAATTATGTTTCTTCATTGTACAAGATAAAAAGTGTGCTCATCACTCAGAATAAATTTAAATCGTTTGAGATCGAGTTGAATCTTTTTTCGTCCTTTTTTTTCCCTCCTGAATTTAAATGTTTGATTATGATTGCGACCACTTCAACAGCAAAAACGAACGTGATTACAAAACTACTACTCTGTAAGCGAAAGGTCGTGAAAGTCGAGGTTTTCCGTAATTCTACGTTTCTCTTCCTGCCCACAACCCCACCCCCCCGACATAAAACCAAAAACCCACCAAAGAACCTGTGGTTTTTCTCACCGCTCACTCACTCAGTCCTGTTTTCCGCGGAGCAAAGAGCAAAATAAGAGTGTTTACCTTCAGTGCCAGTGACTTCCCATCGTGGGCCAAGAGCATGTTAAAACGTCAACACAGGCAATTTGGCGCATTGGGGGACCGTTTTGTTTACCTTGTCTGCATTGTCGTCCATTAACCCAGGTTTCTGGCCAATCTCGTATGCTTGGGGAGGTACATTGACTATTGAAATGACCATTTAGACATTGTGTAAACATCCAATATAAGTTATTGTATTTATTAGTGGTTTTGAGATTTGATAGTTGATACCTCTCTGAAGAATCCTAAAAAACATTTTTGTTCATGCTAAGCAGTCGACCTTGGGTTTGCCTGAAATGAAGACAAAAAAACTATGCAATGCACAATTAGTGTTTTTACATAATCATTAAAGAGGTGTGCAATTTCAAAGCCTTGGAAGATCCATTGGGTGCAAAATTATACTACCACTGGTGCTGGGTGAATCTGCTTTGATTCATTATTTTATATTATATAGATATATATTTTTTATACATAATATAATTTATTTGTATTTCTTCTCATCTAATTATGTTTCTTATTTGACCTAGTGGGGAAAAGTTTTTTAATTAGTAGTATCACTTCACTTGAATCGTTCACAGATGGTCAGTTACAGCGACATAACATAATAAAAAATCAGTTGACCTATTAATAAGCCCTGATGCACTCCTACACTGGCTTCAACTGTGCAGTATGCTAATCTAAAAACAGACTCATTAGGCAGGCTGACACCACCTGGCCGGCCAGTTGTTTTTCATCACCAGTAGTAGCGATAGCAGTCTTCTTCCTTTCTTCGTTCTTTCTTCTCAAAGTTTCCTGACGGACGAGGAGTGAGGCGAGTAATTAGGAGAGCTGTTCATTAATTACACCTGTGAGTCTCGCAGGGCCAGGTGTACCCCCTACCCCCACTCCCCTTGTCGCATCCATCAACTGAATCCAATTTTGCCAACTTGCACAACGACCGGCGTTTCTCCAATGAAGACGTCGCAGACAATTTGTCTCTCAACCACCCCCCCCCCCCTGACCCCTCCATCTCTATCTCTCCTCACACCCCTCCACCTCCCTTCCCCCATCCCCTTGTCCCTCGGATGTCGACGAAGGTCTCGGCGGAGGAGAAAATTGGAGCATCCGTCAGCCGTCCCCTCAGGGGCCCCTGCCTGGGGGAGATGTAGGGGCCTCGCTCAGCAAAGACAGGTTCCGACCAGGGCCTTGTCTCGTGTGGCCCTGTAATTAGTTGAGTCCCTTCTCCTATCAACCATTGTGAAGGAGGTGGGGATTTTATGGTGTTCTTTGAAATTTGACGTTGATTAACCCACCCTGGTGATTTCTTGTGGGGGGGGGGGGGGGGGGGGCTGAGTGGTATATTTATACACATATTAAATAAATGAATGGAATCATTCAACCTGTTTTCGAATTACCAGACATGTGTCCAGCTCTGAGCCCATCTTCTTGTATCAGTGGTCCATTGAAGACACAAAAACTACCAAGCAGACATGGGAACCGCTGTTCCATTGATGGATCACGGTGGGGACTTTAATTAAGCAGCTGGATAATAATGCAGACACGGGCTCAGGGCACATGAAAGGGGCTGTGATGTGCTTGGCGGTTGCCGGGCTCTCAGGAAGCGAATCTCCAAGTTTGATCAACCAATTCTTATCGGCGAGGGCTTTGGTCTCTGGAATTTCTCCTTCTACTCGTCTTGCACGGTCACGGAAAGCTGAGCATTGGACATGAAATAAAAAACCTGTCTTTCTGTCTCTCTCTCTCTCTGTCTCTCTCTCTCTCTCTGTCTGTCTCTCTCTCTCTCTCTCTCTCTCTCTCTCTCTCTCTCTCTCTCTCTCTCTCTCTCTCTCTCTGTTCCTTTAATTTTCTGTTTTATTTCTTGCTTTTTGTCACTATTCACGTCCTTCCTCTCCTCCATTTTTCTCTAATGTGATTTAGTGTGTGTGTGCGCGTGTGTGTTTAACCTCTCAGTAGGGTAGCAACAACAACACATGTGCAGTTGCCCAACATGCTTGCAGAGCATCTGTGACTTTTAACTGGGACATGTGTCCACAGAACCTGCCAACGAATGAAAGTCCTCCTGTCATTGAAACACTTCAAGATGGCCGTTCATTTTAGTAGAAAGCAACCATTCTGCAATTTCAGAGAATGTATTCACATTCAGTGGAATCCCAATATGTGTCTACCAAGAGAGCTACATATCACACTTATGTCCAATCACTCTTTGGAGCTGGGAGCTGACCAAGAAGGCGCACTGCTATGGAGAAAGATGAGCTGATTCGTCAGCAATGTGGCACTTGATTTATCTAAGGCCTCAGCCCTACCAGAAGCTGTTTCTGTAAACATCTGTACTTTGCGTTCTGCACTTGAAGTACCGGTTACATAAATCAAACAAGAATATCGCTGGCAAAGCTAGCTAAACGCACTTCAGGGAATACAACCATGGTGCCAGCCTACTTCTGGTGAAGGCAAAGCAGATCCTGTGTCAATGTGTCACTTTGAAGTTGTTTGTTGAGGGAGCATTACACACTTCCTCCAGATTTCCAGAAGACCTGGCCTTGATGCCAATCACAACCGCTTATCTAATAGGGGGCGGGTTTAATATAATGACTGTACAGAGGAGTGCCCTATGGGAGCACTGTTGAGGCATTTTCGTAAACAACCAAGGTTCCTGCTCATGATGTGTCACACGTTTCGTTGCTCCGATTGGTTGTAGGTCTTGATTTAGTTTTAGTTTTCAACTAAAAAAGTATATGTATTTATATATACAAAAATAAATATATATATCCCGCCATTCAACTTAGACTTGAATGGCCTTCTTGCATCAATCTATGGCCAAAACAGTTTGATAACAAATCATCAATAACTTTTGAATGAAATATGATTGTCAACCAAGACCTTGCAAAATACATTATTTGAAGATGAGCTAGCCAGTGAGATTCGCCTAGCTGAACAAAGTCCAAATATATTGGCTTTGCATTACGAAAATGAAATCACTTTGTCTCCCGCTGACTAAATATGATCACGGGGTCACCCTCCATCCACCATCCACACACAACCTAAAGGCCGTTAGAGGAACTACACGCTGGTCTCTTCCACCCAGGTGTCTCATCCGGCTAGCTAACGGTAATGAACTGACGGCGAGGCGGCAGCTTGATGTGCTCCGACCACCGGGCCCCGGCCCTTAATCCGATCCGCACACCGCCCATAATGGCGTTTACTCTACGGCCCGCGGTGACGTTAGCGATACCGCACACATGTTGCGGGTTCATTTGTAACCCGGGAAAGCCTTTTTAGTAATCAGATAGCGGCTCGATAGCGCTCAACTGCTGACTCCCCCGGGGACCCCTTCTGAAGGGCGATTTACCACCCCGGCGCCGATGTCGTACGTATCCACGCCTGCCACCTCCCTGGGTCACCGTGCAGAAGAGGGGCGTTGGGGGAGTGGAAGTGTGTGTGTGTGTGTGTGTGTGTGTGTGTGTGTGTGTGATCGGGTTCTTTCGTTTCTTTCTTTCACTCTCCCCCTTTTCCTCTCTTCTTAATATGGCTATCAGTTCATCTCGGTTGTTCGTTCATTCCTACCGTCCGTCCGTCCCCCCCTCCTTTTTTCCTGCGTTGCTTTTCCTCTGGCATTAATGTGCAATCTTTCGTGAAGGAGAGAGGAGAGGGAAAAGGGGTGGGGGGTGGGCGAGGAGAGAGGAGGAGAGGGGTGAAGATGAGAGAAAAGGGAAAGGGGAAAAGGAGGGAGGGGCGAAAGAGAGGAGACAGTAAGGGAGGGCAGAAATGTGGGAGAGGAGGAAAATGAGAGAGGGAAGAGGAAAGCGAGGAGGGAGAGAGGAGAGGAGACAGATAGTGGGTGACAGCGAAAAAATGATGAGAAAAAAAATGAAGAGCCAGCAGGCAGCTTTGATGCTTTCCAATAATAATAATAATAATAACAAAATGGCCTCCTACTCGCCTCTAGAAACCATGATGGATCTGATGAGGTGACGGCATGAATAGTTCACCCTGTCATTCTGAGCCTTTATTCATCACAGAAGACCAGGCCAGGTCACATGCACATCTCATCATACCTACAACTACTAGTCACTATTTATAGTAATAGTACATGTAAAGGAGCAGATGGGGGTTGGACAGTGAATGCAGGGATGGATTTTCAAGGAGTATAGTGGTTAGACGTCTTGCTCAAGATTGCCTACAGGGAGGCTTACCCTGACCCAGAGACTTGTGGCCCTGTAACACAGCCTAAACTGTTTTTCCCCGTTCCTAATTGACTACTGGAGGTTATTTGGAAGTCAGCAATGTATTCCTTGTTTAACATTTTACCATTCAAGATACAGATATTTGAAATAATTAGGAAACATGACTTGTGCACGCAAATGGGTTGAAATGGTTTTCTCTTAGTCTCTGTGCTGCTCCGCTAAAGTAGTTGGAAGTGCCTTGCTCAAAGGCATACCAAGCAATTTATCGGGTACTTATCATGAAAAACACATTTTGTCGTTGTTTAGTGAGAAATCCTGGTGGTTTGCCATCCATAGAAAACTCGGTCTGGCAATGGTTCACAGTAAACATTGCATTTCCTGCGTGTTGTTGGTCAAAAACACTGCCATATATTTAAATTGGTGACAGTATTGTAACAAACCCCTACCTCTTCACTTCCACCTCTACCGCCATTGCTAAACCACATCTGTGGAGGATAACGTTTAACGGAAAGGGAATCCAATTTCTACTCTTCCACTTTTAGTAATTTGATTATGGAAAAGAAAGAAGAATAAAAAGAAATATTGCGGGGCATTTGAAAATAAACAAATACAACACACCAAGCCCAGACTGTGGCATGATGGTTGTTTTGTTAGATTTGTTCGATGTCCTATCATCGATGTTTGTTAGCGTTTTTCACATCTATTATGAATGAGGCATTTGTATTGACGTTTCTCTTTCCAGGAGAAACAGGCCTCCTCATATTGAAAACAGACATCATACAGACATTGTATTTTCTCTGCACTATTTCTAATTCATAAGTTATTCAAAAGGTCAAAAGGATTCCTTTTGATCCAGTACATTTATTATTAGTAATCTGCATGCGTGGTCCCTTTTTCTTTTTTTGTTGTTGCTGCTATTAATGTAGCTCTATGAGATAATGTGGTGTGTGTCCCATGCACACACACACACACACACTGATGACAGAATGTATGTTTGTGTGTACATATCTATGTATGTATGTACTTATTGATGTGCCTGTGTGTGTGTGTGTGTGTGTGTGTGTCTAAGTATGTACCTAGTTATATACCGATTAATGTTTATATGCATGCACCTATGCATGTATGTGTGCGCTTGTACGCAAACAACACAAACAAATGTTTTGCTGATTTTAAAAAGGTCTTAAAAGCCGCACGCTCGATAACTCACCGCCTCGCAACCACAGAAGAAGAAGAAGAAGAGGTGGGATGATCTTGTCGTCTAATTGCTGCTGCAGCACCTGCTACCCCCCCCCCCCCCTCCTCTTAACACCCCCTCCCCTTTCTCAAACCCCCACCCCATTTTCACTTTGAGATGCTCTGGGAAAAAGAACCTAAAATTAACACAACACACTGGAGCAACAATAGCATTTAAAACACTTGCTGTTTACGTGGCTCTTTCATCTCTCTCGAGTGAATCCCCCCACGCCGCACACCTGACAGGATCCAACATGCGTGGGAGGAAGAGGAGGAAGGTGGATGCGGAATGTAAATCGATCCACGCGTCTCTACGTTGTCGGTGGTCCCCGGATGCCTGTGTCGAACTTGTCTCGATGTCGTCGGTCTATCCCCGCTTCATTCAATTATATATAAGCTGATATGCCGATGCATGACGCAGATGTACGTGCAGCTGGAAATGTCTGAGAAAGGCAAGGTTAATTTACCTTCAATAGCTGAGTATGGCCTTTGCCACATTAATTAATAGCTAGTTGTTAGCATTTAACAGTACGCATAATAAAATACCTAGACTTTGACTTGCAATGTCTCTTTTATATCATCTTTTTATAATTCAAACACACTTTAAACGTATGCACGCAGAAGATAATGGCTTGGATTTTTGTGTGGTTTTTGTCATCTTCAATCAATCACTTGCTTTTCCTTTATTTGCTAAATTAAATGAAATAATTCATTATTCATAGTCTTAGTCTCTCCGCCTGGAGTACATAGATGATGTATGTATGTTAGCTCTTTCACCATCCATCCATCACCCTGCCAAGTTTGGGAAATGCCACTAATTGCTGTTGGCCACAGTGTCTGCGGAACATTTCAATGGATGCTGCTTTAGCAGCACGGTTACATACATTTCATTTTTTTAACAGAAAACCCCAGCAAGCACGCGTTCTCTCGAAGGGACGCTTCCATGACAAACAAAAACAACAAACAAGACAGGCGCTTGCCTATGCATGACTATGATCTATGGACACCAATGCAAGTGTGAGCCCAATACAAATAGCTCTTCTCCCTCCAATGCGATGCAGACAGCAGCGCTGCTAAGCGACCTGGGAATCGGCGGGGTGCACCAGTGCAAGGAGCCGCGGTTCTCATTGTGACGGCGCAATGACTCATCTGTTCAATCCCACTTCTGTCCCTGCATCAAGGCACTGATTGGCTACTGAAGCCTCAGCGGTGACCTGCACAGTGAGCCTTCCTGGCATCAGGATGATGGAGGCAGTGGCCCCCTGGAACCCTGAAAGGTGTGGGCCTCTGAGTTGGCCATGCCTCGGCAAGTATGAGGAAAGCGGGCAACGCATGATGAGCTTTCAGCGTCTGTGTTGCCAGCCTGCTGTTTTCTGATGGAGTGGAGCATTGAAGCCCAACCCAGCATGAATGCGACCCTGGTCGTAGCGGACGGTATGGAATGTATACGTTAACGCTGCGCTCAAAGTTCAAACAAGTTCAACGATACCCCAGTCGATGCTGACCTCTCGAAGCACATCCAATCAGATTACTGTTACTCCGTTGTTTGACATTCTATAACCAAGGGAATCTACACAGCGATGTCTCTCTTCATTTCTAAACTTAAATACATGTTTTATGACTTAAAGGTACTGAACCCCCGTCTGTTGCTTGGCTCTATTCCGAACGCCTGACCTCCATGTGTTGACTGCTTTATTACAAAGGAGTTTATCTGGTGGAAATTCTCTTGGTGGAGGTCCTACTATATACTAGTGCTCCTGCCGACCTGCCTAACTACTGGAAGGGACCTGTTTGACCCTCTATCATTGCCAGGGGACACCAAACGAAGCTTGTGATGGTGCTCATCAGGGGTGAGATGCCTACACTTCCTGGACTTTTTGAGGTCCCATGACAAGGACCTCAAATCCGAGAATCTTCTCTGCTACGACCAAACTCTGGACTGCAGAGGGAGATTCTGCTGGGGGCTAATATGATGAAGGTGGGACCATCAGTGAGGCTTTTGGTCCGTGTTAAATCACATTTGGAAACCCACAAGATACCACCCCGAAGTTGTGCTTGGGAGGCCCTATTTGTGTCCAGCAGATAAAAAGGCAACTCCAGGTTCAAACAGTAAAAACCTTGCAATATTTCCTTGCTCCACCTTTCAACTTTTCCAACTGATACTGTGGTTGTAGCTCTGAGAAAGATGCAAACACAAATGCAGCTCACCTACATGGTTCTGGACTATGGGTCAATTCCTTTGTGTCATCTGGAATCATTCACATGGTGCTGACCAGGCCAAGGGTAGAGGAGTGTATCTTCAATGGAGAGGGACAGTATAATCAGGCATTTTCCAACCGAGTTTTCAGATTTCTGCTGCACTGCTCTGCTCTCCGGTCCTTGTCTCTTCAAGTCTCGGTTGATTGGACTCATTTCTAAATGCTATGAAAACCGGTCAGCCTTACATAGTACATATGTTCAGAGGCAAGCTGTCATATCTACTCACCAGAGCTGTAACCAGGAAAATGAAATCCCAAAGTCAAGAGATAGTGGCGGGGTGAGAGTGGTAAGAGTGTAGTGGGTTGGGTTAAGATTAAAAGTCCTATTTCCCTTTCATATGGTTATTTAATTGAGGAAGCATTTTCTGGAAATATATATACATTTACTGCTAACATGCTCATTGGGAATATGACCCCAGCGTCTGTCTATCTATCACGATGACAACCTGCTACCCAGATAGCTGATGTTATAAAGTTATGCGTATTCTAAAACTTGTTGTCCCAACGTTGACGCATTTTTCCCAAGCCACATTATTGGAGACAAAATAAAGAATATTCGAATGTGCTTGCTGTGGTACGATGGTGTCTTTGCCTGTGTGTTTGATCCTCTCCATTTGAGCGGTGCACAGGAACCGAGACACTTTCACTTTCACTTTCCAATTGGTCTAGCTCAGCGAGAAGCCTTAGAGATAGGAAGGAGAAATAAATAAAGGTCTTCTGTATCCTTTCCTCTCCTTTCCCTGTGCCGAATCTGAATCGGGGTTTATTTTTAACATCCTCCTCTCACCTCCCACTACTCTGCGAAGAGTTCAGGCATGTTTCGTTTTCCCTCCTTTTAAAACCCTGATTACACCAAGGGTGGGATTATTCACCGCCACTGGGCCAGGCGGCAGACGATGGGTACACAGCCTGACATATTAGTCTGGCATACTCCAAGCCCTCCGTGGAAGGCCCAGTCTGCAGTTGATCCCAATGTTTTCCGCTGCACTGACCACCAACCGAACAATACGGTGCAAATCCCTGCAGAGTTCACATGCAATAGCATTATCTGTTTGGTGTTTTATTTTCTCTCTCTCTCTCTCTTGCTCTCTCTCTCTTGCTCTCTCTCTCTTTCTAGTCTCACCCGAAGCTACTTGTGATGCTTTTAATTTCACAGGCTAATTAAGAGCCGGACTTGACAAACCAAAATCAACATAATGACACAAAGTGACCTTTTGGGCTAGCATATAGGAGTGTCCGTCTGGGCTTCAAGAGCAGGAAATAACACACCCACAAGTGAATCGATGAGGGTTACCTTTGAGGTGCGTTCAGAATGCCTGGGAAATTCGTGAATAAAACATGCTGCGCTATGTCAGAATCATAAACCTTAAAGTTGCTTTAGAAGTTGCTTTCAGGAGGAAAGAGAGCTAGAATGACTATGTTAAACAAAGTTCTAACAGTAGCCCCCATTTGACAGTTGGGGAAAGCTTGTTACAGTGACCAAAACTTGCTGATGTCATCAAGACCAGAGCCACAGAGAGAGAGAGTTGAGTCATCTCTGTTCACTCCATAAGGCCAATTATTTAAGAGCAATGGTGAATCATGGAGACGCTCAATAGTCCCAAACATTGGGAACTTATAGCAGCAGCATAGGAGCCGTGTTTTCATTGCACTTTTCGAGGTCAAGTTAATCGGTAGCACTTTCGTTGACCTATTATCACATTTTAATTAAATAAGCTATATATTTTCAGCATTTTAGCAATTTCTATTTAAAGTCGATTTT
This sequence comes from Lota lota, assembly GCA_026745465.1. Taxonomy (NCBI): domain Eukaryota; kingdom Metazoa; phylum Chordata; class Actinopteri; order Gadiformes; family Lotidae; genus Lota; species Lota lota. The sequence goes on from JACYXH010000739.1 coordinate 325,656, forward strand.
TTTAACTAGCTAACGTACGCAAACAGATAAAGATAGGTTACAGGGAGCAAACCAATATCGTCAATATGGTTTGTTACGTTGTGTTTATATAATGGTGTGCATTCATACAGACAAATGCCTCTAAACATGTGTTTGAGTGGGAAAGGGTAGCCTATTTGTTACTTAAACATTGGAGCTACTATGTTGTAGTCGTTCTGCGGTGAAATGAGGACGTCATTGGATGTTATAAAACTGTTTGTTACTATAATAAAAGGTTAAGCAAGACATTGTTAGTTACTTTGATAGTCAATAGAATAAATCCGCAGCCCAGTTAAGTCACACATCTGGTAAGTAAGAACTTCTTACTAACATCCATAGAGATCAATAGAATAGCATCCATATTAACCTACACACCAAAAGCCTTACTAACTCGCCCCTACATCGCTAAGCTTAGTGAACATGCATATAAACTATACTAAAAATATAAAGGGATCTGTTCTCGTCACTGTGACCGGTTGTATACGTTCCTCCCTCGGCCAACGCGGCGATTCTACAGACCCAGCACCTGAACGCATTCATCACTACATCTGGGGATTTCAACCGCCTCCCTCTGGCTGCAACTCTGCCCACTTTCAAGCAGTTTCTGGACTGTCCAACCAGGGAAAGCAATTCACTGCTGTATGCTGTTGTTAAGTAGGCATACAGCTACAAAGACCTCCCCCCTGTCGGGATATCTGACCACAACCGGATCCACCTGCTGCCCCTGTACAAGCCCCTCCTCCATCGCCAACCTGTCCCTACTTGGGGTGTGAGCAGGTGGTCACAAGAGACCAATGAGCTTATGCAGGGCCACAGACTGGAGTGTGCTCGACATTTCACGTGGAGAGGACATTGATGAACTCACGGATTGTATAACAGGGTACATATACTTAAGCGTGGACAGTGTTGTTGCAACACAAACTGTACCCTGTCATCCCCCCCCCCCCCCCCCCCCCCCCCAGCTCTCCCCAACAACACTACAAGACCCGTCGCACACAGCTCACTGGCCTTAACAGTGGAGCAGGTGAGGAAAGAGCTGAACACACTCCGATCAGGCAAGGCAGCAGGTCCCGACGGTGTCAGCCCAAGTGTACTCAAAGCTTCTGTCCTCAAGCTGTGCGGAGCACTCCAGTACATCTTCAACCTGAGCCTGAGTCTGGAGAGGTTCTCTCTGCTGTGGAAGACACCCTGCCTGGTTCCTGTAGCAAAGACGTTGCATCCCAGCGCCTCCAACGACTGCAGACCAGGGCTACTGACTTCCCACCTGATGAAGTCCCTTGAGAGACTGGTCTGGGTACAACTTTGGCCCCTGGTTAAACCATCACTGGACCCCCATCAGCTTGCCTGGCAGCCAAAGGTGGAAGTGGATGATGGCGTCATCTTACTGCACCAGTCTGTGGTAGCCAGTGCAATTTTCTTTGCTGTTGTGTGCTGGGGCAGCAGGGCGTGGTCAATTAACACCAGCAGAATAAACAAGCTCGTCAGGAAGGCTGGCTCTGTCCTTTGGGCGGAGCTTGATTATTTGGTAGTGGTGTCAGAGAGGAGTATGCTGTGCAAACTGCGAAGCATCATGGACAATAACTCTCACCTTCTCAACAATTTGCTGGTCATGCACAGGAGAACCTTCAGCAGCAGACTGGCACCACCACGATGCACAACAGAGTGCCACAGGAAATGTCCCTGTGGCAAACTGCACAACTCCTCTGCCTCAGGCAGAGAGAGGGACAGCAGAGGGACTCTGTTCTGCTCTGTTTGGTACTTCTTCCTACATCTTCATATTTTTCTCTGGATAACTATCTCTCAGTGGCTCACCCTTACTGTCATTTACAATACTCTTATGACTTATGGGACTTATGTGCAATAACAGGGACATTATGTTAAGCATCATGGTTATAACCACTGAACATTTGAATTTAATCATTTACATGTCCTGTACTTTGGATTGATTCTGTACATACATAGCTATTTGCCACTCTCATACATCTCTGTGATCCTTACCATTAACCTGGGATATTTACCTCAAATGTATGGCCCTTACCTTAACTGTTATATTTGGCATTGTGCTTTTTGGAATAGCATCCTACTGCTAAATAGTTCAAATTTATATATATGATACCTAATATTACCTGTCACATTTCTGGCTGTACATATATTGCACCTTACTGCTCTTTTACTAATTTACTCTTATATTGTTGATTTGCATATTTGCACTCTATATCTTTGCATCTTAACTGCAGCACAGTCATTTCCCTTGAGATCAACAAAGGTATATCTTATCTTATATCGATGTTTTGGTATAGATTAAGTATTGCTTCTGGATCTAGGGTGTGGGGAAAAAAAAGAAAGCCTGCTTATATGCCATTACACCCCTAGTCTTGTAAGTTACTTATTCTGCTCATGTTTCCCTCATTGAGGTGGGTAATTATTATAGTCATGTTACCTTGTCTTCTAGGCCTTAGTCACCCTGTATAGTCCTACTCCTATTATAGCAGACCATATACAGAGTAAATGGGGCACATCTTTGTAATTACTAATGTTCTATATGTGCATTGATTAATGCACCTCAATAATGTTTGAAACTAGAGTTTAGATGTTTCTTGTTGTTGTCAGTGGAATGCTTGGGCACTGGAGGTCATACATTGAATAGACGGCCATCAAGCAGCTTTCAGTTGCAACATATTGCACATCATGTCGGCTGCACGTTCCTGTTGTTGGTGGATTCAGAGCCCGTGGAGAAGCCATGGCTGGGTCTGGAGGGGTTGATATCCAATTCATAGTCATACCTTCTGGTATTTTTAAGTAAACGGAAAATCAATGCGACGATTTGGACTACTCGAATCTGAAGCAGCACAACGTTGGCTAGCCACTCAACCTGTCACTCTAATCCTCATATTTGAGCTAGTTATATAATTATATGAATATTAAATACTACTAACAAGCCAGTCGGTTTACAATACTCCAAATCTATTTGCATTATTTTTACTAGCTAACAAAAGTGGCTGTTTCGTGGTAAAGAAAAAAAGGGATGCGCAATTTCCACTACTATGACCCGCTTGGAACTATCTGAAGCTACATGAACCATGTGACCGTGAAGCTTCGTGAACCTCCAGTGATGCGACCGTGTCTTTCTATGTCTCTGATGTAGACAAGTTCCTAGGGAATTGTGGGGCTTGTAGTTAAACGCAGAACACTTTAATCCAGTGACCGGGGGGACTCTCTAAGTGCCAAGGTGTCCTGTTTAGATTTAAAGAGCTTCATTAAAACTTGCGATTTTCACCAGATTGTAATTAAGAGACGCTTATTCCTGTCATCCTGCTAAAATTACAAATCAGCAGGGTTACTTCTCATGGCATAAAGGGCAAAAACAGGAAAAAAAGAAAATAAGTTAAACAAGGGATGTGTGGACAACTTGTAGGCTTATATATTTTCATGTACATTCGAAGGGGTTCATTTCAGCCATTAATGTGAATTAAAAAAAAAGAAACAAACCAATGTATAATTAAACACAGGGTCTAAAAGTTCAGAATTTATACAAATCTTAAATAAACAATGGCAATAAGCAAGACCTTTTTATGACATATATACATTTTAAGCCATTTGAAAGCTTTATGATTTGAAATGTAAATTAGTAAACATAGACTGCTTTCTGTAAAAACTTTATATATGAGCTGTTTTATATTCAGTACCATAATGGTAGTTTTGCCAATTAAGATAAGATAAAATGTACTTTATTCATCCCAAATGGAAAATTAGGGATTCCTGCTACATCAGTTATTGCGTCCATAAACTGCGGTCTGCGTAACATAACAATGGAAGTATATTTTCCGAACCCATTGGCAGCAATTTTAACAACCAACATGCCAAGAGCCAGTGTTGTGTCGGTGAAGTGAATTATTAGGAGAGTACAGTTTCACTTCCATCTGCGTCTGTGTGTGTGTGTTGAGTGTCTGTGTTTTTGTTGTCAATCACATTGCCTTGGTGACGAGGGGGGTGGGAGAGGTTGTGTGTGTGCATTGTCACACGCCGCATTCACACACACACACACAAACACAAACACATTCTTACATACGCCCATCTACAAACAAACTAACTAATGCACGCACACATACAGGCATGTACACATGCTTACAAACACAAACACACACACATTCATGATTGTTCACATACACTTACATGCATACGCACACACAGAGAGTATATGTATATATATACTTTATATATACACACACGCCAAATCACACAAACAATCTTATGAATTGCATATCTCCCTTCTACACTCAAGAGATTTAGATATACTTAAATCAAAAAACGTAGCCAATCATAGCCAGTCTCTCATACTCTGGTCCACTTAAAGCTGCTTGTGATGCTTTTCTGGGTTACACTGCAATGTGACGTTACGATGTACAAGCCCTGTGGAGGGTGCTTAAGAAGTTGTATTCAGGAGGAAAGAGATTAGGAAACAAAAAAAGTTCAGTACCATAATGGTAGTTTTGGTAATTAAAATAAGACAAAATGTACTTTATTCATCCCAGATGGGAAATAAGGGTTTCATAATATGTCGGTTATTGAATCTATGAACTGCGGTGTGCGTAACATAACAAGCATAATTGAATGTTTTCCGAACCGACTGGCAGCCATTTTCTAACCTGCTGTCTTCTTCTTCATCGTCTCGTTCTCTTGGTCTCATTTGCTCATGTTGGCTTTGTGTGAATCCATCACACGTCAGGCGACAATTGTGGGTAAACAGCTTGGTAAACAGATTACTTTTAGCCGGGCGTGTAGGTTAGACAGGGGAGGGGGAGCGGGTGAGATAGGGGGAGAGGCTGATAGGGAGGGCAAGTTGGTAGGTAGGAGGAGGCAGGATAATGATGGGTCTGATGTCATCCTGAGGCCAAAGGCGGACATGATGGATGGGAGATACACATACACACACATGCACGCACGCACGCACACACACACTAAGCAGGGTCACAAATAGTCATGCACGTTCTCAAGCGCACACAGGCTTGCGCATACACATATACATTCTCCCACGCAGTCACACACGTAGACACTTGATATACACACACATAACCACCCGAGACATACATACACACAGAAAAAGACACACATACACCGACAACGCATAAATACACACCACCCCCACACACAAACACAAACACGTGCACACGTACACACACACACCAACTAGTAAACACTCACACGTGTGACAGGCCTACCCTGAGGCCCTGTGGTACAGGGCTGTACCACAGTGGGTGTACCCTGTGGTACACCCACACTCATACGCTTACTGAACTGTGGGGCGAGAGGTAAAACGGGAGAAAAAGTGTGAGAGAGAGAGGTGAGGGCAAGAGGAAGGAAAGAGGTGAGGGGAAAGATAGGTGGTGCAAACGAGGAAGGAAGGAGGAGAGAGAGAGGGGGAGGTGAGGGGTAGAGAGAGGTGGTGCAAGAGAGGAAGGAGGGAATAGAGAGAGAAAGGGAGATGAGGGCGAGAGAGAGGTGGTGCAAGAGAGAAAAGAAAGAGAAGAGAGAGAGAGGGAGGTGAGGGGGAGAGAGGTGGTGCAAGAGAGGAAGGAAGGAGGAGAGAGAGAGAGAGGGAGGTGAGGGCGAGAGAGGTGGTGCAAGACAGAAAAAAAGGAGAAGAGAGAGAGAGGGAGGTGAGGGCGAGAGAGGAAGGAAGGAGGAGAGAGAGAGTGAGGTGAGGGGGAGAGAGGTGGTGCAAACGAGGAAGGAAGGAAGAGAGAGGCGAGGGGAAAGAGAGGTGGTGTAAACGAGGAAGGATGGAGGAGAGAGATGAGGGCGATAGAGAGGTGGTGCAAACGAGGAAGCAAGGAGGAGAGAGAGAGATGGAGATGAGGGCGAGAGGAAGTTTAGGGGTGAGAGAATGGAGGGGGGAGAGAAAGAGAGGTAAGGGTGAGTGAGAAGGACTGAGAGGAACAGAGAAAGGGGGAATAGAGAGGTAAGGGCAACGTGGAACAAAGTAGAGAGAAGGAAAGGAGTGATGAGAGAGAGCTATGGGCACGATAGGAAGGAAGGGGTTAGGGTGTAGGGGGGTGGGGGGGGAGTGAGGAGAGCGTGGGATTAAAGACAATATAAAGGAGCAGGGGAGACGGAGTGGTTCGTTTTGCTGCTGCACCTGCTCAGCTCTGTGTGTCCTCACCATGGTCCTCAGTGTGTAACACGAATGATTTTTATCTTTCACTATGTGTTTCCACTTCTCACTATGCGGTGTATGTGTGTCTGTGTCTGTATGTGTATGTGTGTGTCTTTTTATGTGTGTTTTTGTCTACTGTCTATCCAGGGCTGTGTGTGTTGTTGTGTTGGGGGGCTATTATAAAATGATGTTATCTTTGTTCATCTGTCAGTACATAACGTCCATGTATACCATGTACATACCACATGCATTCATGCTGAGAGCCACTCAACTGTGAATGTTTTTCCATGTTGCACAGCCCAGCACACACACACACACACACACACACACACACACACTCACACACACACACACGTGCCGTTTTCATGCATTTGCGGCAAATCCCAATAAACATTAGCTTGCGCTAACCTCCTTCCCCTGCATGCTGCGTTATTTAATCCCTCTCCGGTAGACCCAGCCCCTGAACAACATCTGCACTGAGCTCTGAGACCTGCTCACTGCTGCGTAAACAACAGCTGGGCCATTCTGCCCCCCAGTGGTTGGTCTGGGAATAACCACCACCACACCAGAACACACGTCCACGTCCAGCCTCTCTGTGTCCACCAGCATTTCTCTCTCTCTCTCTCTCTCTCTCTCTCTCTCTCTCTCTCTCTCTCTCTCTCTCTCTCTCTCTCTCTCTCTGTGTGTTTATTGCACATGACACAGTAATCTCCGCAGTCCAGCCGCAAAATCGATGTTTTGAATATGGTGTTTTTTTTTTGCAGCCGCCTGTGGGACGGGCGTTCGACGCAGAGCGCGCTGCTGTCCTCGCGTTTAATTCTTTTTTTTTGCTCTGCATTTGTTGTAATCGAACCGGTGTTTGTTGTAATTACTTAGTGTTTTTCGATTTGTTCGATTTCTTAGATGCTGCCGGCCACAACACATGTGGCTGGGAGTCACACAAACACCCTGACCATGAGACTATACTACCTCACTAGACTACCACACCCGCTCCTCCTAACCTATCCCATCTTCATCGCTATCCTCTTCCTCATCCCGAATCTCTCTCTATCTCTGTCTGTCTGTCTCTCTCACTCTCTCTCTCCTGGAGAGCGCAAGCTTAGCTAGCAGTGATGTATGGCACTGAACCCAATAAGGCCTGTGTGTTTTGATGTGGAGAAAATAACTGGAGAGAGAAGGAAGATAGATAAACTGTAGTGATTGGCCCACTTCCAGCAGCACACAAAATACAGTACACAGTGATAGTGGCAGTGTGTGTGTGTGTGTATGTGTTTGTGTGTGTGTGAGTGTTCCGAGCTTTTCTCTTGTTTTTCATCTCTCTCAAAAGTGTTTCCGCCCCTCTCTCTTCATCATCCGCAGTTGTACACCCAATTGAGAAAGCTTTCAACTTAATTTCTCCCTGTCTTACTCTGTCTCTTACTCTCTTTGTCTCTCTCTCTCTCTCTCTTTCTCTCTCTCTCTCTCTCTCTCTCTCTCTCTCTCTCTCTCTCTCTCTCTCTCTCTCTCTCTCTCTCTCTCTCTCTCTCTCTCTCTCTCTGCTTTCCCACTCCTCCTTTTTTAGATTTCCATCTCCCGTCCCTCCGCCCCCTCTTGCGCGCAGCGTCCGTCGGTGTAATGTTTTTAACCGAAGCGTTTATCCTGTGGTGCCCCGCCATTTTAGATAAAGAGCGGGAGCCATCCAGGCCTGCTTTCAAATGTGTGTTTTAGTATCTCCGGTGGAGAGAAACCGTCTGCATGTTAGATGACGGAGATTAAGAAGAAAGAGGAAGCAAGCGCCGTTGCAAGCAAGAAGCGTTGTAGTGCAAACTCTCTCGTCTCTCTCTCTCGATCTTATATATCATTTTCTATCCTCCTCTCTTTCTCTCTCTTGTCTGCGTTTCTGTCTCTCTGTCTGTCTGTCTCTGTCTGTCTCTCTGTCGCTCTCTCGCAGACAGTGTCGCTCTGTTGGCCTCTCAGGTGTGAGATAACAACATAATGAGAGAGGCTTTGAGTGAGGGGCTTGTTTCATAACCAGCAGCGCTGGCTCTGTGTGTGTGTGTGTGTGTGTGTGTGTGTGTGTGTGTGTGTGTGTGTGTGTGTGTGTGTCAGCCTTCTCTCCCTCAAAAGTATTTCTTCCCCACTCTCTATTACCTGCAGTTGAACACCCGATTGAGGAAGCTTTCAGCTCAACATCTCTCTCTCTCTCTCTCTCTTTCTCTCTCTCTCTCTCTCTCTCTCTCGCTCTCTCTCCCTCTCCCTCTCTCTCTCCCTCTCTATCTCCCTCTCCCTCTCTCTCTCTCTCTCTCTCTCTCTCTCTCTCTCTCTCTCTCTCTCTCTCAATTGTCAATTTCATGCTTGATTAATTGTCATTACTGAGCAAGAGACTAAAAAAAGAGATAAAAAATGAACAAACGAAACGCATTCGAGGAATCAAATGCGAGAGGAAGCAGGGCCTGCTCAAAGAGCTGAAGTTTCAGCTGAGAATGAAAGAGTTTTATGCTCTTTGATATTTTTGGAACTATTTGAAAGAAAAGTTTAAATAAAGGTAGAAAATGGTTGATTCGGTTGGATTTTGTTTATTCATCAGAGACCCGACTGAGATGAAGTTGATTAAGGTAATTAGTCTATTCTCAGTTCTGAATGACACTAATCATTGCTTTTTGTGATGAATCATTTTGCTTTTGTCACCAATGGGGGTTTAAGATATACCTAGTGAAATACATAGCCAATTCCCAATTATATATTTTTTTTATAATCTAGTAACTCTAGTAAAGTTTTTTGGTCTGGTATCCAGGTATATAATTAGGATATATTAAGCTATCTTCATAATCAAGCTACCCACCTGTATGTATATTAGACTTTAGCATTTCCCATGTATCATCTACTCATTCTAATGTCATTAAAAGTTTAGTTATCCCACTGTCAATTCAATTAGTTGTTTATATGAAATATGCAAGTATTTGAAAGGTCATTGGTAGCTTGAGGGGGAGCCAGTGTTTCATACGCGGTATTGTTTCTATGAACAGTAGTTTTTTTTTGGGGGGGGGAGGGATTTGGAAAGAGCTGCTAAATGTCACCGGGGCCTCTGTGTGTGGTTTGGCAGTGGCTTCATCGTAACGCAAAGACGGCGCCCTCATGAACAAACATGGCGGCAACTCTAAACTCCCACATGCACACAAGCCACTGTCCGACCTCCCAGACTTGATGCTTCCAGCCAAAGTCTTGCTTTCGCTAGCCCGGTGACATTTAGCGGCACAGCGTGTTACGTTTAGTTCCGGCTGTTTGGCACACTGCATGCAAGGCTCAGTAGGATCTTTATTGCTTCATTATGATGGAATCAGAGATGCCAAGGCTTCGAAGGATGCTTCAAAACGCAATCAGCTCCTCTATAGATATCTTGCCAGAATCCTTCTTTTTTTTTACCAGACCCATTTAAGTATGCGGGCAGAATGATTATGCTTTTATATCAACAGTCGTTCCCCTTTGTTTGTTTGCTTTCTGTTATTTCTGTGGAGGATATGCACCTCGACTGGTTTTGTGAATGAACCTCCAAATTCGATGACACAAACAAAATTAGATTTTATTGAGCGTACTCACTGACGCGGGAATATGGAGGCTATATTGGAATATATTCTGCATTCCTTGCAGGAATAAACACTTATGTATTCCCAACTTCTGTCATGAATTATCCAAAACATAGTTCATTTTAAAGTGTCTAAGAGTCTGTCCTCTAATATAGTTTGTTGTTATCTTATAGGCAGTGTCGTTGTGCCATGCTGCACTTTTGGTCCAGGTTAAATGACTGATCTGGTCCTGATAAGTGATTTTTCCCACCTTGCTCTCCCCAGCATACCCTCACCGACACACCCTGCCCTCCCTAAGATGAACTTTGTTCACTACACTGTCCAAATGGACACCAACGCTGTTAATTAAACAGCAAGACACTCAAGACATTTTTACCACCTGATGAGTTTAACCATACACCATTTGGGATAGGGTTATCTCACGGGCATCTTCCATGCATTCCTGAGATGCTCTCCCACATACAATTAGACATACAAATACAATGTCATCCTCGCGAGGATTAACAACAACAACTTGGACTGTGAAAAAACAAGACGAAAAAGGAAATGTGACCAACGCGCATCATAAAGTGTTTCTATGAATCCTATTCGAGAAACTCTAGATCTCAGTTAGCTTTTTCAGCACGACTGAGATCCTGAGAGTGGTCTGTGCCTCCACAGCAAGGCCACCCGTGACAGCGTGCAAATTTGAGTTCAGTTAAAACCGTGTTTAGCTTAAGTGTTTTGTTGTTATGTGTAGTGGTTAAGGTTCAGAAGTTTGTTAAGGTCCAGGATGTTTGCAAAGTTCCGAAAGTTATAGAAGCAAAACTCTTGAGACGTCCAAAAGTCCAAAACGACCCAACCATCGCTCAAAGCGTCACCAAGTAAATTGCTATTCCTTGTGTCTCTTGCGAGTTGATGCAAACTTACTTCATAGGTTAGCTAGATTGTTAATTTAGAGTTGAATACAGCTATTTAATTTAGGGTTCAGAACGTTCAATCAAGTTAGGGTTAAGAAGGCTTACGTTCGATTCTCTCCAAAAATACATTTTGTTTGGGTTTATTTACTCCCCATCTTCATCTTCAACCATTCATGTTAATCGCACCCCTTTTATTTGTGTTAATATATTTCATTGCAATCAAAAGAGGAAGTGCTCGTGGTTGGTAGCTCGTACCAACCACTTTGTTTTAGCCTCATTGCTTTTTTGCTTTTTAGCCTCATTGTGGCCATGGCTATTTTAAACGCTGGAGAACAGGCCTATTTTATTAGCCAAAGATTGTCCACCCCCTCATTTCCAGCTACCCGCGTTCATTTCCCAGTCCAGACATAACGAGTCGAGCATGTCATCCTGCTCATTATTCGCCATTGCGCCATCGTATTAACCACAGAAAGTTTTCGTTGGAAATAACATTCACTGTTTGAGAGACAAAGCTGCGAAAAAGAGCTGCCGGTATTATAATAATGAACCTAACCCTTTGGCCTAATATTATTATTATGTCTGAATATCTGAACACAATTTGGAGTAAAACTATGAGGTTGATGTTGTGAACAGACGATATGGAACATATAACATATGCAAAATGCAAATAGGATGAACATCATAATTAAGAGTTGTTATTCTTTCTGAAATCTCAATTAACAATCTTCACAACTTGTTTATTTAGTCCAAAATGTTAATTTATACCTCATGCTGTTGACTACTCTTGCTATGAAATAAGGATCTGATGAAGGATATCCAGATGACTTGTTTAATCGGGTAACCAAAAATGATTTGTGAAGTTAAATTGAATTAATTACTTACATGTGAAGCTGAGAACAATAACAAATATCTCTCACGGTTGGAAAAACAATTCCAATTGCTGCATGAACATCAAAAGACAACAACACAAAACTGGACAGAGTGCAGAGTAGTTATAGGAATCAAAGACGACAAGTAGAATTGTTTTTGGCAGAACATAATAGTTAGATCACTGAGGTACAGAGATTCAGTATTGTTCAACAAAATGCATTCAAACTTTAACGTTCAATTAATTTCAACGAGAGGTTAAAACAAGATGGCAAAAATATGAAGACGTTTAAAACAAGTATTCTGAGGACCTCATTCTGGCTAGCCGGTGTGTGTTTGTGCTCATGCGTATGCATGTGTGTCTGTGTGTGTGTTCATGCATGCCTGAGTACAATTTGCTTTATTCTCCTCTTGTAACCAGTGCGGCTTCTACCCCCCACACCCACACACCAGAAGACCATGGATGTCCCGGTTAATCGCACAAAGTGACCTTCGACCCCTAGCAGTGGCTACTTACTAAACCTCCTCTGAGGCAAAGTCTCCCTACAGGAAACCATAAGGACGGGCTAACAAGTGCCTCTGGACAGGCCTGTTTTACTAGAATCCTTCCTGGAATACTACTGTTGTTGCCCCTGAACATAGACCCTTATCTCAGCTCCTTCCAAGCATAGCGCTCGTCTCCTCTCAGCCTCCCAGTCCAATTGAAGCCAAGGACCCGCAAACACCTTAAAGACCCGCTCTCCTGCTCCACACACACACACACACACACACACGTATATACACAGACGCACACCCACAAACGTACGCACACACACACACACACACACACACACACATTCATGTCAACACACACACACACACTTTATGCACACACACACAAAATAGCATACTTATGCACACACACACACACACACACACAGGCCGGGGCAGCAAGGATCTGAGCAGAACAAGAGAAGCGAGTGGTTTCCTCAATGCCTGAGACATAATTTCCACTCGGTTAGTTCCGAGGCTACTCTCACTCTAACTGACGACCACCGACGCTTCCCTGGGCCCCCCGACCACACGGCCCTAGCCACAGCCAATAAGGGGAGGCGGAACGTCAAGCCAATTCAAGTATTCAGGAGAGCGCTCATGATCAGCTCGTTATGTCTTCTCCTTTTCCTCCTCCTTCTGGATCCCCCGAGGAAGTGAACGCATCCCTCCCTCTCTTTATCTCCCTATCTCGTTTACACTCTTCTCCCTCTTTCTCTCTCCCTCTCTTCCTCATTATCTCTTTACCTCTCTCATTCTCTCTCCTTCTCGCTCTATCTCTTTATCTTATTTTCTCTCCCCCTCTCTCACTGCCTTTCTCAATCTCCCTCTCTCAATTGCCGTATCTGTTCTTCTCTTTCTCCATCTCTCTCTCTTTCTTTCTCCCCCTCCCTTTCTCTATCTTCATATATCTCTATATATCTTTCTCTCTGCCTCTCAGTCATTATTTCGTTTCTTGATGATCCCACTGTGATCAACGTTCAAGAAATATGAAAAAAAGAAACAAATCCCGAGAGATTTGTTTTTTTCTCCCGAGAAGTCTCGGATGGGATGTTTGAGCGACTTAATGACTCAGTTCATTCACTGACCTTGAAATTAGCCAGTCATTAATAATTGCCGTGAAAGATTGAGATGTGGACGGGCCTTGATGGAAAAATCTTTAAATTGTTCAGGCCAGAAATCACCAGTCTTTTAGCAGCGCCTCGGAGCGCGTTCGATTTCTCCCGCGTTTCAGCCCAAAATGAAGCCGCGTGCTTCTCGTGCCGTGGTGGTGTGCCTGTTTTTGTACGCCGAGAATTGAATTCGCTAGTTTACCGTGGATTATGTCAATCACGCGACTCGTGATTGATTTCTTTTTGTTTTTTTGTCACAGGCTCTTAGGTTTACAATGCAGGTACTCTTTTTCACACGTCTTTTGTTGTACTACAAGAATACTACAGTGAGATGGTACTGAATGGGAATGAAACACTGAGAAACACACGCTGACTTTCACACTCGCATAAATACGCACACACTATCACACACTGACAAATACACACACACCCACCCACCCCCACACACACACACACCCACACACACACACACACACACACACATAGAGATGAATACACCCCCATCTCAGTGCCATTGGTGGAGCACACAAACCAGCTGTCTCACAAATATCGTCCATCTCATTTTTACACACAAGCACATAAACACACACACACACACACACACACACACAGTAATTCCCTTGCCTTCTACAGTGAGAGAGGCAGCGTAAAGCCGCTTGATCTTGTGGACATTTTTCCGTTTATTTTTTCCCAGCCGGTCGTAACAGAGCTCCCGATGCATAATCCCCTCTATTATTTTCCCTCTCTGATGCTATGTGATCGCTTAATGGTTTGTTTGCTCGGTTCTTCCATCCGACAGCCGTAACCAAGCCCCCACCCCCACCCCCCGCACCACCCCTCAACCCACACTCGGGTGTGGAGTAACCATCCCTGTCTCTGGATCTCTTACACCCAACGCTTATTTTTCAGAAAGTCGGGCTGCAGCAATACCTTGGCACCGAAAAACACACAGCAGCTCCATTCATTTAGAGGCCCTACCAGCACATGTCCACTCCTGTTAATGTCTGACTGGGGAGCAATGCATCCTAACACAGTGTTAGCAACTGATTCAACCCTGGGGTCAAACCTGTTCTCCTAATCCACCGCGTTCGCAGTGGCCTTCACGTCCACTGTGTGGTGAAGGGAGAGAGTGAAAGGGCAGCAGAGAGGATGGAGAACAGCAGGAGGGGGAGGAGGGGGAGGGCTGATAAAGAGGACATTGGGAGACAGGTAGATACATTGACGGACAGATCGGGAGCGACAGATAAAGACACATCGAGATAATGATAGAGAGATAGATAAAGAAATAGGTACTGTGATATAGATGGACAGACATAGAGAGTTAAATTGAGAAAGACAGAAAGGGAGGGAATTAGAGAGAGACAGAAAGTGAAAGATTGAGATCTGGAAAAACAGACATATAAGGAAAGGATGAGATAGAGAAAGATTAAGACAGAACGAAAAATAAATAGAGGTAGAGACAAATAGAGAAAGAGAAGGATAGAGAGGGATATAGGGAAAGGAAAAGAGGCATGAAGAAAGATATATAGAGATAGAGGTATAGACATAAAGAGAAAGAGGATAGAGAGACTTTACGGAAAGATAAAAAGATAGAAGGATGGAGAGAGATACATAGAAAGATAAAGAGACCTAAAGAAAGAAAGAGAGATATAGAGAAAGAGAGGTAGAGGCAGATAGAGAGATAATGATAGAGCAAGATATAAAGATAGAAGAAAAAGGGTAGAGGCAGAGAGAGAAGGATAAAGCGAGAGATAAGGATAGAGGAGTAGAGGTAGAGACAGATAGAGATAGTGTATAATACTTGTCTTGGGTTGTGCTCCACAAAAAGGAGGAGCATAGCTATAGCTACAGAGATATTCTCCTGATCTTTGGTCGGGCTTCAGAGACCATTGGTTGCTTGACACCCTGGAACACTGGCTGGCTGATCCACCATTTGCCTGCCGTAGGAACCCTGATCTGGGCACCGTATCGGGCTGTGGTTCTGACCCACATCCCCTCTCCAGTACACAGCGCGCTCCACTCACACACACAGACTCACACACAGACTTGCACACATGCATAGATGCACCCACATACACATTAATGCGCGCATGCAAACACACACACACACACACACACACACACACACACACACAGGTATGCATGCATACATACTCCCTTACTTTACCACACACGCATACAAACACACACATACACACAGTCAGATTGAGGATGGATTCTGATGTTTGATCAAAACTATTCTCCTATCTCCATTTAAGTTGTGTCGTCTTATAAATGGGTGAATGTATGTATGAATAGGTGAATGTGTTATGGCTTAATGTGTGTATCAATGGGTGAATGTGTTATGGGTTCATGGGTGCATGTGTTTTAATGCGCGTATGAACGAGTGAGTATGTGTATGAATGGCTGAATGTTTATATGATTGGTAAATGTGTATATGATTGGGTGAGTATGTGTGTGTGTGGGGGTGAATGTCTGTATGAATGTGGAATGTGTGTAGGAATGGTTGGTAAACTCTAACGATAAAATCCAATCCATTTCTCATTTCAGATGCCAATTCCTAACGAAAGAAAGCCTTTCTCAATGTATTTATTAATACTGTTTTACATTGTGTGTGTGTGTGTGTGTTTTTTGTGTGTGTGTGTGTGTGTGTGTGTGTGTGTTTGTGTGCTATTCTTGGGTTAATTTAGCGCAGGATTTGTTCTTATCTGCAATGCTGCAGATCTCTCTATCCAAAAATGTTCATACACATTAAATAAAGGATTACAACTCCAAACCTATGTGCCTCTGAGCCTGAGACGGAAAGGATAAACTGCAGATTCAACCCTTCAAGGAATAGACTCCGCCACCGACCGAAATTAAAGTCTCCACATTTCATCTTAATCCACTGTTGTTATCTTGTGTTGATCAACTGAAGCACAGGGGGGGTCGACTTATTCTTCGAACCGTCATAATCCATTAGATGAGCATAGAAAACGGATTCATTATCCAAGAGCACGTTGGGTTCTGTGTTTAACATCAGCGCCACCCAATAAGCTTGGCCCATTCCCTTGGGCTGGTTGAGGAACTGGGCCACAGCCCAGACACTGTTGCTTCGTTTGTCAGCGAGGTTCCACAACCGCTCTGGTAGTAAGTAAGCCGTAGGGTTAAGTTGAGGCGATATGTATTTTAGATGGGAGGGAAGAAGGTACAGGACAGTATTATGAATTGGAAAGGGATGAACAAAAATAACTGTACATAAGATACACCTATTAAAACGATTAACTCATATGACACACCGCTTGGTACACAATGTCCTTAGATGGGCTCGACCATGAGTTATACAAAAAAAAATATTGAGTTAAAAATGTCATGCGCAAAATTAAAAATATAAGTGCGAATGAGCCAACTTATTCAATCAATTCAAAGTCCACTTCTATGTTGGACCACTTACAACATTTTTGCATGTCATAATTTGGCTCATGCAACCACACACATTTTCTTCAGGAAATTTACATATCAACATGGCTAGTATTTCACATTGACTGTACTGTGTTCAGAGTGTTGATGAGGAAATACATTCACCGTCTCTTTCAAATTTGAGAGAAACATGCGACAGTGTTTGCAAGCAAACAAGGCTTACAAGGATGAGTTGTACCTTTGGGGTTCAAGGTGTGTCTTTCTTATTTTTTGCTGAGGTTATTCTTCCTTCCCGACAGAGTTTTGTGTGTTTATTACCTTGGCCAAGGAGGTTATGTTTTCAACCCTTCTGTGTGTCCGTCTGACAGTTTGTTTCTCTGTGTGCGGGATATCTCAAAAAGTTGAACATGGATTTGCACCGAATTTGCATCGTTTTGCTTAACACCACCATAAGATTATCCTGAAAGGTTTGTGAAGAGTTCATGACGATTGCTGGGTGACCTGCCTAGCCCTGCCCTCTTCCTGTTGTCTTGGAATTCTCTAATGGGGAACTTGAGGGGGGGTCATCAGAGTAAGCTCAGAGCAGCCAATTGGCTCCCTCGAGCCTCGTTGAGGATGCCCGTCTACAACATAAGGGCTTCTCTCCTAACCAGCGCCATTTCAGCAGATTCATTTTTATCCAGGAAATATTTTTGCGGAAAAGTGAAATCCGAACATGATCCAGCCACAGTGTTCGCATTCAAGTGTAAATTGGGGACGTCGGACCTGTGTTCCGATCTGGCGCATCTTAAGTGTAACCGAAAGCCATTCTCCAGGTCCTGTGAAGAGGGACCCAGGAGGTTCCTTCCTTTAGGACACATGAGGTCACTTCCTGTCCTGAAACCGAAGGACCACGTCATCCATCTTGAGTCAGAGAGTGTCCTACTGCCCCCCCAGGCCAGATGGAGAGAGAGACGGGGGGGGGGGGGGGGGGGGGGGGGGCATGGTGTTGGTGACAAAATGGCTGCTAGCCAAGGGGTATTTGAAGGAGAAATAAGACATTGCCTCAGGTTGCTTCAACAGTCCACTGACTCAAGTTTCAAATTCTCCTGTTAGGTTCAAATAAAGGTTTGAAGATATAGAATAATAATATATCTCGTAGTGTCTAGGAGATTCCTGGTGTGGTTTGAGGTAAATAAAAGTTTCCAAGTTTATTTAGTATACTGGTAAGGGCATTCACATTCACCAGGTCTAAATACACTTAAAAAATAAACGTAAGTAGATATTTGGGTGAAAGCGTTACTATCTACATAAAATGCATTCTAAAACAATTCAAAACTTGGCTAATCTGGACTCATTACAGAACAGACTGAGCTGTTGAAAATACGAATGTGTCTGTCTGTATGTCTATCCATCTGTCTGTCTGAGGGGGGCAGTCATAGCTGAAGTGCAGAATTTCTTTGTCCATATCTCGATTTAGCGTTGGTAGGGAACAGACAGAAAAATATGGTAAAATAGTGGAGAGTTTTGTGTGAAAACAAGCCTGGCTGAGCTGCCTTGACGCTGTAGCACTGTTAATTTCAGGGTCCATTCCGGTCATTGAGCGGGTGAATAGATAAATAATAGACCTGTTTTGTGATCTTGTGCTAACAGGCCTGTTTGAATTGCAGGCTATTTTAGATCAATTAAATTTGAAGGCAGACTTTGCTGTATGAATAAGAATTGTTCAGGGCAGTACGTTTTGGTTTCTCTCATTAATATTGAACTATTTGGTCATTTAGCACATTTTATTAAGAAACAGGTAAGGGTTAAGGGCAACTTGCTCACAGAAGCCTATAGGTAGACTGCAGACAATGGGGTTTGAAACCAGACCCTTTTAGGAGTCAAAAACCCTTATCACTAGATGATTCCTGCCCCTCCTTACTTACGAGGAACTGATCAGGTCAGGGTGTGTGTGTGTGTATGTGTGTGTGTGTGTGTGTGTGTCACAAACGCTGCCTTCTGATTGGCTGAAGGATTTGCTGGGCGGCATGCGCTCGGGGTGGCATAATTCACCCAGCAATGAAGTAGGGATGTCTCTTGTCAAGAATAGAACATACGCCGTGGGAAATAAACCTGTTTATCACCCATCAAATGCCGTGGCTAGTCTCAAAGCGGAGGGAAAGAAACCCTCAATATCAGAGCCATCCAGATAAAAGTGAAGGTTGTTACTTAGCAGTGTTTTGTCCCGCGTTAGTTAGTTTGTTGTTGTTTTCCTCTCTTCCTGTGGAATACCGCTCACGTCATCGTGTCTGGAGGCATGTAATATTTATCTTATGAAGCGTTGAATTGATTCCCGTCTCAAATCTCAATATCAAACGGCGGTCCCCGACGGACGCGAGGCCCAATCAAAGGCAGTTATTTAAAGGTCGGAATCAACAGCACGGCATTCTGGGTAAACGCCGTGCAGACGGAAAGCACCCTGGCGGGAACCAGCTGGGTTGGGCGAAGACTAATCCCATCTGAGGCTTTCATCGCTTCATCTGCATGTGTGTGTGTCTGTCTGTGGATAGGTGTGTTAAATGTGTGTGTGTGTGTGTGTGTGTGTGTGTGTGTGTAGTTTTGTGCCCAATAAATGGTGTGTTTGAACATGTGTGTGTGGGTGTGTCTGTATGTGTGTGCATTGAGGAGATTGAGGTGTGTGTGTTTATTTGTGTGTGGATTGAAGTGTGTTTGGATAGGTGTGTTCAATAAAAGTTGTGTGTGTGGAGGATAGGTGTGGTTAATATAAGGTGTGCATTTGTGTGGTTGTTAGAGCTGTGTGTGTGTGTGTGTGTGCATATGTGTCGATGGGATTGTGTGAAGTGGGACAGCAAGTTAAATCAGGTTAAGTGTGGGTGTGAGTGCGTGTGCGTGTGTGCTTCTGGAAAGGATTGTGTGCTTGTGTATTCATACACACACAATGTATATATCTGCCCTCAAAGTGCGTGTTACACCCATTTATACATGTGTGCTAGCACAGTATTTGTCTGTCACGTGTGCTCGCCCACGTGCCAGACCTATATCACTGACCACCGCCCCCCTTTTCATCCGCCGTTGACGAGCCCGCTTCTCTCCTCTCCTGCAGTTTGAGTCTGGTGTGTATGGACGTGAATGAGACACAAGTATCAATGCAGTCCCAGGGGGATAAATCGCCCTTGGAGAAACGGCAGGATGAACGTGAGCGGCGGCAGCGGGCGCTCGTCGCCTAAGTGACGTTTAGCTGTCACCGTGGAGACAGACGTGACGCAGGGCAGAGAGGGGGGGGGGGGAGGGGGGGGATTTCAGATTTAGAGAGAGTTGTCGGAGGAGAGAGGAGTAGAAGAGAGTGCAATGACATACACTGAACTCGTGTGGTCTGCTACTGAGTGCAACACATCCCAATTTGCATGAGCCCTCTGCCTTTATCTCTCTCTCTTTTTCTGTCTCTCTCTCGCTCTCAGACCCTCTACCAGTCTCTATCTCCCTTTGGCTCTGGCTCTCGTACTGACTGACTCTCTCTTCCTCATTTCTCATTTGCCTCATTTGTCTCATTTGTTCATATTCTCTTTCTCTCTGTCTATAGCTTTCTCTCCCTCTTTTTGTAACGTTCACACTCTGTAGCTTTCTCTCTACCTGTTTCCCTCTGAATAAGTGCATCCCTCCCTCTGTCTGCAAGGACTCTCCACCATTTGGCTCGCGTTGTGAGCAGGGAAACGGAGCGTCGAGATCATATTCGTTGTGACTCACAACGTCCGCCAATTCTCTGTACGAGGTACCGCACAACGAGAGCGTCTACCTAATTACACACCCCTGCCTCCACTGATAGAGGAAGAACAACCATGCCTGTGCAACACAATTTCCTGTATCCGTGCCTCAGCCCCCTCTCATTTTTTAATTAGCAAACCTTCATTGTTTTCCTCCTGTGGTTATTTGGCAGCTGTACCGCCCCATACCCCCCACCTCGACTGGAACCCTTCCCAAATGTGCTGCTGGAACGCTGTCCTACTAAATCTCGTGAATAACCAGACTCTGTTTGAGGCGTACGACAGTGTAAGCAAAGTTGAGAAGCAGCGCTGCACGGGTCACTAGCGGGATATGAGCCTGAGCGCTGCGGGCGTTCCCTTGCGTTTGCGGGCGGGCCACCTTATAACCTAAGAGGTTTGCGGTGGAAAAGCGTGTGAGTTGGCTCACGAGGCTTTCGCTGGTCTCCCCCGAACATCATCCCTATATCGGTGATGAGGGCTAGCAGCAGCGACAGCAGCGGCCATTTAGTCCGGGCCCGGCGTGTGGTAGATTGTGTGAGTGCTTCTGTTAGCGTGTGGCTAACAGCCCCTCACCTGGTAAATCGGCATCAGCGCTGATTATGATTAGCTCATTAGCGGCGGGGGCGCTAATTGTGCTCGGGATTGTTTTCAAGGGGAGGGGAGGGGGGGGTTAATATGAATGCTGTACAAACTCTCGTCGGTAGTCCGTTTTTTTTTGGTGAAGCCGCATCCCGCATCGTCATTAAAAGCTTCGCTGGGTTTGAGTGATGAGGTACAGTCACTCCGCCCATCCTTCCAACTCTGCATCTCCTAGGTGTCCTGTTTGTGTCAAAGAAACAAGGTCCTGAGCAGCCAACGTCATGTTACCATGGAAACCCCCCTCCCTCCCCTGTCTCTCTCTCTCTCTCTCTCTCTCTCTCTCTCTCTCTCTCTCTCTCTCTCTCTCTCTCTAGTTCAGCGGACTGTGGCGTGCAGGTGAAATGGCACAATAACTTCAATCATTTTGGGATGGCCCACGCGGCGTGAGGCACACCGAGGTTTGTGTTCCTGTTTCCCCTTCGCAGGTGTAACCAGTGTGCGGGGGCTAGGGAGGTTGGGAGCCACTGTGTGAGCAAGGACGGGAGTAGAGGGTCATGTGATCCCCACGCTGTGACAACATTGCGGTGGCGATGTTGAGAGTGAATTGGATGGTTTTTTTTGTTACAATAGCAGTAAAGAGAAATACACCAATAAGTGAACTAAAAAAAGAAAAACATCTCAGCCTTGCTTATTCTGAGCAGCGGTCGCGAGGGCAATTGGTTCTGCGGCGTGACCAGAGACTGCGGTGTGAAACCGGCCCCCTCCACCCCCGCCACTAACAAGGCCACCGTCGCCATATATAGGGCCTGTTTTGGAGTCTGTTGAAGCAGTTCTAATTCATCAGAGTTGTGATTGAGGCAACCAAAGTTGCTGCTCTGTCTGCTTGCTGCCTGTCTTCCTACTGGATGTCCTGTGAGGTTTCTGACACGCTCTGTTTACTGACAGCTCTTTTTAGGATGCTCACACACGCACACACATATTACACGCGCACACATACTCATAAAGTGTGCCCAAGGGCATGGCAAGTGTGTGTGTGTGTGTGTGTGTGTGTGTGTGTGTGTGTGTGTGTGTGTGTGTGTGTGTGTGTGTGTGTGTGTGTGTGTGTGTGTGTGTGAGAGAGTCAGAGAGTCAGAGAGAGGGGAAGAGAGAGAATGTCTTTCAGGAACCTAACAACAGGTTACAACATCTGTCACCACACTACCAAAGCACATGTGGGCCATTCATTTGTTCCCCAGAGAACCCATAACCAACTACGACACTCAAAGCAGGAAGGTATGACATCTCATTTAATGCTGGTGTGCTATGTAGTCAAACTGTATTGCTGCATACAGACCTGAAGTAAACCCCCTTAAAACACTACATCTCAGTGAATCCCAATTTATCCAAATCCTCGTTAATCCCAATTAATTGCTATTTTTTAAGAAGTCTGGTGGGAATTACTGAAGACAGATGGGGCTGTTCTATTGAATTACTTGAACATTTAAGAAAAGCACCAGCGAGCTGCAGTCTCTGCCGTGGTTACAGCATAACCAGGAGAAAAGGCTGCTACTATTACAGTTTTCGCATTCGCGAACGCGACAATAGAAGTGTGATAAAGTTGTATTTGCATTGCAGTATCGTAGGCATCCCACCCATGGCTCTGACCTTTCCTGCCCCAGCACCTGCACAAGTGATATCAACATTCCTTAGGAGGATTCAGTACATGAAACATTTAAATAAAGGTTTGTAGTTTACATCAAAACAATAGGTGGTGTAACAATAATACGATGCGAAACCTTTTCTTTATATAAGGAACATTTTTACTGTTTTAATTTATTCCCTTGTGTTTTGCACAAAACATTAGCGTTTTAGATGTGGCTGTTCTAGTGCTTTGCCGGCTGTGCATCTATATGCACTGATTACTTTGGTTAGTAGGGGGAAGTGGGAGGAGGAATCTGTGCCCAGCTTAACCTCACCCTGGTCAGGGAAGGCTGCAGCACACAGGCTAGGAACCTCCAGCTCTGCTCTCATCAGGGGAGAGGAGATGGACAGTGAAAGGAGATGCATGGTGTATGTTCAGCTTCCAAATGCCAGAGATCTCTGGACTCCTGACAAGAGGGCAGGATCTCAAAGAATATATTCTGTTCAATACTGTGGCTGTACAAACCAAACATATCAACAATGTCAGTTGCTGTTGTGTGTGTGTGTGTATACTTGTGATATTAGTTTATGTTATGTCATTATATATCAGTTGCTGTTATGTGATTTAATGTTTGTTATTCTGTGTTTTGTGGCAATTTGTCTCAAGCATAAAATGGCAAACAAAATATACAAAGAAAGAAGGGGAAATAAAAAATAAAGACTAATCAACTCTTGCGATGCTAGAGGATACCAGTTTCTCAGTATCTTGTGTTTTTCCGTATCCTGTCTCCCCCTCATCGCAGCATCTGGCAGAATCGACTGTGGTTCTGATCACAGCTGTGGTGTCCTTCTCCATGGCGATGCTGGGTGTGGCAGTTCTGCTGCTATGGTAACAAGTCGCCAGGATCATGTAAGACTGCAGGGAGTTTGCCCGCTTCCAGAGAGAGACAGAGAGAGAGATGCTGCAGACGGCAGTAGCGGTGTAACAGGAGAGAGTAACAATGCTCACACAAACACACACACATACACACACACACACACACACACACACACACAATACCACACACACACACTAACTCACAGACACACACCAACACTAATAACAACACCACCACACACACTAACACACACAGAAAAACACCCCCCAAACACACCAACAGACACAGACACACACCCCCCACAAGGTCTAACACACACATACACACATTTTCAGTGCACGGCCCATTCCGTCAGGGTATGTCAGTCAAATCGGTCCAATAATAACATGGTGGGTTGCCGTGGTGACAGTGATGCACCGGCAAGTTGACAGCTAACACCCTGGCAGATGAACACACCTGCACACACATGGCCATCTCGCACTGAGGACGTTGTGAGGACGTTGTGAGGACACTGTGGGGACACTGTGGGGACCTGCTGGAGGGCACTGTAGTGCATACACAAGCCGCTGTGATGAATGAATAACTTAACCTAGTGTCTAGCATGATGAGGAAAGGTGGCTCAAAATGCTAATGCGCTAACCATGTAGTGCTGCACTGACCACATTGTGCTAACCACATAGCATGTTATCTGTGTACTAGTATAAACCAGGTGCAATTCCGACCTGTGCTCCGGTTGCACGTGTCATTCCTTTTCTTTTAAACCCCTTCTTTTTGCTTCACTGTCCTATTCATAAATCCAGAATACATAAAATTCCCAAAAGCCCACAAACATATATATGAAAACGATGTAGACCAGAATCTGTGCCTTAAATCGAATCCAAAAACTATTGTAGGGTCAGGGGAAGGATAACACGAGATCCTTCATACATTCTCTTGCCGGGACAAATTGTCGACACAATTCAGTATCCTCCTGCACCATCAAACACCAGGTATCTTGACCACTGACCGAGGAGAATAACCTCCAACAGTCTTTTCAATCAGCTTCCCTGCTGAGCGACAAAAGTGGCTGTCCTCCTTTCACCTGAAGCCGGTGTCATTAGGCAGTTTGTCGGGGAAAACGGTTGGTGTGTCAGATGTGTGGTTGGCTCTGCTTGGATCCTAATGTGCCATTTTGAAGTTCTGGCTTCCTGCCCCCCCACACCCTCCTTTGGTGGACTGCAGAGCCACTGAAACGGATGGTGTTCTGGATTCCAACTAGCCTCTTTCCCGAGGTCAGTTGTCGACGGGACGTGGACAAATGGTACGTGCCCACGTTGTTAAGACAAGCTCGATTGATAAATATGTAGTGTCTGTTTCTTTTCTTCCCTCCAGCCAGCTGTAAATAAATAATAAGTGTATTATTTATGCTGGTGCTTTGTTCTGCTGTGTTGCCCGGGTCTGAGATGGTGAATGATAGCAAGGTGAATATTGTGCTTTATGTATTACAAGTGCAGTAGAGAACACAAATTGTAACGTTGGTCTTTACTACCCTCTAGCATAGCACAAAGGAACTGCATTCTTCTGGAAATGATTTTGTAGTCTTTCTTTCTTTAAAATTAACAGAAATGTTTGTCTTTGGGGTCGCATCTTAGTCCATGAGATACTTTTACAAAACTATAATATGTCATTTTAAATTACAGCACGATACATTGAAATACAAACTTATTTATAATTTTAAATCACATCTTAAAACTCACCCATTTAAAACAGACTCGTGTACCTTATTTAAAGTGTGGAACGAAAACGTATGCAATGTGTGCACATAATGTGCACTACCCTGCAGTGTCTAGTAGGGCTGAACTTCACATATCCTAATTGTATTCAGAAGACTTTGGACGGCCTGATTACTCATGCGTTTGGCAATGTTTGCATTGCATCGCTGTTCTTTTACATTGACTTGCTAAACACCAGCAAAGTGAACGTTTTTTTTCATGAAATGCGTTATTATTGGGCATATCAACACAGTTATCATCATTGCCATGACCATCGTCGTCAACGTCATCATCATCATCTTAACATAGTCTGTTCTTTAGAATTCCAGTTTGGTTAGGCTGAATTATGTTAGCACACAGGAACAGAATGAGCTGCTCAGATATATTTGTGGGGGGTGTCTGTCTGCCCACAGATGCCTGCAGGCTAACCTTGCTAGGGGAAAAGTTTAGCAGCACAGCAGTATTCATCATAACAATGCAACCTTGTCCACTCCCACAGTGTCTGGGCCAGCATGTAGCATGCGGCGGCTTGAACGGAGGCTTTGTGTGTGGGTGCGTCAGGGATATTGTTTCCATGTGTCTGCTTTTTCCGCATTTTCCTCCCTATTTCGTTGTGAACCAATCTCATCATGGCCACCCCCGGGGAGGCCCTCTTTGGAGGTGAGACTTGTGTGAAAAGAGTGGGAATAGGATAGGGTTGGGTGAAGTTGTGTGACAAATGCCACAATATAATTTGGAAGGTACTGCATAGATGTTGCATTTGAGCAACCCGTTGTCTTGTTAAAGTATTGGTTCATCTTTTTGGACCCAGGGCTATTCACAGAGTGTCCGGCATGAATCTGGTGCGTCGACACCATTATTTCACAAACATATTCAGTATTGACATGGTTGGGTTCATACTGATCACGGGGCAACCTGCAGATTGTTTCAAAAGATACGAAAATAATACAACTTTTGAAAAACGTTAAGGGGAGGGTGTCTTGATACATGTCTCAGTAGGTGTTCCAAAAAAAGTGTGAAACGAGCATTGAATTAATAGCTATGTTTTTTTGTTTTTTTTACTAACTGGGTGTCTTGTAAGTGCTGCCTTGCTGTTTTTCCACAAAGCAAGAGAAGGTGCAAAATGAAACGATAGAAACGATCATAGTTGTGTTATATAGTAAATAAAATACTATATTTATTGTTGTTATTATTGCTATTATTCTGTATGCTGGTATTGTTATTCTCTCTCTCTCTCTATATATATATATATATATATAAGTATTTATTTTCTTCGTTGTTGTTACTAGTTGTTATTGGCTAGATCTGCATCGAGAGAGAACGTGTTCTCTCAACTCTCCACAGGAGATTGGTCGCCTTTGCTCTTCCAATCACAGCTCAGATGCAAAGTGGCTTGGTGGTCAGTTTGAAGCTTTTCTATCGAAGTAACATTAGCGAAACCATGAAGATATATGATTAACATCGACACCCCTTCTAGATCAATGTTTATTCTCAACACACGCTAGGGTGGACTTTAACCCACTTTCATCGGATCTAAACGTTTTCAGGTGTCATTAAAGGGAACTAGCGATGCGTAGCGTAACCTCTTTCTCAGGCGGAACGCCAGGAATGCGCTGCTTCAAATGAGCGTTATTGGCGAGCGGAAGGGCGGGACTTTCAGCTCTATGGATTTAGCGGCGAGAGGCAAGAGAGAGGTACTTCCGGTGGAGGGATATCGGTCCCGTGTTTTGAACATTGCCTTATCAATTATGTCGTCGAACTACCATATCAATTCTCCTTGTTGAGCTATGGTTCTCAGCCGTACACAACTCATGGGACGTAAGAGACCGGAAATTGCTTTGCGGTAGACCGGTATAACTTTACAATTCAGTATCCTCTCTCAGCCTTGGCGTAGCATTCGCTAGCATGACAACCAGGAGATCATTGGTGCCCTCCCCTGTGGCTTGGTGGCTACCAGCAGGTAAGTTTGAACCTTTCCTTCAGTGGTTTATCACCATCGATTAGGGAATGAACGGCATATATTTATAAAACAAAAGAGTAGTTGCCTGGTCGTCGTTAAAACTATCCACATCGAGATTAAAGTGATGGGTTGTAGGGTGAGGATTTGCTCAGCCTCAGAGAGCTAACATTAGCAGTGTAGCTGTCAACTATAGCCTCAGTTCCCCAGTGCAAACACAGCTGTGAGGTACATTCACAGGGCGTTTAAGCAGTTAGACCCGACCAAAATGAACTGTTTTCCGATTAAATCCGTGTTCTTATTTGGAGGAGCTCTGAAATGTGTTTGGGCTTTGGTGGTGGTGGTGGTTGTTGCCCTTGTCGTGTCATTCTGCTGTTAAACACACCTTGTGGTGTTAAATTACAGCTTGACATTTATCTGACGCCCCCCCCCCCCCCCCCCCCCCCTTTTTTTTTTCTCTCGGTAAAACATGTAGTTATTCCATCGCTATTAGTGGGTATATTTGGTAACGTTATTACTAAATATACTTACTGCCATTTCAAGTAACTAGTGAGGATAAGGGCAACTTGACAATCCACGTCAGGTGTTTGTTTTCATAGTAATTTACAGTAATATAGCATTAGTTAAAGTTATGCTTGCCATTCTGCCATTTAAATAAACAAGTGTGGATATGGGCAACAAGAGAATCCAATGTAATTTACGTTGTAGTAATCCATACTGGGGTTCTGTATTCTTTTTACCATGTTGTACAGAAACATCCTGACACCCCAAGTTTCCTCTAATGAAAGCCATATATTTCCAACTGTCATAAATATCACACTGTTTCAATGGCAAACAATATATATTTGATTTATGCAATAGCAGTTGGAGTTTCCCCCCAGTACTTTATTACACACACTGTCTACTGTCCCCATGCAGAAGGGAGGCCTACACTGTTTCCAGATGGATGTTAATGCATATTGAGTGGATCCTCTGTGTCTGAACAGAATACCTCTAGCCATGAAAGGACTTCTCCCTCACCTTGAAGGTAAATTAGTAACATAATGAGTTTACAGATCCAGATTGAAAGATATTTAAGTTAAACCACAGAGTGTTTGAAAGAGTGCATCACGGGTTATGTAATGTGACAGACTACATTGAAGTAAAACTTTATCAGGGGTGGACAAATGTAGGAAGGATGTCATTTGCTCATTTCAGATTCCAGTGGCAGCTTGGGGTAGTGCCTACTTGCCCCAGAAGTCTTACTATTGCCTGGAATGGTATGCCCCCATAAATAATGGGGGAGATATCAGAATCAAATTAATTGCTAAAGTTTTTTTTTTTTATGCAAGGAGCCTGGTTTCCAGCTACTCTCCATCACACGTTAGGACAATTGGTGTAAGATAAATAAGTAAGAATAATGTGTAGGAGAATTGAGCTGAAGGTAAACCAGTAATTTTCCCTATCATGTTATGTGTGTGCTGGGAACTGGTGGAATGGTTTTGTCTCTTGCCTCTTTTCACTCATGGACTCTGAAAAACTGCATTGATTGAAGTCCGGATCCTGGTACCAATGGCTGTTCTGTAGTTTATTAAAAGCCACTCAAACAAACAAGTTGGAAATCCTGATAGAAGTAGCTGTTCTTTTTGTGTTTTTCTCCTTGCCGTTCATAGTCAAATTACGATGTTTTCCTTGCTATAACTGTACTTGTCTCATTTTCAAAAAATTGTTGGTGTATTTCTCAAGTAAGTTCATATAAAGTTGTCTATCAAGACCGTGGCTCCCGCAAAGTCACGTTTCCACCACATGGCGGCGACATTAGCAAACAATTGGTCCAACCATATCAATTGGATGGCGCTTTCCTTTTGCCTGTCTTGGATATGCCATTTAAATAACTTGAGTTTACACAAACCAAGTATATTATACGGCATTTTTACGAGTATAAAATGCATTCCTTATTTATTTAGCAATGTATGTATGTGTACGTTTTGATATATTCCCGCTTTAGAATAATTATAACACGATCATAGAATAATCATACGATAGCCTAATCTATACATTGTAGCAGGACTTTTTTTATTAAACATTGGCATTTCCGCATCGAAAAAAAGAAAAAGGTTCGAAGTCATAAGTTTAGCGCCCAAAAGTTTGGTTGCAGGCGGTATTAAAACGTTATACACCCCGACCCTTATCAGCATCCATCCATCGGTGGGGTGCACGGTGTACCCCTCCTCTCCTCCGTATCCCAAGGGCTCGGCGAGCGCGCACGCGTACGAAACTGCGTGGGAATGGCTGCATTGTGATTGAGGGGTTGGGCCGCTAGGAAACGAGCAGAGAGCTCTGCGAGTTTGTAATGTCCGCCATGTTTGCCATGGCGTATTGAACCAGGGAGGAACAGCGGATCGCAGAGAAAAGGGAGACCGACTGAGAGCGACCGAGACCCGGGCCTGCGCGGCTCTGTTCGCACTGCTGCACAGCCTTGAAGCCCGCTCCCCCGATCGATCGATTCACGAAGAACGCCACAGATTCATCCATGAGATCTCGAAGCAGAGCTGCTGTTCATCTTGGCAGATCACATAGATTTATGCTGCATTGCATATTATAGGAGAAATGAGTAAATTGTCGTTTCGGGCACGGGCGCTGGACGCTACTAAGCCTCTGCCCGTTTTCCGCTGCGAGGATTTGCCCGATCTGCACGAATATGCCTCGATCAACCGTGCAGTGCCGCAAATGCCAACCGGCATGGAAAAAGAGGAGGAATCGGTATGTTAGATTGCTGCTTCACTTGTGATGGGTCGCCTTTGCATTCTTTTTTATTTCAAGAGGCGCTACTGTGCTGCCTGCGCAGGCTAGAGCAAAATGGCCGCCATTGCTACTCTTTTCCGTGGACACGACGGATCTCGACGTATAACGCATATTACGACCTGGTTTTGCCACAAACGTTATTGTTAAGTTCCGTTTATTTTGTGTTTAACCGAAAGCCCATGTTGTGTTGGACGGGGCCGCTCCAAATTGCACCCGAAAGCACAAAGGGAGTCACGTGACTTGTGTTTCCTCCACCATTTTGTTGACTTTCTCTGTAGAGAGACGGCCGCGCTGGGCCTTTAGCGTAGTGTAGTGTCAGTGAACAGGCGCCAGGGGGCGACGTTGAGGCCAGGGCTTTTGACAGCTTGTAGCGTGGAGTTGACAGCTCCAGCATGGGCTGTCTGGACACCGGTGGTGCTGTATTTGCCTGTCTTGACTAGTTAGTTAATGCAAATAATCGGTTGGGTCTTCTGTAGTTGTTTCGAGGCTACATGCTTTATAATTATAACAGTAACACAAATGGCATGGGGACGCGCATGAGTATAACAATAATGGTAGTAACTGTTGCAAAACCCGTGCACTGGTAGACTGCATCCAGCAATGACTCACCCTATTTGATTTAGCAGTTTAGCCTCCAGCCACATGGTTAAACCGGTTTTTCTTTTATCCAAGCGTTCATTGAGTGATCCTTTTTGGTACTTGGCTGATGGTGTTGCCATTATCTTCAAATCAAAACAATCGGCACACTGACAGCAGGAACCCAGCGAGCTTGTAAAATGAAATACTTAAAGTAATATAGCCGATGCAAATGTTTTTGCATGTTTTGTCCCTTACTAATTATATGCGTGTTGCTAAATGCAAAGGAGGCAATTAAGTGGTTCCTTCAATGAACAGATTGAGACTGATTTTAAAATGCCAATAATAATTGAGAAGCCTACCACCTTTACTCATGCTATTTGAGATGAGGCTGAATCAGTCAATAGCCTAGCCTACTCAGTATTTAGTAGATGCTTTCTTTAAACCCCAACACATTGCCACTATTGAACTAGTTAGGTTTGTGCTGTCATTGGTTGAGTGTGTCATAGCTTTTCTTTCATTGGCTCATTGTTTGTTTGGACCGTGATAGAAAGCCATGTGTTGGCTAATTGGCTGAAAAAAAAACGTTAAAGGCCCCCTATTCTACCCCTAGGTGTGAGTGTGATTAGCCATAACAAGCCGTTTCAAAATCTGCCCTGTTCTGTGACAGCACAAGTGTAGGCCAAGAAATCTGCTTTCTGTCGTTTTCTCTGCCTGGTCACTGTTGACCTTTTTCCTCTACTACGATTGCGCACATTGCCGCTCTGAATCCCAATGGCCAGTGAAGAGTGACAACAAACAAGTGAAAGTGGTGTAAAATCAGCAGAAATCTCCCCTGTCCAACTGCACACACGCGGCACACTAGAGACGGTGTTACATAATGGAGTGACCGATGAGGTAAACAGGCCGTTTTACTACAGGACTACACACATGGCTTAGCAGCCTGACCTACATTCTGGCCAGCGAGACCCACTGTGTTCCTGTGTTGACAGACCACCTGTAAGGCACTGACCTCTCAATGGGAACACATCACCTGTGGCCTGCTTCAAATATCTAGACTCTATTTGACTATTTATCACTTTTATCTGTTATTAACAATTGTACTATTTAGAGATAATTTAGCAGGTGCTGTTATCCAAAGTTACTTACAGGGAATTAAAATGCATGTATTTTAGGAACAGGTAGGGGATGGGACATCTTGCTCAAGGATGCCTACAGGTTAGCCACACTGCTTCCCTGCAGTTCCTCATTAGCGATAGTATAGCGTGCTTCTGCTAATGAACTGCAGTGGTTTTGGTTGTAGTGTTGATCAGGGTAACGTTCATCAGCGTGTAGCAGCTAATGGCTAAACAAACTTTGGCTGCTGAGCAACTCTTGGTGCTAGCTGTTGTTTTAGCAGCTACGGACATAATTTATCTGCAAGCGCATACAGCATGTGGATGACTAGATTGTATCAATAAAAGAAAACGGACATTCATTGGAAATATCTATTGGCACTGTTTTAAAGAAGCAGTCTGCCTTGTTTGGTTGTTTCCAGTATTTGGGCTATAGCAACGTATTAGCAGGGCATAATGGATAGCTGTTGAGAGCTCCATGTGCATCCTGAATGTCTTTATTGTGTGTACTACAACACATTATCATCAAGGTAATGTGTTGAAAGGGAAATAGTGTTTGTGCTCCTCAGTTAAGATGACTTCCTTAGCATCCCTCCATCACTTGCAGGAGGCCACACTGGTTGCCACGGTAACTTGCATGGGAATCGTTCCATCTGTTCCTCTGGGAGAACGTTAAGCGAACAGACTGTGGTGGGGGGGGGGGGGGGGGGGGGGGGGACCTGAGTAGATGTCTTCTTTGCATCTGCTGCTCTTAAACTGTGTTGGGACAGGTTGTTGTGGAAACGGGGGTGGGGGGGGGGGGGGGGGGGGTGTCAAAACCAAATCCTCCTACCTGTGTGCCATTCATCAAAGTCCCACTTTCCTCTCATTACCTTTGCAAAGCCCCCCCATGTTTATGGTCTGCAGTCTGGTCTCTCTTGAACACCCGTGGTACAATAGGATATCCCACGGTTGGAGCCGGTCCCAGGGTGTACTCCTCAGCGTCTGAGTAGACAAAGCCAACAGCCTCCAGGAGAAACCCAGTGCGTTAGGTGGGGGTCGGCAGGGAGGGGAAAGTTGGTCCCAGCATTGCTTTGTGTAATCGGTTCCCCGTGCATGCTCCCATCTAACGGAACCCAGGGGAGTTCAGCACCATGTCACTGGGAGTGCGCGGGCTCTCTCCTGGGTGGGGAGGGTCTGGAGGTTCTCAATGACCCGCTGCATGAATGTTGTGTAAGTTAGACGCGTACTGTCTATTTTTCCATAGTAGGCTTGTGTGCCTAATATGGACAGCAAAGTGAAGACAGGAAAGTTGATTGAAACTGGGTTATGGGCAGGATAGTCAAGTGGTGTTTAGGGTGTTCTGACTTCTAGCTGAAAAGGTCCGGGTTCAAACCCCAATGTCGCAGTCTTACTGCATCCTGTATCTTTGAGCCTGAATGCTAAAATGGCAAATGTGAAGTGGGAGAGGAGGTTATTGCATAGGACCACAGTTCAGCATTGCTACAGGGCATACTGCCTACTTAGTTAGCACGCTAGTAGGTAGAATCATGCGTCGCCAATCCCCTGTGGGTTTGATCCGTGGTTGTATCACAAGGTAAGATCGGAGAACCTCCTCACGTCTGTTTTAACTGTCAGTGCGGACTTGCATTAGCTTCCGCCAAACGTGCGATAACGTGTGTAATTGAGTGTTCTGTGGGTGACGAGATGGTTATTTTCTCTCAAAGTCAGACTAAGTGAATTGGGTTGTTGGCTAGCATCTGTGGATGTTTACAAGCATATGATTAATTGCTATGAAATGTTTTTTTTTTTTTTTTTTATTGAAGAGTAAAACAATTACAAGCCGATCTTTGAGTAACCGACCATTAATATCACGTGTATTTGTTAGTCTTCAAAAGGAATTTATCTTGCCATGCGTCAGGAATGTAATGTCAAATCTGTAAGAGCATTAGCACTGTCAAGGTCTGCTTGCTTTCCTACCTCACTCCCTCACTGCTTTGTGAATGAGTGACTCTATCAGGTTAAGAGTTCTATGGCTGTATTTCTCCACGGTTGAAAGAATTTTAATTGGTTGAATTCCTGGCCTGAATTGCACTTTCTCCATCCTTGTGGGCAACTTTTATTGAATTGCTGTTCTGCAGTCGACAGCAGAATAAACATTTTCTAAAACAAATTCTAAGTAACCGAATCCAATGGACCAATCTAGCCCCTTTAGGGTCCTCCGGGTTACACGTCGTGCCATGAAATATACATTGTAACACTGTTTAATGGCCCAGCGTCAGTGAAGTGTAACCGCCTGCAGAGGGTTTTCATTTGGTTTGTATGGAATTGCTAAAGTGTGCTAGCAGACTAAACATTAACCTGGTGCGCTCGGTTTAATATTCTACTTTTTGGACCAGCATAAACAAGTCTATTGTGAAGGTACAGCATGTATTTTTGAAGCCACTGTAGGAACGAATTACCCAAGTCTACTGGTTCTAAAGTTACAAAATGTGAAGAAAAGGTGCAAGGAAAGAGTATTTGTCCTTGCACCTTTTCATGTTAGTGTTTTGACTTCCGGCCGAAAGGTGTTGGGTTCAACCCCAATGTTGGTCAGCCTACCCCTAGGCGTCCTTGAGCGAGAAACCTAGCCCCCTACCTGCTCCTCAATAACAAGTATATGTTTCTTTTCCTTTAAGTCTCATGATAAGATGGTATGCTTAATATATGAAGTCCTGTTGTGAAGGACTTTACACTTGACACATGAATCATCCCTGACTGAGACTTCTCCTCCTCCTCCTCACCTCCTCCTTCCTTTTCCCCCATCCCAGGAGCACCATCTCCAGCGGGCCATCTCGGCGCAGCAGGTGTACGGCGAGAAGCGCGACAGCATGGTGATCCCGGTGCCCGAGGGGCAGAGCGACATCGCCTACTACGAGTCCCTCTACCCCGGCGACTTCAAGATGCCAAAGCAGCTCATTCACATACAGCGTGAGTAGGCCGCGGTCCGCCTCGTCTCGCCTGTGTTGCGAGGACGGTAGTCTCCCAAATACGATTTTAGATGAATGTCTTGAAGCTGATGGCTGACGGAGCTCAGGTCTGGGGCAACGGGACGTTTCACTTTGTTTCGGTAGTTGCCGGAGGCTGAGATCTGTAAGCGTTTAATTAGCGGACACTAATTCAGCCAGCAGTAGTTGACTGTAAAAAAAATTAAAATAAAAAGCCTGTAAATGTTTCAAATCAACACCGTGTAGACTGAACACTATAAAACGACACTTATTAAAGTCCCCTTCTGGAAGCTTCATCCACTCAATAATGAACATTCTTCGATAGAAACTAGGCTTTATTTCCAGTTGTTGGTTTCCGGCCCAGGCTCTGTGCTGTAATCCCACCTTTTCCCCGGCTATAACATAGGACTGCTGGATCTGAGATTATGATGACCGTGTCAATGGGTTTTTTAAGTCTATGCTGCTACTGTTGAATAAGATGGTAGTGGTCTGGATAAGCTAAGAAGGGATTTGTTTGAAAAGGTTTACTTTTTAAGGTTTGTTTAATACATTGGTATATTTGCTGGTTTAAAAGGGTGTTACTGTTATGGTCACATTGTGTGTTTGTGTACATCCTTCTGGCTGTGTGCAAGAGTCAAGTGTTATTGAAGGTAAAGTGCTTTGCATGAGAGTTTGACTGATTTTAAGAAGGTGTACCGCATGAGATAGGAGCTGGAATGAGATAAACTATAGATATAATTGTGTGGCTTTGAATGTTTCTGCGTGCTTGTGAGTTTGTGGAATTTTTAAGGTGTGTGTGTGTGTGTGTGCGCTCGACAAAGGTGAGTGTAAGTGAATGCCTCACCCTGTGGAATGCCTGTGCTCGGGATGTTTGATCCCAAAGGCATCCTGCTGTCTCAAAGTGTTTGCGCCAACAGGAGAGAGACAGAGGGAGGGAGGGAGTGTGGTTGTGGAGGAGCACCCAGAGCCCTGGGACTGCTTTGTCTGAAATTCAGAGAGGGCTGTCTGGCTGCAGGCTCCACGATGGAGTCTGACGATGTTTGGGGAAGACTGGATAGACATAGGCTAGCTAAACGACAGACGGCTGGTGCTAGCAATGCATCTTCCAATATCGTCCAAGATGTTCAGATGCCGGGAAAAGGCTAATATGTTTGATCCCCTGTGGCTGTGTGTTTATACGCATAAAATAATATTTGTAGTGTTGGCGCATCTTATGATCTACACTATGTCCATGTACAAAAAACGTAAATTGACAAACAGTTTGATTCTGATGTTCATGTTGTGAGGCATGTAAACCCCACTGTTGGCATCTCCAGGATTGGCCTTAGGGTTTTGGGAATGGTTCATAATGTCCAACGTGACTTTAGTGGGGAAACGTGGTTGGGAAATAGTGCGGTATGTCATACGGAGCTGTACTTGTTCCCCCCCCCCCCCCCCCCCCCCCTCCTCCCTTAATCTTTAGATGCCTGGAAGGCATGTGTGTGATTATATTGGAGCGATGAGGAAACTACTCCTTACAGGCATCTGGCAATGTGGCCGATGAATATGGTTATGTCATCGGCAAAACCAATATTAAAATGACCTTCAGGCAATGGCCGCCTCCCAACACACTGGTGATTCAGAAAGTAAACAAGGGTATTTTAAGCATAGTAAAGGCTCAAAAAGTGATACGGTCGGCATGCTGTTATGTACTGTTACTATGAATAAGAGTATTTGGATTCAAGAGAATGGGTCATTTCTCCAAATTATGTTTAATCAGAATAAATTGTAGAGGACCTTTTTTGAGATTGTATGTATTTGTGAAGAGTCTCAACACTGGATTATGTAACTACCCTGAGAGCATTTGAATTTGTCTGGCCCAAATCTGTTGCCCACACAGATCCCTTTGGGAGTCTGTCTCACAGGCTAATGGGGCTGTATAGAGGGAGAGAGAAGACAACTATGCACGATTTTGTACAATAACAGTGAAATACAACTCTTCAGTTAAACTAAACGACAATCAATGAAAGATAAGATAATACTTTATTGATCCCAGACCGGGATTTCATATCCTTGCATTCCCGTTCTGCCAGTGCTTTTGTACTAGCTAGTGCTAGTGGTGTTGGTTTTGTTGACTCGTCTTTTCTTCAGGCTTTAGTTTGTCCTCTAACAGCTACTGTCCCTCACATCCCCTTCCAGCTTTCTGTCTGGACGCGGAGCAGCCCGACTACGACCTGGACACAGACGACGAGACGTTTGTGAACAAGCTGAAGAAGAAGATGGAGATCACGGCGCTGCAGTTGGAAGACATGATCGACAGGCTGGAGAAGGGCAGCGGGCAGCAGGTACCGTCACGCTCGGAGGGCAGCGCACCCCGCCTGTGTTTGAGGAGGCTAGCGTTACCCCATTCAACCTTGTTCTTATTCCTTCTCCTGCTTAGTTTGGATGGCTTACGCTGCTAGATTGCCTCTATCCACTATTGCATGTGTTGTGAGAATGCCGTGGCCCCTGCCCTAGCTCACTCTATGCTGTCGTTTCTGTATTATCAAGGCAAGGCAATTTTATTTATAAAGCACTCAAACACAAGGCCATTCATAGTGCTTTACTTAGGCTGGAATCCCATTTTAAACAGTGACTGTCATGCTGTGACATATATGAATAGGAATCTTCAGCCATCCAACATTATGAGCTCTGATTTAGAAAGTGTTCAGGCAGACCCCAGATGTTGTGAAAATGTGTTCCAGGATAAGTATCCCAACTTTTTGTCAAATGGCTGTAAGCTTACAGCTATTAGACACAAATATGACTCCGCTTATAGTATCTTTATATATATAAATGGAAGTGTGTTCCGTGTATATAGAAGTGGAGGTGCTACCGCCGCTAACTTGATGCCCGTGGGTGTCTCTCGCCCCCGCTACAGCTCGTCAGTCTGAAGGAGGCCAAGCTGCTGCTGAAGGAGGATGACGAGCTCATCAAGGAGGTTTTTGAGTACTGGAGCCGCAAGAGGAAAGGCTGCCATGCGGGCTACCTCATCCCCAGCGTCAAGCACGAGAAGAGGGACGGCTCCAGCACCAGCGACCCCTACGTGGGCTTCCGCCGGCGGACTGAGAAGATGCAGACCAGAAAGGTGAGAGGTCATGTCTTGGAGGTTAGGGGCGGCGGTTAGGGGAGTTTTCCTTTTTTTTTTCTTTGTTTGTCAGGACAGTCCACGCACGGCCATGTCTTTAACAGTCGCTTATTGGCCTTCAGAATTCCAGAGGTGCGCCACCATTAGCAGTATGGACCACAAGTAAGGGCGGTGATGGGAGTACATTTTAGTTTACGACGGCTTGGTGCAGTTCGCGCACAACGACTATAAATTTGGTTTAAGCTTTTTGCGTGCAAGGAATTTGTTGTGGTGTATTGCTGCGGAAATACAAGCCACAAAACAATCGACTGGATCGGAAATAAAAATGAATGTGTGTGTATAATGTAAACAATATGAATGCATAATATTTTCATCGTTTCTTGAACTGTCGTTTGTGGAGAAACCACCAGAAAACCATAGTAACGTTTGAGTTGGGATATTCATTCAAAAAGACTACCCGTCAAGAGATTTTTCCATTGTTGAACTCAGGCATCGGTGTTCCAAGTCGATTTTGTACCCAGCAGTGTTCATCACTCTTAATACATGCACGCTCACACACTCCAGTGTGCGGCCACTCGGCACATACACACACTTCATTCTGCGTCCACTCGGCACACAGAAACGCACACACACTCGCAGAACAACAACGTCCTCCACCTGAACATGAAATCGTGCCCAGGAAAGGAAAAGGGCCCTTCATGGACCACCCTTGACTTTCAAGAGAGCGCATCTAATCCCCCAGTCAATGTAATTGGCTGGAATGAGAGAGTACCTCGAAAGCCCCTCCGCCCCCCCCCCCACCGCCCCCTCTGACAGCTGCAGCAGTGCCACTATGCACTGCCACCGCTCGGCAAAAAATATGCCCCCGCTGGGTTTTGCAAAACCCGGTAACTCAAGGGTTTGGGGTGAGGGAGGGTGGAACACATGGACCGGTTTCATTTGAAATCATTGCTTATTGTTGTTAAAGGTCCCCGCAAAGGACTGCCGGAGCATTTGCGGCAAAGTCGTCCTTTTTTCTTTATTATATTCATGAGTTTAATCCCCGGGCAACAATGACAGTTGGTGGTTTGAAGAGCTCAACATAAGGTATGCATTTTAAATGGGGCAAATATATATATATTTTTTTTGGTTTCGTTTTCTGCTTTGGCTGCAACAATAGAATACACCCAACGCACACAACCGTGTTGAAGTAGTATATCGACGCGTCCCTAATGCGTCCGATTGGTCCATTTCCCCCTCTCCTCCAGAACCGCAAGAACGACGAGGCATCGTACGAGAAGATGCTGAAGCTGCGCAGGGACCTGAGTCGGGCGGTCACCATCCTGGAGATGATCAAGAGGAGGGAGAAGAGCAAGCGAGAGCTGCTCCACCTCACCCTGGAGATCGTGGAGA
Organism: Lota lota; assembly: GCA_026745465.1. Taxonomy (NCBI): domain Eukaryota; kingdom Metazoa; phylum Chordata; class Actinopteri; order Gadiformes; family Lotidae; genus Lota; species Lota lota. The sequence continues at coordinate 364,666 of JACYXH010000739.1, forward strand.
AGAGGTAGGACACTCGGCCGTACAAACGTCTGTGATGACCTCCTGGAGCTCCTCTGGGTCTAGATGGTGCTGAGCTTGTGGTGGGATAGAGGGACCAGCGTGGGTTTTGTCAAGGCAATTGTATTTCTATGGCCCTTAATCACAGTAGCTGCGTCAAGGGACAGCCCCTAACCCCATGCCCTTTTAAGGGACAAGGGAACAACTCCTCAAACGCGGAGGGAAGAAACCTTGAGAAGGAACACGCGAAGGAGGGTCCCTCCTTACTGCGACTAGGGGCCCAAATGGGCAGACATAATGGTTGCGTAAACTGCTGAGTTTTGTTAGATGGTTATCAGTGTTTCTTGATCTGCTCTCCTAACCAGAACCACAATCAGATAAACGTTTACGCACAGGCAATTTGTGTTGGTGCACTGCCACAAAAGGACCACAAATGAATCAAGAACAAGCGCTAATTAGCATGGATTGCTATGTGCTAAGTACGGTGCCGTGTTGACAACTGAGCAGTATCAATTTGAATAGTGTAGTAGTGAGTAGTCAACCAAATGCACTATTACACTTGCAGTATAGTATAGTAAGAGATTCAAGTACAGGGAAACAGTCCCACATTTATGTTCACATCAAGTCGCTCTGCAGACTTGTCGAGCTGTAGAACAATCAAAGTATTCAATCAAAATTAAGAAATTTTGTGGAAAAAAAGTGCTGCACAAGCTGTGTGTGTGTGTGTGTGTGTGTGTGTGTGTGTGTGTGTGTGTGTGTGTGTGTGTGTGTGTGTGTGTGTGTGTGTGTGTGTGTGTGTGTGTGTGTGTGTGTGTGTGTGTGTGTGTGTGTGTGTGTGTGTGTGTGTGTGTGTGTGGAGCAACAGGGTAGCGATAGGATATTTTTTTCAGACTTTGTTTTGATACATACTCTATTTTGACGATTCCCCTTTGTCAATGGTGCGGCGGATCTGCGATTTCCATGCATCGAGCCTAGAACAAGAGTATTTTATTGTTCTTTATGGATGCTCATAAATATATATATATATATATATATATATATATATATATATATATATATATATATATATATATATATATATATATATATATATATATATATATATATATATATATATATATATATATATATATATATATATATATATATATATATATATACGATGCACTGCTGAAATGAGGTTCCTGTGAGAGCGGCTGTCAGAACGAGCCTAAATTGCTGCCCCCTCTTCCGTTTTTCTAGTTTCATTCAGGGTGACATTTCAATTTCCTCCCGTTATCCAGACGGGTCGCTGGTCTGCTGGGCTCCACCACTACCTGCCAATTTCCACTCCCCAAACGACTTCATTCAGGGGCGATGGTGCCTCTTCGCTCTCCAGGTTTATAATATTAGACCGGGGGTGTGGAGGTGGGAGAGAGAGACTCACAGGTGGTCTATTGTCCGTCCGTACCCCCCGAGCCATCTCCATACCAAGTTTACCTTCTGTGATTAGGTTTATGCTGCTTGGTCGTGTGGTTTATGCCTCCCTCAGATCCCCAGGCAGACGTGTAGAGTCCACATCCAGCCGCACAGCAAGTGTGTGTAGTGGACAGTAGTTATGCAACCGTCGATGGACGGATCAATTTATACATGCTCGCGGCGAAGAGAGTCTTCTCCTGTGATGCAGACAGTGTGCACGCCAGGGAAATAAATTGGTTGCGGTCTATTTTCTATTTTCAAAGAGGTGTTATTCTGAATCCACACTTCCCTCTCATATACTCGGTTCAAGCACTCTGCCAGTGTGTATCCTTGTTTGTGTGAGAATACTTTCTATAAAAGAATACTCCCTATCTATCTTTTATACGTGTATGGCTCTTTTGGGGTTTTGCTCGTGCCCGGCAGTGTGTGGTAAATGATTTGGTGGACTGTAGAACATTGGGGATAAACCAATGATTATTCAGATACCAGTATCGGAGAATACATAACTGAACAAAAAGGCAATACATTCATATCATGATATATTTTATAAGCCGGCAATAATTGGTTCATGGCATACAGAATCACGTAGGATATAAATAAAATAAAATAAAAACATATTCATGTTGTGATTACCAAAACTAAGGGTCTAAAGTTATACTTTAAGATCAGCGATTAGTCAGCTCTTTTCGCTATGCATCCCACCATGACTCGGCAAAACACTGCACCTCCCAACAGGCACCTTGAAAGCCCAACTTTGACCTGATCTCTCTCTCTCTCTCTCTCTCTCTCTCCCTCCATCAGATACGTGACTCCGGACTACGGCAGCGAGGTCATGGCGGAGACCCTGGCCCAGTGTGCCCTGGTCAAGCCCGTGTACACCATCCCCATCCTGGCCCCGTCCAGCAACAGCCAGTACCGCCACCAGGACCACCTGGACCTCAAAGACTACAAGAAGGTACAGCCCAACTCCGCCCGGAGACGTGCTATTGGTTACGGGGTTGGTCGGTGTTGTGTTGGATGATGCGGTGGATGTGGAATTATGAATGAAATGAAGTTTAAGGTACAGCCATATTACTGTGAAAATATGTAACCGCATGCTAAATCTGCAAATGCTGTACACAGAATAAAACAATACTCAGTTAGTTGAATTGAATAAGTGAAACACCCGTTACATTTGAGTTAGTACACTCGTATCAACGTCAATCTCATGCTTTTATTCCCGTGGCCTACAGTTTACCCCAGCCAAATGTAATAACATATTTATGAGTTCTCTTTTCCCCCCCCAAAGCAATCGTTACTATTGCGACTCTCAGGGCTGTGCTTTTTCTAGTGCTCTGCGTTCCGCTCTCTTCAATTGACACGTGCTAATAATTCCAAACATAACTGTGTTTTAAGTAGTTGTCTGAGTCAGTCAACCTGCTGGCTTCTCTTCTCCCGGTGTTGTTCCATATTGAGCAGAGTTGGCCCCACCCATGCTTCAACGCAACACAGTGCTTCATTAAGCCGTTCTGTCACAAGCCGTGCTCCACCGCCTCCCATTACCTCTTAATTACCTCCTTATGTAGCCCACCAACCCCTCCCTCTCTCGCTGCATCTCTCTCCGACTCCACCTCGCTCTACCACTCTACATCTCTCTCTCTCTCCCTCCACCAGCTGATTCACTCCTTCCCATTGTTTAGTTTTTTTTCAGAACCCTCACCAATGCAATTCTCTTCTTATCACCATGGCTACCAGTTTGCATATTGACACGGCCCCCGTCGCGACGAGAGCCTTTCCGCAATCCACTCCAGGGCACTCCAGTTTTATCCCCCACTCCCCCACCTTGCCCCCGCTCCCCAGTGCTTACGCATGAATGGAGGTTGACTTACCCCAGCAGAGATGGAGTGTGTTGACTGTAGAGTCAGAAGGGGGGGGGGGGGGTCGTACTCCTGGGAGGACTGGGATTTGTTGCCATGGGGGTGGGAGGGGTTTAGGAGGGCCATCTGTTCCCACGGCAGCATATGGCACGTGCTGCCATCTGCATATCAATGGCTTGGCATTCCATGCGACCTCACCTTCGAAACACACGCCAAAATTTGCCCCTCAAACACACACACACACACACCAGACTAATGCGCTCCATTCAGATTACTGTGCAGAGCAGCACCAATAACAGCTAGAACACCGTGTCAATGTGACACCTTCCTAACTGTATAAAGACGGGCCCTTTCAAGAACTGAATGTGTGTTCCATGTTGATGAGCAATATAATGGAAATACATTAAATTACACAATTAAATTGTGTTAGGTTTTGGTAAGATGATGGGAAGTGGGAAGAGGTATTATTTTGTTCAGGTTCTAACAAATCTTTAAGGCATTTCGCACCTCACACAAAAAAAGAAATGGAAAACACTCAAACACCACAATGTGGTCAACGTATTGCCAAGCACGACAATATTAACCTCACCACCAACCTTCCCTCTCTCTCCACCCTCCACCCCGTCTCCTCTCTCCACCCGCCAGCCGGAGAAGATGGAGATAGTGCGGACCAAGAGGAAATACGAGAAGAAGCCCAAGATCCCCCCGCTGGCGGCCCCCCAGCACCTGGGCCCCGCCGTGTTCAGCCCCAAGGACCTCAACCAGTACGACTTCCCCAGCTCCGACGAGGAGCCGTACTCCCAGGTACCCCCCCCCCCTGCCCTGTGTACCCTGGCCCCGTTTGTGAACCAACCAAACCAAAATATGATAATGCTCGCTGGGACACTTATCTTCCAAAACCTGTTCCCAACCCGGAAAGTAGGTGAAACATCACATGTGTACCGCCATGTTTTTCCGTGGAATCACTGTGACCCAGTTGAAAGGATCTGGCTTCAAACCCTAATGTTTCCAGTAAACCTAACCCACATCTGTTCCTTATTGACTTGTATCAAAACAATGATAAAGGATCAAATCTAATCCGGTACACTGGGTTTCAATGAAATTAATATTATTACAACATTTCATTGTATGATTGTCACGAACGTGGATACATAAATTGACTCACGCTATTGTGTGTGTGTGTGTGTGTGTGTGTGTGTGTGTGTGTGTTAGCTCCTCTCTGGTTCCTCGGAGGCGGAGGAGGAAAACGACCCAGATGGCTGCTATGCGTTCAGGAGGAAAGCAGGCTGTCAGTACTACGCTGTGAGTGCCCTCCTGTGACTCCTTTCTCTCTCCCCTCCCTCCCTCCCCCCCCCACCCACCCCATTCTCACTCTATCATCTGCTGCTATTTATAGAGCCATCGGTCAGGCAGCCACGCTGGCTCTCCCTCTCTCTCTCTCTCTCCATGCTCTGCTGCTCAGATCAATCTGATGACGGGGACTTCCTTCACCTCCACACCTCCTTTCCCCTTATCGTGTTCCTTGTTTTCATTCACACCTCCAAATAGACACTCGCGTTTCCCTCTTCCTCTTGCTCTCTCTAAATGTTTCCATTGAAAAAGTGACCCTTTAACCAAAGGGGACATTTACATGTACATTTGGTAGTAAAAGTAGTACAACAAAGGACTACCACGGAAACGATGAATCCCCATTGGGATGGTGATAACAATTGTAAGACGTTAATATCTATTATAATATGAATATCTAAATATAATCATTTAAATGTTCAATCCGTTTGAATTATATTTAAATGTAGTTATAAAGAGTTCCGATCAATGGGCAGATACAACTGACTGTAAAGCGTTGCACAATTAAATGCTAAATCTCTCTCTCTCTCTCTCTTTCTCTTTCTCTCTCCCACCTCTCCTCTACCAGGCTCGCCAGGAGCAGAGCAGCACCTGGCCCTGGGTGAGTCCCTCCCAGGGGGGTCAGGGGGACCCCCGCTACCGCTACTGTCTGACCTCGCTGACCGCCCCGCGGCACTGCCTGGGGCTGGCCCGCCGACGCACCGGCCGGGGGGGACGGTGAGCTCACAGCCCCTGTGGAGGACTCCTGGACCCGTTGCCAGGAGTCCGTTTGGTGTCTGTAGTTCTGCTCCGTTTGTAGACGTCCGACGATTGGGAAGGTTCTAGCAGGGGGGGGAAGGGTTGGACGATTGGAAAGTTTGTCGACATTTGAAGATTGGAAAGTTTGGAATTTTGTTCTGCTTGTAGGACTTTTTGGTTGACGGAAGATCGGAACGTTGCTTTAAAGCGGTGGTGTGGAGTAGAACAAGGAAGAGCCGACTCTGTTCTGTATTAGAAGTATCAATGCTGTTGTTTGATTGCATATATTGCGTTGATAAAATGTGTTTTGCTTTAGGCGGGGTGGCAGTTCGGTAAAATAAGCCCTCTCCCTGAAATAGCGACTCTGTGCCTTCTCGTCTTTCTGGTATTATCAGTCATTTAATGGAAAGACCACAGCGTTATCCACAGTGCCCAGTCCCTGTTGATGAAAAGGCCCTGGGTGAAAAGGTGTCTCTTTCACAAACACCCACTCGATTGGAAATGCAATTTAGCTTTGTCTGGATGTGACTTATCAGCTGCTCCTCAGAAAGCTGGAAGTTCCCCCTCTGGCCTTTTTTGTTGGGATTTAATTTCTAACATAATCACATTTCCACTGTGAGACGTTTAATTAGGACTCCTAACGGAAGCCGAAACCTTTTTTTTTTCTTTCTTTTTTTTCTCTTGCCAATGCGTTGGAGGCATATAGGTTTGCTGAGTCATGGTTAGATGTATAGCTAACAAGTGCTGACTAATCGTTTTTCTTAAAAGTATAACTTTCGGGGCCAGCATTTTGATCGACATGCTATTTAATATTTTGTTTCTGAGAAATCGTACATCACTTTCCTATAGTATCTCTGACACGAATACATAGCATGTTTTGATATGGCATCTGTAAAATCAATAATTCTGTATTGCTTTTTTAGTGATACTGGTATCCGAACACCATTGGGTTATCCCTAATTGTCTTGCCGAATCCCTAATCCTATTTTTCTTTTGTCATGTTGCCGAATTGATCATATATTTGATACTACTAGTATCTGAACACCACTAGTGGATGCACTGATTATCGGGGGAATCCTCAATAAGTCTTTATTTCTTCATGTCGTGCTGCAGGCTTTTGCTAGACCGGGCCCACACCGACCTGGACTCCGTCTATCAGAACCTGGACTCGGACCCGGATCCCGAGCATCTGGCCTCCTCGTCCTCTGCCCCTCCCCCTCTGAGCTCTCCGCTCCGCGACTCCAACACCAGTACCTCAGAAACCATTACCTCCGGCTCCGCTCGCCTCCTCCCCGCTCCCTCTTCCTGCTCCTCCTCCTCCTCCTCCTCCTCCTCGCCGCCCTCCTCTGTTGCCGCGGATCTGGCCCGGGTTCTGTTGGACGTAAGGTCCTGCCGCTGGAGGCACTTTAGACCACGGACGCTCCCCCACGACCCCTCGGGCGCTGGGTTCATGTCTCGCAGGGGATTATTAAGGAGATTCCAGCGGACCGGCTCGGGACTAAGCCGACCGCTGGCCGGGGGGGGCCTGCCGCAGAACCGCGCCCCGGTGAACGGTGAGTCCTTGCCGTTAGTTTTCGTGATTTGTTGCGGTGTTGTTTTTTATTTTTTATTTTTTATTTTCTCTATCTGCACTGCGTGAATGTAGTCCTGGTTTTTGTCAGTTGCCCCTGGTCAATGATGGGGCTTAACGGCCTAAAATAGGTTGTATTTGTTGTTTGTGTTCGTGGTCTTGGCGTGACCGTTAAAGATGAGGAGGGTACAACCGCAGATGTCGACACTTGCCGGCATGTCTGTTGCTATGGTGATTCATGCTGATTGACAAGGGTGACGAGAGACTTGCTGGCTCCCGACGGTGACTGTCAACTATTATATTATGTTATTGGGGGTGAAGGGGAGGCATAGATTGTCTAGAGTATGTTTGATAGTTAGAAACGACTATCTGGTTCATCCCACTGCTGCATCATAGCATGAAATCAAACTATGGTGGATGTAAACCGTTCTGTTTGGTGCTTCATCCAAAACAATGTATTTTATCCACCAGCAGGTTTGTCACTGTATAATTCTCCCATGTAAACGCTGCATAAGCCTCAGGGTTTTCCACAAGAAAAGGTTTACTGTATTGGGAAATGCGTCGGAGAACGAGGCAAGCGATAGTGTGGGATTGTACTCATTGAATCGTCGCTCCGAGTCTACTCAAATTCTCTGTCAAAAAAATGTGGATCATGTGCATTGTACTAACCAACTCAAACAGGTTAAATAGACTGCTGTGGGCAAGATTTAAGAGCTGGAGAAAGAGAGCAGAGGCAATGTTGTGAAAATAAACATCCCAAAGAAACGCTCGCTCCCTCCCTCCATAACCTTCTCTGCCATTGCGAAGTGTTGCTTTTAAGCTCCTGTGGTGGAACTTAGCTGTATGTGTTGACAGGCAGGTTGGATGCCCCGAACCAAACCGAGAGAAGAGTTCATGCTTGGTCAGAAATGAGGCAGGAGCGGTCTAAAAGCTCAATTGTCTCATAGAGCAGTCAACTAGAAAAAGACATTCTTACATTTCACGCAATACCTGACAGAGGTCATATTTACTATGTTTAACAAACTCCACTACAATGCTAGCTCTTAGATCACATAGGTAGGGTATAGATCTTGCCCACAGCACATCCTGATAGACCTACTTCAATAGCATTAGGCTTACAAAGGCTATGAACCATAGCTAAGAGAAAATAAAAACAATAACTATATTATATGTTGGATGAGGAGATTGTCAACTAAAAACGTTGATGGGTGAACGCTCCCAACGGGGAAACAAGAGTAACAAAAATGAGCTGTGCTTGTTTACTCTATATTCATGCTGTGTGTTAAAGTGATCTTAAGCGGGGAGTGACCAGGACAATCCGCATTCCAAGTCCAGCGGCGTTAACTGAAAACGGAAACCCCGAAACAATGGCGTTGAAGCGGGGCAAAACGAGAGGCGATACCCGGTCAGGTCCCAGCAGTTCACCCTGCTAGGCCCACCGGGGGCTTGGACCGCTGAGTCTGCCTTTCGCTCCAAGCTTTAGATCGCTTTATTGCTGATTGTTTATTGTGGACTTTGTGTGCTTTAAGGACATTGGCATACACACAAAATAAACACGAATCACAACAAGTCGGGATTATGCACACACCCACTCACGCTGGTGAAATGTATTACATCCGTCGATGCCTTGCAGTGCCTTTTCGCTGTTCTGCTCAATTGAATGGTGGTGCAGTTGTTCTATGCACTGAAACGCATCATTACCACGTTGTTGTTTTTTTTTTTTTTATCAGTCCAACGCCTCTACATTCTCTCCGGGGATGGGTTTATGTCATGGTCGGATTTGAATACTGCGTGTAATCAGAGACTGGGGCTCCCCATCTCCACAGAGCCTTGCCACTGTTTAATTTCAGAGGTTTATTATATGACTTAGCCTACGGTTTATTATGTTGGCCTGTATTATAATAGTTTAGGCTAATAGTAGCCTATACTTTACGTCAAATTGAATGCAGATTCTGAAGTGATTGGACGCGCACATTGTCATATTTGTTTGTAGAGGCGGTCAGTCATGCGCCTTGCCTGTTGACCGCGGTTGGAAACCCTGAGCCTAGTCTACCATGTACCCTACCATGTTAAAAACAGCGTAAGCATTGTCCCTATATACCGCTCACCCCAGGAGAGGCCTTTGACCGGCCACATAATTGATAACTGACCAATAATGTGTGTGGCTGGTTTTCTTTTTTTTTTCTTTTTTTTTACTTGGAGGACATTACTGAATGTCCTCCAACCACAAGCTAGTGGTTGGAGGCCAGTTTGGTCTGGTGGTTTGTGGTTCAAACGTTTTGCTTTGCAGCTTTGCTGTTTGAGTGGCCTTGTCATCCCCATAAATCGGGTTATTCGTCAAAGAACCATGACTGGCTTCCATTTTCCATGTGGGGCATTAAAAGGCCTTTAACCGCTCAGACACACCAAAATACTAATACTGGAGGGGGCTTTTAAGAGTTCTGTGTGTTGAATGAGTAGCAACAGGTGGCAGGAAGTCTCACCCTCTCATAACACTGGCTCAACTCTTTCTAAAGCTTTTACTTTGAAGGCCTTACCGCAAAATTAAAAAGTCTGCTACAATGTGCAACGTGTAAGGGCATAGGGGTGTAATTGAAAAATGTCACCATGCATGAAATTAGTTGAGCTGCCCGACCCTTGGGTGTGCACTTTGTTGTCTGCACTTCCGTGCACGTGCGTGCGTGCGCGTGTGTTGTTCAATGTGTGTATTCGCCTGCTTTGTTATGATGAAGCTGGGATGGAAACTGCCTTTTTCAAGCCAGTACTGTGGTGTGGTGTAGTCAAGGCCAACCGGGGCTATGTATTGCGCTCCGATGCGCCGCTGTTTTGCACTGAGACTCAAGGCTGCAGGTAAATTAAACGAGCCCTCTGCATGCACTCCCACTCGTCTTATTAGCACACCATCAAATCTCTTTCCTGCGCCGTGTGTGTGTGTGTGTGTGTGTGTGTGTGTGTGTGTGTGTGTGTGTGTGTGTGTGTGTGTGTGTGTGTGTGTGTGTGTGTGTGTGTGTGTGTGTGTGTGTGTGTGTGTGTGTGTGTGTGTGTGTGTGTGTGTGTGTGTGTGTGTGATGTTTCACATTTTATCTGGGGAAATTTATTTTCCACCCTGAAATAATTTGTGACTAGACAAGAAACATTGTCAACTGTCAACAGCATTGAAGTAGCAAGTACAAAAACTATTTACTTGATACTGGCAAGGGGAGGGTTTCCGGTTAGATTCTTGGCTCGTCCTTGTGCATGCGTTAACTATTGTCAAGACAGAGAATAAAGTAAAGTGTTTTTTACATGACTGCGGTGGCTAGGAAAATGCGATCCATTCCCAAATGTTAACTGTTGTGCTGGGCAACTGATTGTTGTTTTTGAGTCTCACCCCCGCCCTGTCAACTTGCTCACTGTAAATGTTCAAACAATTGCTCATGCCTTCCAGGAAAGTCTTAGTCACTGCTTGGACATCTACTTTTAGTTTGGTCACAAAACACAGGCAACAGAGGATGTTGCAGTGCTGCAGTGTACCACACTGGAAAAAGCTCAGTTTCATGCATTTTAAATTAGTTGATATTGTTGTGTTTTATGTTGATTCTTTTTTGTTTTTGTGGAACATAATCTTTGTAAATGTTTTCAGTACCAGTATTGGTGGCTGTTGACCAATATATATTTTGTCTCAGTTTATAAAACGTTTGAGTTCCACGTCAGTGTCCAAACTCATGTGGCTCACACCCTAGCACGTATCTGGGGTTTGATGTATTAATGCCCGTTTGTTTGGTGAATAAATAGGATTGTTATATTCTGTCCGAATTTAGTCTTCAAGCCGCTAACACAGAGATGGTACTACCTAATTGGCTTCTTCGCCTGCCACTAGTTTTTGTCTGTACTTACTATTTTCCGCCATAAAACAAAGTAGATAGTAGGTTATGTCTTGTTCGTAGGTTAACATCGCAATCATAATGGGATTTTCCCTTTTTGTATAAAGCCCATTGAACCACACTGTCAGAAAAGATGTATGGATGTGTATTTGTTTGCATGTGACTTAAGTGTTTTTTTCTTTTGGTCAGTGTTGAGCCTGGAGCAGTACCAGCAGCACCAGGAACAGCTGGCCCTCATGCAGAAACAGCAGCTGGAACAGATCCAACAGCAGCTACAGGCTAGCGACTCACCCTCCGCTGCTAACACGCAGGTCAGTACGCCATGCTAGGTGGTAAACACACCCTCAAGTCGGCACGCACAGGTTGGCTAGCTAGTACTAAAACACGCACAGGTTGGCTAGCTAGTACTAAAACACGCACAGGATGGCTAGCTAGTACTAACATGCACACAGGTTGGCTAGCTAGTACTAAAACGTGCACAGGTTGGCTAGCTAGTACTAAAACACGCACAGGTTGGCTAGCTAGTACTAACATGCACACAGGTTGGCTAGCTAGTACTAAAACACACACAGGTTGGCTAGCTAGTACTAACATGCGCACAGGTTGCCTAGCTAGTACTAACATGCACACAGGTTGCCTAGCTAGTACTAAAACACGCACAGGTTGGCTAACTAGTACTAAAAAGCCCACGGATCAATGAGCTAATGCGAGAACTCAAACAAGCCAGTTAGCCAAGCGTTTAACACACTGGTCAGTAGGGTAGAGTGTCTGTACTCACTTAGCTAGACCATGAGGTCAGCGCACATTGGTCAGTAGAAAAATATATATGCACACCAAATTTCCCATCTAGGATCAATAAAGTAGTATTTTATCTTTATCTTAGGTTAGTAATGTGCTAACGAACCCCATTAATTAAGCAAACTGCTGAAATAATATGAAAGACTAGTAGACTATTAGGAACATTTCTAAATAGTTTGACGGTTCAAGGCCTCGTTCACCCCATCTTTTGGGAAACGGGGCACATCCTTTTCACACTTCACGTTAACACTTCCTGTTTGGCAGTCAAAATTTGCTGTGCTCTCCAAGTTCGCACAAAGTGTTAACCTCTGCCCTGCAGCATATTGTTGCTAATGGTTTCTGTTATTCTCTCTTCTGTTTTACTCCTTCATCTTTCGCTCATTACTGCTCCTTTGATTCTTCTTTTCTCTTTTTGTCGCACTTTCTTTTTATTTCTCTTATCTCTTGCTCTATCACTCTTTCTCTACATCTCTCCTATATTTTACTCTCTCCGCCCCTCATTATCTCTGTCTTCCTCCCTGTGTTTGTCTCTGTATCTCTCCCCTCCCCAGGGCCTGGTATCCAAGACCCTGGACCATGCCAGTGCCCAGTTTGCCGCCTCTGCTCTGGTCACCGGCGACCAGCTGCTGGCCTTCAAGTCCAAGGAGGAGCCGGTGCCCAGCGGCGTCAACGGGGTCCTCCCAGGCTCAGGTGGGTTTCCGGGTCCATGGCCCATCTCATACTCTGATCCACCAATCAGAGCTGTGGCCATCTACCGCATGACTTCAGAGGGTTTCGCCTATACTGTTGGATCTACTCCTGTGCGTCTCGTTCCACAAATCCTACAATCTATATCCTCCTTATTTGGTGTATTTACTGAAGGGACATGTCGATTAACGCTATTCAGATTCCCCTCTCCCACCCCCTCATAAACCCGATGCAAGTATTAATTTCTCCGTGTCCCCCACCCCAGGTGTGTTCAAGGGCTTGCACCCCTCCGCCGCCTCCTCCACCCCCCACCGTGGCAACCAGTCCACTCCTCCCCCCGCCTCCACCCCCGTGTTCCTCCAGCCCTCCTCCAAGCCCGTCTCCGTCGCCACCCCCACCTTGCTCTCCTCGTCCCCCCATACCGCCGCCGCCCTGGGGCTCCTGGGCCCCAGCTCCTCCGGCCCCGCCGCCCCCACCACTCAGGTCCTCATCGGGAACAACATCCGTCTGAGTGTGCCCTCGGCGGGGAGCCTGGGCGGGCGCCACCTCCCGCGGGCGCTCGGCAACGTGGCGCCCTCTGCCTTAAAGCTGGCCGCCACCTCCAGCCTGCCCCTGGCCAAGGTGTCTGGAGCGCCCCCCGTGGACCCCCGGTGAGCCACTGTTCATAGTTTTAGGAGGGACCTCGCTAAAGGTCTCATTTTACCATAGTATGAAGATGAGGAGTTGTACTTATGGGAATGATCATGAAAATGACGTTGAAAGCTGAATAACATTTGGGGGGCGGTGTAATGTAGTATCTGGGCTGTTTGACGCCCAGCTGAAAGGTACCGGGTTCAGACCCCCCCCCCCCCCCCCCATGTCTGCAGCCTAACCCGTAGGCTTCCTTGAGCAAGATGCCCTAACTCCTACCTGCTGCTTAATGACATGCATCTATCTGAATGTCGCTTTGGATAAATACTATTAAAGTGAAGAATTACAATGTCAGCTATCAATGGATTATTCACTATCAAGTGTGTGTCTTGTGAATCGATGCTTCATCTGTACAATTCATACTACACCCTTGGTGCTGATGAAACCCTTTTGAGAGTGCGCCTGATGGAGGGCTGTAGAAATGGGATATTGAATCCTGACCGGAGTCTTTCACTTTAGGGATAACCGGGAGCCGGAGCAGCCGTCTCTCAGCAGCATAGTGGACAACACGGTGGCCATGGAGGTGACGTAGGGGCCGGCAAGGAGTCCCCCTGAATCCTCTCTGGGTGGCGTAGCATCGGAAAACGCAAAACAAGGGACGCCGTTGCCGCCGTGACTCGGATACAGTTGGCCGCGAGAACGGAGCGCCGGGAAAGATGGATTTATCCGCGGCGACTCGGCTGCAAATCTCATCTCTCAACTCCGTTTTTTTTATTATTATTTTTTTTTACTGCTTTTTTGTTTGTTTATTTTGGGGGGTTTTGTACTTTTATTTCGTTTTTTTTTTTATGTGTAAATTATGAATATGGCAAGAAGAAAAAAATTAAGTAAATGTACAGTAACTTCACATTTGTACTATCCCCTGTTGTGTATATATGTTACTTGGATACAGAAGTGGTCCATTTGTGATGTTTTGCACTTGGGTTATGTGTGTGTGTGTGTGTGTGTGTGAATGTGTCGGGGGTTCAGGGAAGATTAGGGTTGTGTGGGGAGAGATGGAGTTGTACAGAGAAACCTCTTTTTTTCTAATCACATCATGTGCATGGTGCGGAGTCTGCTGTTTTTTTTTTTTGTTTTATCTATTTATTGTGCTGTGTTTACAGTTTTTATTTTTCTATGATTTTGTATCGGTTTCGTTTCATTTGTACACTGTACTTTTTGTTTGTTCCTGTGCGGTAGTGTATGTTTTCTGGTAGCTACGGTCTCCTGGGTATATATATATATATATATATATAATTTTATATACGTTGTGAACACACAAAGCAGGTCTGACACCCCTTCCCCTCTTCTAACTTTTTTATATTTTGATTTTCTTCGTCTATTGGTGGTGGACTAGTATAATGGCTTAGGGTGGATGTATGGAAGGAAGCAGCCCCCTCTCGCTCTCTGTCGCTCCCCCCCCCCCCCCCGACACAAGGAACAAACCAGGGATGAGTCTCTTCCTGGAAGTGGCCTCTGCCTCTTCTGAATCAAAGCACTATTATTTTTTTTATCCGTTTCTATGTCAATGCTGCTTTCTTTTTCCTTTAACGTTTTGGTTATATATTTTTTTATCCACAACACAGGTTCTATTTTTTTCCCCCAGAGTATTGATTCATTTTTGTATTTTCCTCATCTTTTTCAGTGGTTAACGTTTCTCCTTTTTGAAATTAGTTTTTTTTTCTTTTTCTAAAGGACTTGACTCTTACTACTTGTTCCTGCATTAGCAATGAGCGGCTCCCAAAGCCGCTATATCGCTGTTTGCTAAATCATTCCAGTTGTTTGACCACAAAACATGCTGGGGGGGGGGGGGAGGAGAAGGGAGGAGGAGGAGGAGGAGGAGGAGGAGGAGGAGGAGGAGGAGTGTGACACAGGACCCATTTCTTTTCTCCCTTTTTCTGTCTCCCCCCCCCCCCCCTTTCTTCCTCTCAATCCCCCTTTTTCTGTTTTTTGTCTTTTTTATCTAGTTGTATTTTTTTTGAATATTTTTTTCTTTTTGGAAAAAGAATCTTCACGTGGCTGAGAGGCCAACACCACCATGTATTGGGTGCCTTCCTTTGGGGAATACATAACTCTCTTCTGTGAAGAGTCCGGCACAAAGATGGCGCTACTTAGTAGCAGTTCTTGTCTGTGTCAGTACATCGATGCCCAGCCCACTGGCAGAAAACATACTATCGAGGTTTATACGCGTCCCACACTGAGGGCTGGGGGCTTGGGGGGGGACTAGATAATTAAACAGAAAATGTGACAAAACATTCACTAAAATATGACAATAAAGCCCGGGGCATTAAATGTGAACCGATTCAGTGTTCTGTGTATTTTTTTTTCTTTCTGTGGGTGTGTTTTTCAAATTGCTCCACAAGTAATGCAAATCAGATCACAAAAGTAATTAACAAATGAAATAAAACCTTAAAATCCCTGCACTGCATGTCCATATAACCAAATTGAATGCCAGTAAGATAGCTATTAAGAATCGCTGTGGAATGTACCACTAGTAGCTGCTCATTTTGTCAAGGTTCAGAGTAACGGTTGGCCATCCCAATAAGCCGCTGGGGAGTCGAGGACGGGGAAAGCATTGGTGGTGTGAAGAGAATGAACAAAATGCTGCCTCGTCCACACGAAACATTCTGGTCAGACGTCACTCATTAGGTCAGCCTGGCGTCAACCGTTGTACCGCCTTGCACGCAGAGCTCACACCGGACGTCGTCACCATGGCAACAACTGAAGATGTAAGCCCTAAATATTTAACGACTCCCCTTCGAGAATGGTTTCTGCCAATGACAATCCCCGCACATGTAAAAGCATGCCACGGAGATGGGGTGCGTGACCCAAATGGCTTTCCACAAAAACGAGATGCAGCTGTTGACCACAGCTGGATCGGATGTCCCGGTCGGCGGCGATGATTGGATGGGCGCACTGCCAAGTCCCGTTAGCGTCTCCCGTTTCAGACGAGAACAGGGTGCGGGACAACAGGTGGGCGGTCAGTTTATGATTTTGCTGACCGACCGTCTTCTGGGCTGAAGGGCGAATTTCCCCGTGCTCTACACGTGTAGACAGTAACGAAGTTACAAATGATTGTCCGTAAGAGAGATTTCAGATGTTGACCAGACCATTGTAATTCGTTAGGCTCGGCTGTTTATTTGTTTGGAGCTGAATGAAGTCATTTTGGAGACTGGTTATTAATTGGCTCAGTCCAAAATATTCACACCCTAATATATTCAGTCCTCAAAAAGAAAAAAAAAGACAACATTCAAATGAAAGGCTTGTCAGGGGTCAAAATGAACGACATCATACAGGCCCACATGGCGTCTGAAACGGAAGCATCTATGGAATTTAATTGTCCTATTTAAAGCAGTCATTGTAGCTACCTTAATATTTATCCGGTCAAAGTATCTTTGAGCTAAGCTATAGAAACTACTTGAAGTACTGAGCCTGATTGAGATTTAATTGGGAAATGGTGTTAATCAAGTTACTCAGCCGGAGACAAGCTGTCCACGAGTAGGCCTATTAAAGGCTGTTACTAGATACTCAAGAAGCCTTATCTGTCTCAGTTTGTTCTAAGCCCTGAAGGCCTTCGCGTTAAGAGGTACGTTTTCCCACTGGCTCACTCTGACTCAGTCTGCGCTTTGTTGCAGCTGTTTACCTGGACAGTGTTTTTTTCCTTCACAGTCTCGACATGTGGACTACATACAACTCAACCAGGAGCAAAATTTGTACGACGCATTTCATTATACTAATATCCTTCAATCAAATCTATCCGAAATCTGTCTCCAGAAGTGTGTGTGTGTGTGTGTGTGTGTGTGTGTGTGTGTGTGTGTGTGTGTGTGTGTGTGTGTGTGTGTGTGTGTGTGTGTGTGTGTGTGTGTGTGTGTGTGTGTGTGTGTGTGTGTGTGTGTGTCGCGCCGTAGCGCTACAGTAGGGCCAGTGTGGCGGTGAGGGAAACGTGTTCGTGGGGTTCCGGCTTCCGGTGGCGGGGCGTCTGTAGAGTAGTAGAGTTAATTAACCAGAGAGACGCTCAAAGGAAGCTTTATCTGGGAGTTTCTCTCAGACACAAGGACTTCTTGTGTGGGTCTCTCTCAGTCTCTCCCTCTTTCTAGCATTGTTGCAGTTCATATTGGTTTTGTGTGCGCGCGTGTGTGTGCTTGCGCGTTCGCACATAAGGTCGTGGAAAGCTTGTGATGTATAAAAAAAAAAAACTTTTATGACATGAAGGCCTACATGGACATGTTGCTGTAGTAATTCTTTTTATTTATTGTGCTGTGTTTACAGCTTACGGTTTAGTTTGTATTCTGCGCTTTCATCGGTTCTAGTAGTGCCTATTCAAGTAATTCTTTTTTAATACAAAACCCTTTTCGGGATACCTTTTTCACTCACCTACGAGAGAGAGAGAGAGTGAGAGAGGATAATGGAGGCAGGTGATCGAATAGCATGCTTAGAAAAATAGACAAGGTACAAAGAGAGGTGCGGGCTGGCCAGCATTTTTTATTTGTAGAATATATTAGTCATAGGATGAGTTTTTATTGATACAATTATTTCAATCACTATCAAGCAGCATTGCCTACAGAAATGTCCAGGTTATTTTAAGCTACGAGCTAGTTGAAATGCTACCCATTGCGACTTTAAAACTGCATTGACATCAAGTTAACATGAGATTCTGTCATTTGCAAAATGTCATAGAGACGTCAGTATTTATTAGAATGAATAGTGTTACAACAGGATCGTATATATCGTCTGGAAGCATGGTGGTTTGAGGACTATCGTCTTGATTTGCACTGACATGCCAAAGTCTGATGCGGCTGACAACATTGCTGTGCCAATGCACATCAATGTCTTTTCGCAAAAGAAACAATTATCTTTTAATGGAATCAAATCATGAATATATTGTAATTGTCATATTGTATGTTGTGAATAGGCTCACGTTAGATGTTTGATGAGCAATCTGGAGAGGACACACACACACGCACACATCCTGTTTCCCAGTATCCAATGATTCTAATTACTCTCTCCTTTTGCTCTCTCTCCCTTTCAATTTCTCTCTCTCTCCCCCCTGTCTTTCTCTTGTCCCAGCCAAGGACTTGTCTTTGTCTCTCTTGTTTCAATGAGAGAAAGCACCGCCTTCACTCCTCCTCCTCCACCTCCTCTTAGCTCTTGTGTAGTTTGGCTCTCCACAGAGCGGAGTAGTCCTACTCCTCAACCAGCATCCAGTGGTCCGCAACAATGAAGCTGTTTCATATCAATAGAGGGTTTGGAGGGGGGGGGGGGGGGTCGTGTCTGTGATTAGGTGAGGTAAGCCGGGTTGATCGATACCCCCCCCCCCCCCCCCCGACTCCTCCTTATCCCCCCGCTCGTTTTTGATTACAAAGCCTATAAGTGTGTTCGCGACAGGCTCCTCTGTGGACGCCTCATCAGGGAGGGGGTCCTTCCTGCTGTGAAGGGCCCCCACTGCCTCCACATATTTGATAGTCTTTGGGTGGACCCACACTCACACACACACACACACACACACACACACACACACACACACACGCTGACAAGACAAGTAAAGAAGCCAAACCCCAACTGAAGTCCATTTGACCCTTTAGTCCCGTCTCCTCCCGGTATGGAGAGATGGGGAGGGGAGGGAAGAGGAGGTTCACGGAAGACTGGAGCGATCGGTGGGTTGAGGTTCCGTTGCTATGCGACCGGGTTCCGTCGTGACGACGTGTCAACAATGGGGTGCTGAATGGGAGAATTGATTGCGTTGGGCGGTGTTAAGAGCAGGAGAGTTTCATATACGTGACAAGGTGGAGGTCAGGCACGCCAAGTGGCCGCCACGCCTCCAGCCGACGGCGTGATGAGGCGAGGCAAACGTTGGCGCCGTCGGCTGTACAATTAATACCTATTCGACAGCTGATGATAACGAGTGGGGGGGGGGGGGCTTCGCCTCGTACTTGTTGTCTGTGTCGTCGCCAACATCTGGCTGAGTCATCCTCAACATCTGTTGTGTTTGCTCAACTCAGATGACACATTGAAAACAACAAACATATAAACATACTTTCTCTCTGTCTGTCCTTCAGTCTCACCATATGTCCACCTGTCTGTCTCCATCCGTATTCTATCCATCCATCTATCCCCCTGTTTACCCCCCTCTCTCTCTCTCTCTCTCTCTCTCTCGCTCTCTCTCTCTCTCTCTCTCTCTCTCTCTCTCTCTCTCTCTCTCTCTCTCTCTCTCTCTCTCGCTCCCTTTCTGTCTATGTGTGTGTCTCGCTGTTTACCTGTCTGTATGATCGCATCGCATGTTGTCTAACACATCACACATTCTCATTATGTTCACGACTTGTTTTGTGGGACAACCACGACATGCGTTGCTCTAGAGACGGCCGTGTTGCTGCCGAACACATTCCCCTGACGGCGGGCTGCGCTGCGTGTGTCAGTGTCTGAGGACGTCCGTGAGAGATCTGCCGTGAAGAGAAGCCATTTAACCACGCGGGGCTGAATGGGAGCTTGATGGCCCTTTTAATAGAGCCCTGCTGGCTCCCATCCAGACTGTTACCCCCGCCTCTGTCTCCCTCCCACCCCCTGCATATAGTGCAGTGGTAGTTCTGGGTTCGATCCCCAATGTCCGCAGGCTAGGCTGCGGCATGAGGCCCCCTGTGCCCCCCCCCCCCCCCCCCACCCCTTCCTCCCCCAGCAGGATGCCCTGTACAAATGATCTACAAGTTGCATCGGAAAAAGGTGTCTGCTAATTGAGTTGTGTCATGGTAATAGGTGATACTGGATTCATGTCCATGAATGTCAATACAGTCAATGTATGTCAATACAGTTGAGCTGAGTGGCGGTTGGTCCTATGACCACAAACGTCCGGAAAACAACAGCATCATACACTCCACAGCTGTCAACCTTGGGATGCCAGGTAGATGTGTGCATGAACAAAATATGTTTGTTTTAGCTTTGTTTACTTTAGGTAAACCGGCTCTTTAAGTACACAGTTGGAACTCACAAGAGTCGGTTTCATTTTCCAGATAGACGATGAATCTATAGAGAGGTAGACACACAGCAAGACAGGTAAACACAGAACAACAGACAGACCGATTCCAGCCGGATGTCTGTCTGCAAGGGTGGAGGTGAGGAGAGAGAAAGAGGGAGAGAGAAGGAGGTGCAGAAAGAAAGAGAGATGGATACAACAGCACCAGTGTTCCTGTCCAGCACCTGCCGCTACTCCCCCCCTCCCTCTGGAGCGCCCGGCATTCGAATCAAACACCCCTAAACCCCCTCGGAGGAAATGGAATTTAAATAGACTGTGTGTGTGTGTGTGTGTGTGTGTGTGTGTGTGTGTGTGTGTGTGTGTGTGTGTGTGTGTGTGTGTGTGTGTGTGTGTGTGTGTTTTTCTCAACCCTGTATTTGTAGTCCGGTACATACATAAATGCAGTGTGTTTGTTTAGGTAAGACTTGGTTTATGTGTGTTTTTGTCTGAATGTTGTCATTAGTGTGTGTGTGTGTGTGTGTGCTATATAATAGCATATTTCCACTTCTATTCATAAAATGGCACCTGCTGTAAAATCCACACTGTGACCAGCACCAGCGTCTCCCCCCTCCTAGCTGCCTCAACAACAATTAAAAACACAAACCTTCTCAAAACATCCGCCCAATCGCCTTCCTCCTCCCCCCCCCCCCCCCCCCCCCCCCCCCCCCCCCCCCCCCCCCCCCGGTGAGGTAATCCTGCTGTGCCCTCCTCCCTTTCACCTCCCGGATCAATCAGAGGTTGCGACCCGTCCTGTCACTCAGGCGTCAATCAATAATCAGCGGTGTGCTCAGATACAGCTGGGATCACATGATTAGAGGCAGATTCATTGGTCTGCTCTTTGTCGCCACCCCCTCCCTCCCATCCTTGATTGTGGTTGGGTTTATCGTGCGTCTCTGATGAACTGTGTGTGTATGCAAATGAGTGTGTGTGTGTGTTTGTGGGACGTGATCCCACATTTGTAATATAATGCAAATACCTGCTCATCTCTCCATTCAATCCTATGTCTCTGTGGTAAAACACAAATATTTAAATATTTGTAGGCTAAGACAACATTTTAATAAGAAATAAAGAACAAAAGTATAAAGACAAGAAAAGTTTTCGTGAACCAAGAAAAAGGGATACATTTCTACTGACAACTAGAACAGTCTTTTCTCTTTAAGATTGTGTGTTTTTAATGGTCTTAAACGTCTATTTTAATTGCAACTGAATAAGCAATGTGAAAATCACCATACATAGTCTTGACATGCCTTATGCCAGAGAGAGAGAGAGAGAGAGAGAGAGAGAGAGAGAGAGAGAGAGAGAGAGAGAGAGAGAGAGAGAGAGAGAGAGAGAGAGAGAGAGAGAGAGAGAGAGAGAGAGAGAGAGAGAGAGAGAGAGAGAGAGAGAGATCACCCCGACAAACCATTGTAATAGTTAATTATTCTATGTGTGTATCAGTAGCCAATTAATAATAATAATAATTTTATTAAGGTACTGTGATCACATATGTTAGTATTGGCAAGCTATGTAAACGTCTATCTTAGTAATTAACTAACGTAGAACATTGTAGTTTAGAGATTGTTTAGATAAGCCTTCAGTGCAGCAAAAATACTTGATATTCAGGTTTATAGTGAGTCTGTACACGGAGAGTTAATGGTCGTTCAGAGTATTGTGGGTATGTAGCCCCACCAAGTGGACAAAGCTGGTATTGTACTTAGAATGAGTGGCGAACAGGCCTCAGTTATTGTTACAAATAAATGTAGGCCTAGGCCTATTTATATTTGTACAGATGCAATGGCATTTAAAGCAGTGAAATTGTTGTTGTTGTTTTTTAACAACAACACAATGAGTCTCTCATAGCTTACTAAACTTTAAGTGATAATTTTATAATGTATAATAATAAACCTGCCTGAATGAAATATGTCCTGGCTATAAGTATATAACACAGTGCTCTAGGACGTATTGTAGGGCTACGTATTTATATGATTTGAAAAGCAGTGACCCGTCGAGGTTTCCGGAGCAAGCCAACGAATCGGCTTTCTTCCGTAATGAACGCAGGTGTGTGATGCTATCTGAAAGAGCCCCACGGAGCTCCAGCAGGCCCCGTCTGACGGCGGCGTGCTGCTCGCAGACGCCCTTGTGTGCTTGTCCAGAAGCGGCCCTTATTCATACGGTGGTAAACACCAGTTCAGCGGGAGCACAGGAGAAAGCAGTAATAGTCGCCACGCCATGTGAGTAATCCAAATTGTGTGTGTGTGTGTGTGTGTGTGTGTGTGTGTGTGTGTGTGTGTGTGTGTGTGTGTGTGTGTGTGTGTGTGTGTGTGTGTGTGTGTGTGTGTGTGTGTGTGTGTGTGTGTGTGTGTGTGTGTGTGTGTGTGTGTGTGTGTGTGTGTGTGTGTGTGTGTGGGGGGGGGGGGGACTGGACAAACATGAACACACATGACATGTCAATTTGAATTAGCTATTAGATAACTCCATTAAAACCATAGTAGGGACTAGTGCGCTGCTTTTAAATGTATACATGTTTGAATGTTGGTTTTATAAAGTTTATTTATTACTTATTTTTTCTGATTTGTGTCCAAAACAAACAAACAAGGGAAGTAATCATTGAACAAACCGTGGTTGTCTCAACGTTTAAACGTGGGAGGGTTTGTGATTGCTATATTTATTGTTTAATAATATCATCGCGAAACGCCTGTCTCGTTCTAACAACAAATGTTGCCCCACTAGGTGGCAGTGTTGATCATTTGTCCTCGCGCAGGGCGACTTTTTATTCTAAAATAAATGGTTGGAATGTGCAGCAGGTCCACTGTTATACTTGGCTACCCTCAGCATTCCATACAGTACTCAAAAGCGTAGCTTAACTGTCTTCAACCTGTCCTTTCCTTGAAATTCTAAACTATTTTCATCTCCTTTTTTATTTACATATATTTTCATTACCTGCCCAATGGCTCTCACTCCCTCGGTTCACAGTATCTTCCTCTAACAGTCTTCCTTTATATGCCTTTCCTCTTTGTGATTAACTGATATATAATAGTTTTTCCCTCTTACCATTAAATCCTACCATTCGTCCACTCAAATGTTACCCTCCCCGTTCCCCTCTCTCCCTCCTTTCCTATTTTTGTCTCATCAATCTCTTTTTTAATCACCTGCCATCTCTGTGTGTGTCTCTCTCTCTCTCTCTCTCTCTCTCTCTCTCTCTCTCTCTCTCTCTCTCTCTCTCTCTCTCTCTCTCTCTCTCTCTCTCTCTCTCTCTCTCTCTCTCTCTCTCCTTCCTCTCTCCTTCCTATCGTTCTCTTTTTCCAGTACCCCCCTCCATCTCTGACCCACCGACATATCCCATCGCCTGGTTCCCGCTTATCAGATAACAGTTGGAAATACAGTGTGTGTGGGTGTGCGTATGTGAAACACATCTGTGAGGCGTGGGGATAGCTTGATTAGTGAATGCGGATCTCCCACAGGCTTCAGCAGCCCGTGATAACTGCTTGGTAACCAGTAACAAAACAGCATGTACAGATGTTTAGGTGATTATTATGGTCTGGCAGAGCATGCAGAGCAGCCCCCCTGGGCCCTCCATGTTGATTGGCTAACCGTTCAGTTGCGTGTAACTGTAAATGAATCTGCTGTGTTTCACACAGAGCTTTGGCTAATAGGCACAAGGGACATGCCTTGTAAGAGTGGTACTGTAGAACACCTGTATTGTCAGGTGCAGCCTGTTCTTTCTATTGTATAATGTTGTATTGTATTCTTTTTCATTACAACTTCACCCATTTTCAATGTGGGTCTACCCATTCTTCTCTGTGACGTACAGGTTTTAAATTAGGGTCTGTCTTTAATTCTATTGTATTCCTCTCTCTTAGGCATAATTTTTGAATGACATATTTCACACAAGCCTAATTTCTTCATTTATATCTGCCCATTGTGCAACTATTGCCCTCCTAACCATCCCTGGAAGGAGGGATCCCTCTTCTCTGTTCCTTCTCAAGCTTTCCTCCCACTTGGTTTTCCTCCTCTTCCCCATTATAGGGCTTAGGGTTAGGGTGGTGTCGTATAATATAGAGCCTGAGAAGGCCTTTAAGACTTCAACTGTGATTTAGAGCTAAATGCATAAAAATCGACGTGAGTTGACACTCAATGAATGAGTTGACCTCATGGAATTCTTGTTGCCAGGTTGGTCTCTGTCCTTCACCTCATCCCCCTCCCGCAGCAGTTAAATCCCGTCTATATGGCATGCAGGAACCGCAACCCGTCCCCATTAGTCTGTTAACGGTTGTGCTGCTCCCGTTTTTACGTGGAAGTGTTTCCCATTGTGTCGTCTGCGGACGACCGTACCGCCGTAGGGCTAACTCGTTCACAGACACCGCACGCCACCCGTGGAACACTGGGACCCTCTCTGCCAGCCGACTCTCGTCTGCTTTCACTTAGATGGCGTTACATTTTCAACAGACTTTTTCTACGGTCGATAACAAAATTATTTTATTTAGTTTTTTAGCGACCTGAGAGACCTGTCAATGGTGTTTCATACGGTCATATTTCTCACACGTTCAAGCACCGGAGAGAAGTGTGTTTATAGAGATTCATGGGATTTTGTGATGGAAATACACATCACACTGTAAACCTTTTTGAACACCTGGAGTTTGTATTATTCAACATGAAAGTCCACCCTTAAGACTTTTGATTGGTTCGGCAAGGCAGGTTTTTTGTTATTATTCTCTAATTGCTTCTACACAGTTTTAGCAACGAAACCTGGGAGATTGTCCTCAGTTTGTAGCAGTTGAGCGATGCGTTTAGAGACCGACCCCTGTGTCCAGTGTGCCCCCTGCTGCCGGCCAAGGCCATTCCCAGTTTGCCCTACAGTTGACCAGGAATTTAGTGTTGTGCTGTGTTTTCATTGTCCAAAAAAAACCCTGCATCTTTCCAACCAAAGCAGATTGCAATCTGCACGGATGGAAGAGGGCCTGCGGAGTGTGTGGCTGGTTTAAACAACCCCACCTGGCCTGAGTCAGACTGATTAGACTCTGTGGCTGGGTGAGGATGCACACCTGTGATGTATGCCTTGACCAATCAATACATACAGGTTAAACTAGCCATCAGCACACACACACTTATGTGAGTGTGCACCAGTTGTGCACACTCACGAGAGATGCACAGCCGCATCCAGCACCAGAGTCTAATCAGTCTGACTCGGGCCAGGTGAGGCTGCTTAAACCAGCCATCAACCACACACACTCCCCAGTGGCCATGGAGGGCGAGCCCCAGAGAGAAAAGACAAATAATACAACTTTTGATCTGCCTGGTTTTCATTAATCCGTTTCATGTATCTTTCTGCCTTCATGTCTGCTACCTAACGTTTTTAACAGATGGTCACTCTTACTTTGTTATTGTTTGTTTGAGCTAAATCTCCGTGAGAATTTGATTGAATGCAGGAACATAGTACGACCTGTATCTGAAGAAAAAGAGTTCATGGGCAGTGAATAAGTGCTTTGTTGTTTGTATTTCAGGGCTACAATAAATACAACCTAGGTGTACCCTTTTTGATGTAGTTGTTGATGTTGCCATGACAACATCCCTAGCAACGGAATGTTCACATGGTAGGATTGCGTCATCGGAACTAAATTCCATTGTTCTTAATGCCCCGCTGAACTGTACGTTTTTATTTATTATTAAGTAGGCACGGAAGTTACTGAGTCATCTGTGGAAATGTGTTTTCCCTGTGTGTTGGGAAAGACCATCTTCCCACGATGGGAGTATGACACAATACATAGTCCATGATCCAAACCTGGCCATCTTTGGTCAATAAGGTGCAGTGTGTTTATAAGTCGCTTATGACCGCTGACCACATTTAAAACCACAGTCTTGTCTGAGTCAATGCATTACCCCTAATGAGAGTTAGTTCTAATGAAGACCAGCTTGTGGAGGACATTTTTTAGGACAAATCGTAAGAATGAATAGATGTGTGTGGAGGAGGGAGGTAGGGAGGTAGATGTGTTACACTAAGTCGGGATTTTTGACCGAAGGAAATGATTCATAAGTGGATGGGAGTCTGTCTCCCATGGTCAGCCTCCTGCTAAGGAAGGGTTCGTAATCTGCTGCTCTCTGCACAACACAACGCAACACAACAAATGGACAACACACGACACAATGCAACATACTATATATAGCATCCCACTGCACACACAGAAGCACTTCTTCAAGGTACAGCTCTCAGATTAATGTTAAATTAAAGGTAAATGCAAAAGTAAAGTTCAGCAGAAACGTTTCAATAATGCTTTGCTTTTGAAGAATCAAAACTTTTTTGATTGAAGAATTGTAGCACTGTACAATCCTTAATCAACATAAATATACTGTAACCTAGGCTAATGACAATGCCTTTTTTTTTTGGGCGCGTCTCATGACAAACAATTTCAAATGCAACAATGCCACAATGACAAATCCTTTCACAATTAATGACTAAACAATGAAGAAAACATGACTACCAACATAATAAATAACATTCCAATGGTCCTATGCTCCCAAAATGGCTGCTGGCACTGTTATGTGACAAATATGTACAAAGCAAAAAAGGATTTTTGTTACGCAAAGGCCATCTGGCTGTTTCAGACCTTCCTCTGGAGGGCTGGGTTCAGGACCACTTCACCCAGACTATCAATGCAGAGCGGCACCAGAGAAGTGTAGTTTTAAATGAAGGTTGAAAATGTTCATGTAAACACTGACCTTCTAGCGTACGCATATGTATATACAGGTTTTAAGCGTGTATTGTGTATATGCAAACATTGACGTTTATATGGGTGTTTGAGTGTTTGCTTACAAATGCACAGCAGATGTTGGTGGTCTATGAAGGAGGCTCCTTGATGTCTCTCAGCTTCATTGCTTTTTCTACTTGCTATGCGTTTGATGTTCACAGTCGCGTTTTTAATTGTGCATCTTTGAAAACAAAACGCACTTGGACACAAAAGCTGTTAATGAGGTCGTTCATTTTCTACCCCTGTGTTTATAGATGGGTCGTGTCTAGCTTTGTGTGCAATATTCAACTGGTTTGATGTTAATGAACATGGCCAAAAGGTTCCGGGTTCGAACCCCAATGTCCCCAGTCTACCTGTACGCATCCTTGAGCAAGACGCCCTAACCCCCACCATGTATCAAAAAATCATGAATAGTAAAATATTTTGTGAATATATGGCCTTTGATGCATGTGTGTCTGTTTCATATTAGAGCAGAAAATCATTAGTAGGAAGGTGTTTAGGCGCTTCTTTACTACACAGAAGCTTAGGCAATGGAAACCGGTGTGTGTCTTGTGTGTAATATATAACATGACAAAACTGTTTGTATAAAACTCTACACCCATAGCGCACTCAATTATAGAATATATAGAAAGAACCTTCAGACAGACAGACAGACAGACAGACAGACAGACAGAGACACACACACACACACACACGGGGGGAGTATATACATATCAGCCTATATATTTTATGGCTTCCCACTTGGCCAATAATCCTCACTCCCACAGTGCAGAAAAAGTAATCTCAGCTCTGTTTAGCTTTCAGTGTCTTTCGGGGGGGGGGGGGTCTCCATGCTGTTTCTGAGCCCCTTATAGCGGACATTCCTCCAGGAAACTCTAGTATATCGGGATAGCAAGGCCTTTCTCACCCCCGCCTCCTCTGGCCCCTCCAAGATTTTAAAAGGGATGTTTGTCTTTTCCTTGTGTTCTGTATGGCTTGCTACCTGAACAGAAGCTGAGGTATGGGGGGGGGGGGGGGGGGGGGGGGGGGATGGTGGGATGGTGGGATGGTGTTACAATACCTTCAGCTACATAAGAGAAGTAAGCCTACTGAAACAGCCCATTCATGTCCACTGGAAAGGCTTTGGAGTTTGGCTGATAATGATTCACACTGCAGCGATAATACACGTGTGTGTGTGTGTGTGTGTGTGTGTGTGTGTGTGTGTGTGTGTGTGTGTGTGTGTGTGTGTGTGTGTGTGTGTGTGTGTGTGTGTGTGTGTGTGTGTGTGTGTGTGTGTGTGTGTGTGTGTGTGTGTGTGTGTGTGTGTGTGTGTGGTGAAAAGACAGCTTTAACCAAGTCCTATTAACATTAAGCTCAGTTCGACAGGATTATTGTGTGTGAGAAGGAAGCGACCAGACCATGCCCACATAATCAAGGCGTACTATAAATTCTCTCTGAAACATGCCGACTTTCCTAATCATGAACAGCCATTAAGACAAAGCGACGCTCTGGGAAAAGTGGACTTTTTTTGCTTTGAGATCACAATAAGTCATTGCTTCTCATTTATGGACAGGAAAATGGCAGCTTATCTGGCTTCCTATGTTACAGAATTCCTTTTCTCAACGGCTTGGAAGTCTTTAATGGAGCTTCTCTGACAGCAAACAGGAACAAACAAAATGGCTTGCTAACACAGGCAGCTACTGACACACACACACACACACACACACACACACACACACACACACACACACACACACACACACACACACACACACACACACACACACACACACACACACACACACACACACACACACACACCGACAGATACTGGTGTGGTGACACACTGTACACAACAGTGGCACTGCCACACACACAGTTCCTTTGGTATTCTTTCTCTTTTAGCGTTTAACCGCTCTCTCTCACACTCTCTTATGGGAACAATAATGGAATGTGTGATCCCCTGTGGTGCCATATCTGTATTTGTCCAAGACCACCGTGGTCGACACACCCTCGTCCAATCAGAACATCCCACTGGGGGTGCCTCCAACACCACTTCCTGTCGGAGCTCCACATCAAAAACTATGATGATGAAGTACAAAACAACTGTGTAATGTGTACTCTAGCTATCTATTGTATACATTGTGGTTGGTTTGGCCAGTGTTGCCATCGCTAGCTACATTATTTTTAATTATTTGAACAATCGGACACCAAATCAGTCCCTGCTCCAGTAACATCTTCTTAAGGCATGAGTTAAAGTAAGGAGGCCAAATCAGTCACCATTGTATCAAAATGATGCTTGCAATTCTTTTACTTTTGAGTAATATAGCAGGCGCTTTTTTCCAAAGTGACTAGGTTTGCTGGTGTACAGGTCATTATGTAGCAGGTAGGGGCTAGTCATCTTGAAGGAAGCCTCACATGTCAGACGGTAGACACTGGACTCCCAGAACCTTCCAACTGGGAGACGAACATCGTAACCATGATTAGAAGCGCTGAGGTGATAACAGTGCTTTGTGTTCTGAATGATAACAATGCGTAACACAATACCCACATCGATTTTTCTGGTCACAGTCAAAAAAGAAAATCAAACACCTTCTTGACTACACCATTAAAGCAAACACAGCAACATTTTGTAGTTGTGAATGAAAATGGATGGGGTTATCATGTGATGGGTTTTTTTGATGGGTACTTCTGTTTGTAATGCTGCTGTCTAGACAGTCATGGTTCCCAAGGAAGATTGTAGCTTTTGTCTTTAGGGTTTGTTTCTTTTTGTAGCAATTTCGTAGTACTTTTTGCCTTCTTGCTGCTACAAAAGGGCCCATTGAGACAGAATTGGTTGAGCTACTTTGCCGTTTGATTTAGACCATATGTCCCTTTCTCTGAGTCTATTTCGTCCCATTTTGTAGCAAATCTTTGTGTCAGTTGAGAGTTTGTGATATTAAATGGGGCCTTGTTTCCATAGCACTTGTCTAATAGTTAAATAGTTTAGTCTGATGTATTTCGTTAATGTGCACTAAAGGGTTTTTAAGTGGATTTCCGTTGTTGGGCGTTTGTCTCAAGCCTGTGAGATATTTCCGTTCTTAGGAGGTTTTACAACTTTTTTGAGATTGACAAAATCCCCTCTTTCCAGCTTCCAGCCTAATTAGTAATTCACATCAAAGTGGTGGACACACACACACACACACACACACACACACACACACACACACACACACACACACACACACACACACACACACACACACACACACACACACACACACACACACACACACACACACACACACACACACACAGATGTAAACCAGGCCTTGGCAGGACAGGAGGAGGGACGTGTGTGTGTGTGTGTAGGGTCCCCATTGGGAGGTTGGTTATTCATGGTAGCAGTTTGCTAACAAGTTAAACAGACCCCCTGCAGGGAACCAGCCCACTCAGATACACACACACACACACACACACACACACACACACACACACACACACACACACACACACACACACACACACACACACACACACACACACACACACACACACACACACACACACACACACACACACACACCAGAGAAGCATGTTGCGAGTATAAAGGCTGTATTGTTCCTCTGTAGACAGAAAGGAGGGAGAGAGACTGATCCAGGAGCGTGCTAGAAATTACAGGATACACTGATAAAATGGTCTTTACCGTTGTTTTCAGATTATTATGGTTGGGAATTATCCACGCTAATATAATGCGGTTAGACAACCCTTCATCCCAGACAGGACATTGTTGTGTCACAACAGAAGCAAATGACAGTAATGTTAAATAAGAAAATAAGAATATGCCAAAAATCCACCAACATATCTGCAGTACATTCGATGGTGTACTAGTCAGCTTGACACCCTCGCAGAGAAAATAGTTTGAACGAGAGCTTTTCTGTGGATACTTTCTATGTTCGCTCAGTGTTTACATTGGTCTCCTCTGGGTGTTCTGCTTTCGTCTCCAAGTGTGAAAGCATATAAGATGTATATGAATATGCGTGTTTGTGTGTAATGTTCATGCGTGTATATGTATGTTGAAGCCTCAGCTTGTTTAGGCTACGAGACCTGCCATGGCCCTTGAGCCAAGGCATTGGCCTTTGAAATCAAGTTGGGTTGAGTCCCCCGGGCGTCGTACCGTCATTGTCTTGGTACGAAGGAGGGGTTAAAACACATGGGATGACATTCCCAATATATAGCACTAATAAGTCACCTTCACCATAACTCTTTATTAACCCTCTATTTCTAGAGGAGAAGATATTATTTTGTTAAGATTTCTACTGTGGAATAAATTGTATAAAGTGAAGTGGCCATGGGGTTTGACTCAAATATGAACGGTTATGGGTTCTAATCGCTAGACTGTTTGCATCCTAAGCATTCTTACTCCTTAATGACCAGTCTCTATATTCACTGTTAATCACTCTCGTTAACAGCCTTTGCTAAACTGTAAAAAGAAAAGAAAAAAAAAACGGATATATGAAAGTCCACTGATTTGGCGTTTCATTTCTACTTGACTTCACACAACAATAAGAGTGTCCCTACTTTCAGAACAGAGGACCAGGAAGAAGGGAAGTCAGGGAGATGTTCCGCTAGTCATGTCCAGAGGAATGCACTCATCCTGGGCCACTCAAGGCTACTGCATGACAGCTGGCACCAGGCCTGCCAATACGCAACCCTTTTTTTGGGGCAGGAATTTACAACCCCTATAAAATTGATGTGTGTTTATCAGCATGGGTTTGTTTGTGTGTAAGAGAGCAAACAGTGGATCTGTGTGTTTTTGATGTGTATGTGTGTGTGTCTGCATCCAAATGTGATCTATGTTCTGTGTGTCTGGCCACATGCCGTGAGTGTGTGGTGTGTTTGTGTGTGTGGATGGGCCGGTTGTTGTTTACATTTATTGTAAATGTCAGTTTGTGTTTTCTAACAGGCTTGTTTATGGAAAAACGATATGCAGGCTGAAGGCACAATGCTGTTGTTCAGACTTCTTCAGACGTCTTTGTCAAACAAAAAAAACAAAAATGTATTCAACCTAAATCTGTTTCCCCTCTGAGATCATTCATTCGCTTATTTTCTTTTCTATTTTTCTTTCCTTTAGTTTTGTTTTGCAAACGGCTAACACAAATGGCAACATGCTGGCCATTTGAAGTGGGTTTGAATCCCACCTTGTTTTTGTAGCCCCGTCCCTCGTCACCTGTCATTTTGCCGTGGAGACCGACAGAAGTAAGGAAATGACCTCAACGAAAAGACAAGGACGCTCGTGTCGGTGCCACTCTGGCTGGCGACAGAAGGACATACTATTCATAATTCTGGGGCTTTCGCTAGACATTCCCATCTAGATCATTCTCGTCTTCGACACTTGGCCAACGTCTCTGGGCTGCCGTCACAGTGGCAGTATGTCCGAGACGTCAGTGTGTCATGTTGTGTCCGAAGTGGTGGGAATATGACAAGATGAATAAAAGGAGAATCTCGATGATGCGTTGTGACCGAATGGAATAACTGACTGTCCTGGTGCCTTCTCAAGACAGGCCCAGAGAGAAACAGTGGGCCTTTTGAGGCCGGCATCTGTGTGTGGTTTAGCTAGCCTTAACCATGGATAAATAATATCAGGCCTCAAACTTCACCCAGTCTCCAAGGATGTTAGGCTCAAGGCCTCACGATACAAAACAGGGACAGTGGTTCAGGGGTTTGACTGAGTGTGATTCCATACTCTCACAATCTATGCTCTTTAATCTTAAACGTATCTATCTGGGACATTTCAGTCGTAAAGTAGGGAATGTAGTTTAAAGGTGAATGTTGAATAACAACATTAAAGTTGCAGTGTGTAACTTTTCAACTAGCTTGTAGCTTAAAACGACTCAGACATATCTGTAGTCAATGCGGATTGATAGTGATTTCATTAATGTTATCAATATAATGTAATCCTATAACTGATAAATTCTACAAATAAAAAAGGCTGGCCAGGCCATAGCTCTCTCTTTTGTTTACAACAATCATGCTATTGACACTCCTAAAGGCCCTGACACACCAAGACAACATCAAAGAACTAGCCGCGACGAAGGCAGACTGTTACGTTGCCTCGCGTCGCCTTTGTCTTGCCCAAAAAGTTGGACTCCAACACATCGCAAAGACTACAGCCAACGGCCAACTTGCACGCATGTTCTGCGCCTGCGTGAGAGGAAATAACTCTCCCGACCAGCAGGTGGCAGTAGTATGTATTTGTCTTTCAAAAAGGCATACCGAAGACCTAGGACTGCAGATATGTACAAACATGCAACAACTCTCAGCGTTTGCCTACCATATCACACCACTCACGCTCAGACGGTTTCGTACTAGAGCTACTTGCATTGCATTGATTCGCTTAAGCTGAACAGCCAATCCGAGGGATTTCTCTCACCGACGGCCTCCGTCTCCGATTCAACATGCTGAATCGGCCGAAAAAACACGGTGTGTCCCGCACCGTAGAAACTAGGGCCCACAGACACTCACTGAAAAGCCTTACCTTGTCCGACTGCCTGGTGTGTCAAGGACTCAAAATGCCTCCCACTCACGCCATCTAGCCAGCCGAGCTACCATAGTTTGTGTCACATAGTTGCACAGCCAGTTAGTGGACAGAAATCTGTAATTTAGGTTTTTTTGGATTCTGAAATCCTCCATTCCTTTGGAAATTCCTGTGTCTCTGAAAAGTCCAACAATGGCAGGAATGTTTTTTTTAAGCTAACCTTGTGCTGCCAGATCTCCTCTCTTCAGATAATCTTAGATAATGAAACCTCAGGAATTCCGAGGTAGCTGTGAGCCTGTTCTAGCATTACATATTATGCAGAACGATAGTAGAAGACAAATCCAATAATTGTTCTTAAAAAAAACACCTTAACACTGACCTTAATATTGAAATATTCTCTTTGTAAGTAGAAAATCAAATAATTAAGAATAATCTTTCCATGTAGGGTGGTCATAGAGTTGCGGGGAGTGTTGCATTGTGGGTAATCCTTTGGCTAAAGTAGTATAATGTAGCTTTCGGTGTTGGATTTAGGATAATCTGTAAAAAAACAAGGAAAGGTCGTGAGAAAGGTGAAACCTCCATCGTCTCCTAGAATATAAAGTGATTTTACTTATTTTCTTCTCATCTGATATCCCTTAAACTCTTTTTATTCGTTTAATCTACCTTTTCGAGATACATTTGATGTGCATTTTTCCCTCCCCTCTATGCATGTGTTTTATTTCCCCTTCAACGTTTCAACGTGGCCTCTGCTTTCCTTTGCCATAGAGTTTATCAATCTTTCTTGGATTTGTGGAAACAAGGAGCAGGGAAAACCGTGGCAGCATCTTAAGGTTTGAGTTAAAGTAAGGAGGGGGGAAGAGATTGTCTATCTTAATGTGCAGATGGTGCTAAAGGTGAAGCATAGACAGCCTGATGAGATTAAATTGAACTGGGGACGCTGAAGTGGGAGTTCTAATGGAGATGTACGGAACATACACTTATAATCACACACACACACACACACACACACACACACACACACACACACACACACACACACACACACACACACACACACACACACACACACACACACACACACACACACACACACACACACACACACACACACACACACTAGGCCTCAGGATATGTGTGCGGACACATGAGGTGATGATGTTGAATGCTGGGGGAGCTAAGCGCCCAGACAGCACATTAATAACAACTCTGATTGTCCAACCTGTGGAAAATGTGGATCACAGAGCACAGTGTAGCATCATCTTCCTTCCTCAAGTCCCCCCCCCCCCCCCCACTGCCCGTACCTCCGCTGACTCACACAGAAGTTCCCCATCAATTCCCAGTGGAATAGTAGTTGTTTTTAATGGAAATGGCTGATGTGATGGGATTTAAGAGAGGGAATACACTATTTCGTTTAAATCGGGAGATTTGGTGTTGATCATTGTTATTAGGGAAACGGTAGCAATGTGCATGCTACACGCCACCTAGATGATTTATACTGGGCTCCTCCACACAAGGACACAGGGTGGTGGCGTTGAAAGCCGGTTTATTGTACGGTTTGCGGGTAGGCCTTCAAATTGCACTCCCCTCACACTCACTTCAGATGGCTGTACATTGTCAGTGGGCGTCCAGAGACACGGCCAGAAAGGGGTGTGAGGAAGCACCAGATGTTGGCTGAGGCTTACATCACCCAACCCTGTGTAAAAAGCCTTTTTCTTCTTTCACTCAACGTCATCCTCGTTTGGTCTGGCCCTCGGGCCACTCAGCGGATCTACTGTAGGTGCTCACACACACGGACATGTAGAGATATACTTTGCTTGATGCACATGTTGAGATGTACCGTCTCTGACTTACTGAGATGAGCTATTACGTAGTAATTGTTGAGGAATTTGAGGACCATCCTATATACTGTTTATATGTTTCGCCACAGGCCTATTCTTTTTAAAGACCTTAATAAATGGATCATCTGGTTTTCTTACATTACTAATCTATTAAAGCAACGTCAAAGTCCATTCAGTTCCATTCCATTTCGTTCCTTTCTCCTCAGTTCTGCCCGAGGGTTTGGGGGGGGGGTGGCAAAAGAGTCAGACCCTTGGATGTGTTCATGCATGGTAGATCCCATAAAAGATTTACTTTCTTTTTTCAATGAAGTTGCTCACTCTTTCTTTTCCGGTGTTGCTTTAGATTCAACCAAGAGCAGGCCTCAAACGGTGTGCAATATATCGAAGAGTCATGCTACATTGACTTCCGCTGTCCTCCAGTCAGTTCGATCTCCAATGTCTGCAGCCTACCTGTAGTAGGCATCCTTGAGCAAGATGCTAACCTGCTACATCTCAATTCATTGTAAGCTGCATCTAATGAGAGCGTCCACGGCTTATTGACCAAGTTGTAAACTAGTGTTGAATTTCATTAAACACTAGGTAGGCAGAGGAAGACACAGAGGGGTCTACCAGTGTCTGATGCAGGCCGTGCACTGATGTGTTAATGAGTTCCATGTCCATGCCCCTACACATACAGAGCATGTGTAATGGAAAGCCACTGTGGCCGTCAGAGATGCGGTCATGGAGGAAAGGTGACGTAATGCGTCTGTACGGCCATGAAGGAGCACTACTGCATGTTGCAAGTGTGTGTGTGTGTGTGTGATAGATTAGGAGAGAAGGTGTGTGTGTGTGTGTGTGTGTGTGTGTGTGTGTGTGTGTGTGTGTGTGTGTGTGTGTGTGTGTGTGTGTGTGTGTGTGTGTGTGTGTGTGTGTGTGTGTGTGTGTGTGTGTGTGTGTGTGTGTGTGTGTGGTTTATGTTCTCAATACTTAAACATTTAGTTAGTGTGTGTGTGTGTGTGTGTGTATTTGTGTGCGTGTGTGTGTGTGAGTTAGGTTAGTGTTATGCTTATGTGTGTTTTTGTCTCAGTAGGGCAGTTTATTATATGCGACAATCGCCAAAGTGGTTGTCTTATTCTTATTTTTCATCTGATGTCTGGTATTTGACTCCAACATTAATCACACATTATTTCATTACTTAGCCTCTGGTTTGCATTAGTGTCACTTGAGGTTCAAGTGGTTCTGGAAATTCAATACGCTATATACCGTTAGCCTCTGCTTCAGCAGTCCAATCGACTTTTAAGTTGATTTGTTTGAAATCCCTAAACCTCCCTGGCACATTCGCAAAACCTTAACGTGAGTCGTGCTCCACTGTTCCATGTTTTTGCAGTTTTATATCAAATCCTTTTTGCACATCATCGAAACCAAGAGGTCCGTGAATTGATCTGTGTATATTGGTTTTGGACAACAACAGCACAGAGAAGAAGATGAGAAGAAGGTTTGGATCTTAACGCAGCTCTTAGGTCAGATCCCAGGCTGGGATGCATTAGAGGGGCAGTTTTGATCCAAGATGGCCTCCTTACCTTCAGGTCCATCTGAACACACATCCAGAGGGATAATAAAGAAAAATCTCCCAACCTAAAGCCATTTCTTTTGAAGGTTCTCTTAATATATATGTGTATGTTCTAAATAAATAAATTCTGAAGATAGTGACGTTTTCAGACAAATTATGAAAACATTAATAACAAAAAGTGATGGCTCCTTCTCATCGTGAGAGGCACATGTTCAATCTGCTACAGAACTCTGCTTTTCTAAATTATTTTATTGTAAACTATTCTGTAGCCAGGTTACGATGGTATCACCAAATGGTTCTTGGTTTGATCCCAGTTAGTTGTGTATTACATACTCTGCATGGAGGCAACATGGGCATAACGTATCGTGCATTACTGAAACACCTTTCGATGCCTATAAGGACAGAGTGCTGTTTCTCTTTCTTCTTGAATAGAGAGAAAAAAAGAATTTTCCCCCTCGCTGTTTTATTAAGCCGATTTCTACACGATGAAGTATGCAGTGGGGAGGTGGGAGTTCTGCTTTGTCTTTATATGTTTTGCCACAGGCCTATTCTTTTTTTTAAAGACCTTGATAAATGGATCATCTGGCTTTCCTACTTTACTTAGCGCCAATCTATTAAAGCAACATCAAAGTCCACTCAGTTCCATTCCATTTTGCCCGATCAGACATGCATCAAAACCAACGTCAGGGTTCGGGTGGGGGGGGGGGGGGGGGGGGGGGGGGGGGGGTGGCAATGAAGAGTCAGATCCTTGGATGTGTTCATGGATGATGGAACCCATAAAAGATTTACTTTTTAATTTCAATGAAGTTGCTGACTCTGCCTCAAACGGTGTGCAATTGACCTAAGAGTCATGTTACATTGACCTCCACTGTCCTCCAGACATGGCTGTTCGCACCATAGTTGACACCAATGTTCTTGTTTGAAATATTAGGTGGACGGACTATAAAGAGTACATATGGAAGTGGTTATGATCGTTGGAGAAATGTTGAGGGTAGACCTTGATCACCTTGAGCACACATGATTGCATCCATACCGGTGTCTTTGAGTACATAATCCACTTCCAGCTAGAAAGAGCATCCTTTCAAACTTAACACTATATATGTTTACATAAACATTGAGTGCAGGATCTTTCAGAGGGAACTTGAAGACTAAGAGACTCCGTGGTCACTTATCTGCTGTCTACAAGTAAAGCCTCCCCTTTCTTCTTCTCACAAAGACCTGAAAACAGTCAGCTCCCTCTTTCATCCAGCAGCTTTATCAACTGCCTTTTCTCCTCAACTGCCACCCCTGCCTTTTGAGGTGGGAGACCCCATATGAAAGCAGGAGCTAGATGGGTGGCATGGGGCTTCAATGAAATGCATCATTGGCTTACCTCATAGTCTTCTGGCCAAGACACTACTTAGACTTGGGTCTGAAGAGAGATAAGGTATGGAGGTAAAGCGGTGGTGACAGCTGCAGGAAAGCAGTAAAGGAGAGGTGGGAGTGGGCTGGATTTGCTGTGCAAACAATGAACAATGAAGCCATTAGACGCTACTCTGGCAGAGAAAGAGGGCCAATGTGGTCATGATGACCTGTTGGTGTTATCATGGGTCATACAAAGAGTGTGTATGTGTGTGTGTGCAGTGCGCATTCATGGTCATGTTCAAGCATGTAGGACAGATTATTGGACTCTATGTGGTCTTCTCCAGACTGCTAGCCAACCATGAACTTGGAAGTGTTTTCAAGCTAACTCAACACTGCTATCCCCAGTGTCTCAAGAAAATTATTCCTTCCAAAAAACATTTTTTTTGTGTGTGTGTAATGAGACACATTCTGTTGTACAACATTACCAACATAATATGATCTCACTCCCAAACAATTCTCAATTAGAAAAAAATAAAATAATGAATTGCGGGGCTAGCTTCCTTGACCAAGTCTTAAAACGGCCCTCAAGGGAATTCATCTTGGAGGACCACGGTTGGATTTTGTCACAACACACCCTTCCCTGGTTGTCATCCAGTGATAGTTAACATCACTGGTTTAGCTCATACTGGTTTGTCTTATACTGTTTTGTATCTTAATGGACACAGCACCAGCTGTCATCAATAAAGCTTTATTGATAAGTAAGGGACAATTTATGAGAAAACCTTTTCATCTACAAGCTACGTCATGTACCGGGACGGGTTCTTGTGTTTTATTTTTCGGAAAACCTTGAGGTTTTATTATATTCTTTATGGGGACTCATATCCTACATCTCCGAGGTAAAATGTTCCATAGTTTTGGTTCAAAGAGAGTTCCCCTTTGGGGGATTCACATGGTATTTCCATCTTCTTACCGGGTACATAATCGTATTTATTTCATACACTTTTTGAACTGCACCGGTGCTCAAAACCGTCAACGCCACCGCTATGAGGTAACTGGTGTAGCCGGCCTAGCGCTGATCTGATGCAGGCCCTGGCGTCCATCGCTGTTTGAAATACAACAAAGTGAGAAGAGGGTCCCAGAGGCGATGTATCTAGTCGTTGAGGAGCTTTGCGTTCTTGACTCTGTTAAGCCATAAGCAGGCTCAAGTCTTAGATTAAAGCGGGCCTTGAGTGATTTTCCAGGCAGTGATGTTTTTACCTTTTTTGATGTATCTCACTCTCTCCCCTCTTCTTGTAGTTTAAATAACGCATGTGCAAACTGATTTAAGCATGACGCTAAATGGAGAATATATGACATGGGGTTTTGATATCACCCAATTATTCATTGAAAACCTTGATTTATTTTGTTCTAATGGGCTTGTGGGACTCAATGAGCATGACAGTGAAGACAGATATACACCTTTGCAAGGCCAATGACCCTTTCTTTCCCAATTTTTTTTTGTGGCGCTCAACCATCTCATCCACCCAGTTCGAATGGAAGGCTGTTTCATTCTCTGTCCAAGATCTTCACAGACCCAGAGCCCTGGCTTTATTTAAGAGTCTGGATTACCTCCAATTCAATATATTGGAAGATAGACTACAAGTAGAAGTTGGACGTCCGAGGGTCCCATGTCAAACCCCATCAACACAACCTTGGATCAGTCTTGCACGTCACCCACACCTGCAGCCCATGAAAGGATCTCTCAAGAGTGTTTCATGGAGACTGCTTTGGGTGGTTTTACAACCCTGTGTCATGTATACAAAAAGACTTTGGTGTAGAAAAGTTTTTGTCTTTTAAGTTGGAAACAACAAGCCCCCCTCCCCCTCCTCAACCACCCCTCCTGACACCTTCCTGTCCAAATACCCCTCTTTTGCTCATGAGGTTCTTAGAGATCACAATGGAGAGAATAGAACAAAGGTCTGGGCTTAGCACGTCAAATGTCTTTCGATTTTATATTTTAAGGGAAGATGGTATTGCACATGTGCTTTCCATCCATGTATGGCTTTAATGGTATTTATAAAAAAAAATAGAAAATAACTTGGAACAATTTACTCACAACTCCATCCAATCCAATGCGAAGAAACAGCCCAGGCAGCGGTACAAAAAAAAAGAAAACCGTGAGCGAATGAAACCGAAGCACGATCAGCAATTTTTATCTTGTTTTTCTTAGCGGCGCTGCCTAAAATCTGGACACATTGAACAGGGACGGCACTTAAGCACTTAAACACTTGACGCGAGCGACTCCACAACCAACCACCCATTGTTCGAC
The DNA here is from genome assembly GCA_026745465.1 of Lota lota. Lineage (NCBI taxonomy): Eukaryota > Metazoa > Chordata > Actinopteri > Gadiformes > Lotidae > Lota > Lota lota. Next base: position 404,909 of record JACYXH010000739.1, read on the forward strand.
GAGCCTGTAATTCGGCCACTCAAAGAGCAGTAATTGATCCATCATGGCTGCCTCACGTATAAACACATCAACTCTTCATTCCCTCTCCTGACCATGAGGGTCAGCATTCCCCCGTTCGACGACACAGGCAATTTACCCCCCGGACAACGAGAAATAAACTGTGATAAATGAAAATTTTAGTAGGGTAATGTGCTTGTAATCTACTTGTATATGGATTTTGTGTGAATAAGGCACTTGGGGTGAAATTTGCAAGTTGAAATGGTACTCTGAAGCTGTGATTTACAATTTAATACTGAATTAAACGTGGATCACATGGAATAACTGCCTGCTACTTGGAAGTGCTCAGTATTTTTTGCAAGAGGATAGAATAACTTGCATAGGCTACTATATATTTAGGCATTTTATCGACGTGAAAAACTAAGGGTTACTGTAAGAAAACAACCTTGAAATAAATCAATAAACCTGAAGGAACATTACTATTACAGAACGACCACAGTGCGTACAGATTACAGTGATATTGGTGAATGTACTATAACAGCCTTCGCTTTTAAGTTAACAAACCTGCCCTGTGTCTTAAATCTCAGAGCCATGAAGGTGACAACGTACAGTATAATATTTGCATCCCATCGAAGGGGAAATTCACTCTTTTCGCCCCTCCCTGAATACCGACTTGGGATTTGTAGAAGTGTAAATCGTGTGTCAGTGAAGGTTCTGAGAGGGAAAGCATGGTGGATGTTTCCCCTGTTTACAGAGAGAAATCTGGACTGGAAGGAGCTGACCACATTGCCGTGGTTACTATTTGCGTGTGTTTTCTTTCATCGAAGGATGGAGAGCGACACACATAAACGTGCATGGGTATAACGCACACGATTTTGGTTACATCGCTTACATATGCAAATCATGTCATGTCACACAGGGCAACAGACTCAGTTTTATATCATCAGACAGTTTTATGACATCGAGAGCGGGGGAGTAAATAACATATATTCTGAACCCGTCGAATGTGGACATGAGCCTTTAAGCCTTTAAGTCTCTGTATGATGAAGGAGGGGACGAGCTGTGCACGGTGTGCCCAGACCCTGTGGTGGGGCATCAATGGAGGGCTTCTTCCCCAGCCAGAGGTGGGCATGGCTGGGCCATTCCTCCCTGACCGACCCACAGAGTCCCAGAGGCCTTCAAACGCTTGCTTTGGCTGGAGAGAGATAGTTCGTCCCCCACTGCTTTTAGGACATTATAGTAGGCTACTATATGTTCAGCATATTCTCTTGCATACATGGCAGTATTTAGTATTTAACATTTTAGTCAGTAAGCAGATGCTTTTATCCAAAGTAAATCAATGGTGTCAATGAGGAGCAGGCAGAGGTTAGGGTATTTTGCTCAAGGACGCCCACTGGTAAACTGTGGATTTTGGGGTTTGAACCCAGAAAGTTACGGCTGGGAGTCAAGCACCCCAACCACTATGTGTCAGGTTTAGCTGTAGAATTAAACTCCATTCATCCAGGTATTTCACTGTGTTTATAGTACACTTACAATACTTTTTATTTATTTTATTTATGTTCAGAATACTATCTTGCATACATGGGTGTAATCTTTGGGTAGGGACGTCCGAGTGATGGTTCCCTCCCAACACGTAGAGATGACTTGTCCCTAGCAATATTTTTGATTGAACTGTACAGGGCAGGGATACTCTTAATTCCTAATTAAAAATAGTATTACATCATTAACTCCTGGGACTGCCTGCGTCACAGCCAGCATCACAACCAGCAATACAGCCAGTGTCACCATCCACAGAAGGGGCTCATTGGTGGAAAACAGTGAGTCAATAGAGAGGAGAGGCTACCAGTGTTGGCATGGCATGTTTTGTATCTTCCTCCTTGAGATCCTCTGCCTTTCAGACAGACACATACTCCTTCAAAGCAGCAGGAGATGGAAAAGATGCCTCAAACGGCAACAGCGGTGCTAGCAAACAGAGAGTTGTGGAAGCTGTGTGTTTTGTTTGTGTTTTGCTTTCGGTGAATTTGCAGGGATTCGCGGAGATGTCGTCGACATGGCTGGTAAACAAAATACAACAAAACAAAATATAACTGATTCATTGGAAAGTAAACAAAGAACTTTACTCAAACGAGTAGATGAATTTGGGTGAGTTCGTACCATTTCTTGAGGGGTTTTCTGGCTCATCCATGACATCTGTCTACAGACAGCCGTCTCAAACTGTCACACCATTGTCACCACGCTGTGACGACATCGTCACAGCGTCACTGTCCAGTCCGTCGACAGGCCTGCATGCGGTTTTCCTTTTTGTTTTAACATTTCCAGTCCTGGTCTCAACCACTTTAAGACCAGCAGCAGCAGTAGCTTAAGACGACCCCACCACCCCTAACACCCAGGAATGTATTCTATACCCCCCACCCCCATACTCCTCTTGCCCCATTGACCTTTAATCCCCCACCAGCTTTGTCAGGTAGCCTGAGAATGCCACCACTCACCCCAGCTGCCCTCTTGGGGGTGGGTGGGTGGGGGGGGGGGACGGGACGGACGAGACTGACATGACATGACAGTCATGGCCCCCCCTCCACCCACTACCCACACCCCCTAAGAAAAATGCCCTGCTTCTCCCTGTGAAAGAACAAGGTAGTGACATCTCCCTCCCCTCCCTTCCAGTTTTGAATCAATTCACATTGAATTTCTGTTGATTTGTGAGAATAAAATAACGTAGTAATCGTTATCCAACAGAAAATAAGCGTTGTATATTAAACCCCTTCACATTAATGGGTGCTCAACAGGAACTTGAATGATAGAAACGTATGTTTATACATTTACGTTAAAAGAATTCTCACAAATGTCAACTGCCGTTCTAGGTGCAGGAGTGTTGGAGTTTAAAGTGACTTTAGTTTGTCACAGCAGCATCTTCGTGGATGAAACGACCATGACACAACGTGAAGCGCATTCTGCCCTTGGACGGACGTCATCGGGAAGCCGTGGTATTTCCATTTTTGAGTAAAACCAGCAGCAGCGTTTTGGTTCAGTTCACGTTGCGTTGATGAAACCGACTTTTGTACACCTCTGTTGAACGTCTGAAATAACTCCCGATGTCTGCCATCTGATTCTTTTACTTTTTTAAGATAGAAACGAGAGACGCGTGTTCTCTTAGTATTCTTTATTTTGAGGGTGTTTCAAGGTTTTCTAATAAATAAATAAAAACTGGGTGGTTAAAACCACCTGATTTTGGACTGTGTACTGTCTAATGTGAGCGATGGCTGCGGTGAATGTACGTTCACAATGTGGAAAATCGTCTCTGCCACACAACGAAAACAGACGGACAGATGTTCTTCTGGAATTATTTTTTTTCTATTTAGTCATCGCTTGACAAATACGGAAGATTCACACTAGACCTTGGTAAGCCCTTAGTCATAATACACCTGGAAGACACACACACACACACACACACACACACACACACACACACACACACACACACACACACACACACACACACACACACACACACACACACACACACACACACACACACACACACACACACACACACACAGTCACAGACGACAAACCACTTAAATGAAACAAAGATGTCTGCTAAGTCATGAAGACCTGTCTACTAATTGAGGAAGGCTTATCGCCGTGACGACCTCCAACATGGCGTCCCTGGCGGGCCGCGATGGGTCGCTATCTGTGGAGGCTGTCTGACACTGGCTCTGAACACACTCATATCTCCCCCAACACACACCCTGGCACCAGCCCTTAGACAGGTGTGTGTGTGTGTGTGTGTGTGTGTGTGTGTGTGTGTGTGTGTGTGTGTGTGTGTGTGTGTGTGTGTGTGTGTGTGTGTGTGTGTGTGTGTGTGTGTGTGTGTGTGTGTGTGTGTGTGTGTGTGTAAGAGACAGGTACATTGCACAATGTATTTCCAAGCATATGAAGTAAGTGAATTAAAGTTTCCCGTTCTGTGTGTGATGATATAGAGTTGCTGTCAGTGATTTAGAAAAGTCGAAAATAGTAAGAGAAAAGTTGTCAGAGCAGTAAGAAAAAAGTTAAAAGAAAAGGTACATTTGATGGATGGATGGTTGAACGAAAAACTTAAGATAAAAAAAAATACCCGATATCAAATCTTAATCATGCTTGGCATTTCACCTCCAGTTCCGTTCACTACTGTTCAAGGCTACACGTTGAATATTTAAAGGAATGTAAAGGCAAGGCTCGGGTACCAACCCCATAAACCTGGAGGAAGGCGGACTTGACTGGAGTGTGTTAATTTGCAAGAGCGGTGGGAATATTTGACGGGAGGAGGTTTGCCTTGACGGACACACACCGAGGGACGGGGAGTCGAATTACAAGTGGACGCGCACTAAAGCCGCCTTTGTATGACTTGGCGGAGTCACCGGTAGCGCAGAGAGAGTGCGTGTGTGAGAGAGAAGTAGAGGAGGAGGAGGGAGAGCGCAAATAAACCTTAAAGATAAGTTAGGAAAGGCAGAGCTTGCTCTGGCTCCCTCGTCACCACTACCCCGATCTCAACGCACATGAACCCCGACACATATTTTGGACTTTAATTTTCATCAAAGATGTATTTACGGTAAGAGAATAATCAGTCACTTGGGATCGCGCGTGGTCCGTTTATGCATGTGTCTCCAAACACGAAATGTCGATTAAGTAGGCATATTGAAGTATTTTCTTGTGTCATGCAGGATTTCATTCTGGTCTATTGGATTATATCTCTCGGTATGCCAATGGTCCGCCGCTTATCAACTGGATGGTAAGTCGCTATTTATGTTGATGATGACTGATGCTTCTGCACTTTTGTATGGGTTATTTCATACTTTGGCTTCTACTTTGAATGACCGATGGAAGCTATGATGAATGGATTTTTTTCATTCATCTTAATGAAATATAAATTCTGCAAAAACCTATTTGGAGTCGCAGAATTTACACTAACTTTTTCTAATTGTATTCCAATAAAAGTTGTCGTTTGTTTACTGACATGATGAACTTGTAGGACTACTCTAGGGAAACTTTACTTTAGTTGGGGCTCTTCAAGGAGCCGGCAAACAGCCGTCAGTGCCCCGCCAACGAACTGAGCGTCTGTTTACGAATCGCATCCTCCTCCTTTGTGAGCATCAACACAAACAGCACATCTCTACATCTCAGCCCGATGGTGTTTCAGTGAGCACTGATTTCACATCAGTGCGACATCAATTCTAATTCACCAGTTCTACATAATAGCCCTGTCTGTCTGTGTCTGTGTGTGTGTGTGTGTGTGTGTGTGTGTGTGTGTGTGTGTGTGTGTGTGTGTGTGTGTGTGTGTGTGTGTGTGTGTGTGTGTGTGTGTGTGTGTGTGTGTTCCTTTGACTTGCGTTCTTTCTGCGCTCCGGCGTTTCCGCACAAACCTTGAGCGCGAGTGCGCGTTTTTCAGCCAAAAAAAGTGCACTTTTCCATTATTAACAGATCAATGAGAGAGCGCTTCAACATGTTCTTCATTAGCAGCTGAAAGGTCCTCCTCGCCTTTCAATTTTCCATGGCAGTCTCTCAGTGCAGAGCTGGATAATTTAACCGTGAGTGCTCATTCGCAGACAACTCGGTAGCAGCGTGTAATTCACACGTGGGCTACCTCTCCACAGCTACCGACCCTGGAGATGGCAGCGTCTGTCTGTTTCCCTCTCGAGACACTTTGTTGTGATCCTCTCTCTCTCTAGAGAAGAGAAACTACTAGAGAAAAGAGTGAACATTGTCAAAGTGAAATGATTAATTAATTAGCTATTCATCACTTTAAAAGATAAGCATAACATTAAAGTATAAAAATAGTGTGATCATTTTACAAATGATCTGTCTCCCTCTCTTTCACTCAGTTTTTCTTATCTCTCTGTCTCTCGCTCTCTAACTTGGGCACTCTGTCTCTCTTTCATCACGATGAAGGTCACTTTCCATCAGATGGACTCTGAGTTCCTCTTCTCAATAACTCTTCACCGTGGCTCCTGGATGGCCCTATTCTCCACTCGTCAGTCTGCTGGAATGCAGATGCCACAAAACGTGTGTGTGTCTTTATGTGACAACGCTGTGTGTGTGGTTTGCCTGTAGTGGCTGTGTGTGCACACATTGTCGTGTGTGTGCGCACACATCTGTTTGCCCAAACACACATCTGTGTGTTTGGGAATCAAGTGTGTGTGTGTGTGTGTGTGTGTGTGTGCAGTGCACACGTGTTTGGAATCGAATGCCTGTGTGAGCGTAATGCACATTTGCATGTGCATGCATGTGCGTGTGTGTGTGTGTGTGTGTGTGTGTGTGTGTGTGTGTGTAACACGGTCTGTGTTCGCTATAGAAACCTACATGCAACAAAAGCTACATTGTGTTCCCTACTTACCTTCACCCCACTCCCCCTCCATGGTCAATCTTAGGGGGATCACTCCAGTTTACGCGGCCCAGTGGGGGCTTCATTTGGGGGGTCTGACATTTAGCTCTAAACACCACTTTGGCTACTGGCGACATGGGAAAACCGAACCGCTAAAACCACTCTCTACCCTAACCACCGAACCCCCCCCCCCCCCCCCCCCCCCCGCTTCCCCCCCCCATCCTCAACTGGAAAGCGATCCCGTAGGAACGCAGTTGAGTTAAACACGCTTTATCTGCGTTATTGGGTCGAGGCTGAGGGGAATGAATGGGAGGGGATGATGGCGGTAATGGAGTGGGGGGGGGGGGGGGGGGGGGCTACTGTGGATGAATGGGGGGGGGGGGGGGGGGTCTGTCTGTTCTCCAGGGAGTGAGTTGCGAGGAAGTAGACATCTTGTCATCTGATCCTTGTCCTTGTGTTTCACTGGGCCACCGACGTCTTTTGTGCCCAACTACTCGTTTGCTGTTTAGCCATTCAGCAGAGGTTTTCATCCCAGGTAGCTCACAGTGAATTCAGATGCAGGTCGTTAAGGACCAGGTAGGGTTGTAGGCATCCTTGCTCAATGATGCAGGGAGGTAGACTTTAGGTAGACTGCAGACATTGGGGATCAAACCCAGAACCCTTTGGACGGGAGTTGAACAACCTCACCACTAGACCTTCCTTCAAAGCTGCAGAAGATAGCTTGAAAATGCTGAACTGCACTAGTTAGAATTTGGGAAAAACACAGTATTCTTCTTTTATGGTGGTCATGGTTTTGATTATTGAGCGCCAGATAGATTGGAAAAGGACTTTCTCTCTAAAGCACATTTGTGTGTGTGTGTGTGTGTGTGTGTGTGTGTGTGTGTGTGTGTGTTTGTGTGAGACCACCCTTTGTGTCCTGTTTCAAAAGCACAGTCAATCTTTCAGACCAATATTTCCAGTCACTTTCACGTTGTAAATATTCTCGAAAAACAAGACCGTTACCGTGGCAACGCGATCACTCTCCTTGCATGGCCGATGTGGATGGAAGGAATATCATGGGTTTTTCCTCAAGTGTCAGATTTGGCGCACGCCTTGGCATATGTTTTGGCCTTGGCTACGATTGTTTCTCAGTTTCCTGATCTTCTCCAGTTGATCTTGGAGACATACGAACCTGCAAGATCGCTGTCCAAGGGAAACCTACGACTCACTGACTTTACAAAGCTCAAATTTGTACCCCCGTGAGTAGAAAATAACGTAAAAATAAATAAATAAACGTTTTAATTTGAACAGCCTGTTTTCTATTTGACCAGGCGATGGCTGTAGGGTAATTTTAAGACAAAAGCACACACTGGCTTTTGTATTGAAAAACACCCCAGACTACCCCTGAAGTATTCCCTCTCGTAAAATAATTCACTTCCACTGCAAGTGAAGCCAGATCACACAGTCAGCTCATTTCTGTCCTGTAAACATCCTGTGATTGGGGTAAATAAGTGGTTCTCTGGCTTTCTTCCGGCCAGGGGAGCGGTCCATATTTCAGCTAAGATTAAGTTTACTAGATGTGTCATAATATGGTGGTTTGTCTTGTGGTGGAGCGCTGATGACTGATCGAGAGAGAGAGAGAGAGAGAGAGAGAGAGAGAGAGAGAGAGAGAGAGAGAGAGAGAGAGAGAGAGAGAGAGAGAGAGAGAGAGAGAGAGAGAGAGAGAGAGAGAGAGAGAGAGAGAGAGAGAGAGAGAGAGAGAGAGAGAGAGAGAGAGAGAGAGAGAGAGAGAGAGAGAGAGAGAAAGGGTGAGTGAGTGCCAGACGGCCCTTGGGCACATTTCTGATGCTTGGAGTCTGTAGTAATGTAATGCAACGATGCGGCTCAAAAGCTGGTGCCAGACCCAGAACATGGCACGTCCCGGTCGGCCCGGGGCACACATGTGAATGTATACACGAGTCAGCACTCAGCATTACCCGCGTGTAATGAATGAAGTGATTATATGTACGGAGGATGGAGGTGGGCGTGGTTACCGCGACATGTAACAACAAAACACTACAGAGGGGGGCAGATCTGTAGAACACACACAAAGACACAATGCACACACACACAGATGCCCAAGGACAGACACGCAGATAGATGCCCATGCACAGACACTTACATTTCTTACTTATTTACTCTAAATTACGCAGCATAGTTGTTTATTTTTCTCTTCCACTTCTAGTCCTTCTTTCCCTTTCAGTATCTCTCTTTCTCTTTCTCTCTTTCTGAATCAAACAGGCATGTTGCCAGGTGTGGCTGCTGCTGTTTCTGTCTACTATTTGTTTGCATTACGAATCAGTGTGTGTCCCTGGAAACTGTAAGCAGCCTGAGGGTGCTCATCAGTCTTGGTCCAAGGCCAGAGTCCTGGTCCCAGCAGAGTCTCTGCTCACTGGGGTCTGGGAGATGAGATCTCCCCTTCCTGCTTCTAAACCAGAGGAACAGGACGCTGCGTGTGGAGAGAGAGAGAGAGAGAGAGAGAGAGAGAGAGAGAGAGAGAGAGAGAGAGAGAGAGAGAGAGAGAGAGAGAGAGAGAGAGAGAGAGAGAGAGAGAGAGAGAGAGAGAGAGAGAGAGAGAGAGAGAGAGAGAGAGAGAGAGATTTGAATGGAAAGACAAACAGACGGGCAGAAGACCATTTATAAACCCAATCGCCCGCTGATTAGCGGAGACTGACAGGCTTGAGGTGAACTGCCCTGTTGAACCGTCCACACAGCTAAGATAATAACTCCCCTATGGAGGGTGTTAAACCCCTCACGCTCTATACCCCGCTCTTCTCTGGGACAGTCCAAACCCCAGGCTTTCAAACGCGGAAGTGTTCATTGAAAAGACTTGAAATGAAAACAACGAAAGCAAAATCCACCAGACTGGATTTCCATAGTCGTTTCGTCACTTTGGTGTGAGTGAGACGGATATTAGTGCATCGTTTCTTAAGGAGATATAAGGAAAGAGTTAAGACTGAAGGCTAGTCCAATTGAGACCATGATCACCATGAACACATACCTAAGTACCCTCCTAAGTGTCCTTGGGTATCCTGATGTGTCCTCACATTCCCTCATCAATTTTGCTGTGTCCCCATGTTTCCTTAAATGTCCTTGTCATGTGTCCTCTGAATGTAGCCATGTTTCCACAGTTGTCATATGTGTTTGAAAGTGACATTATGCGTCACCTGTTATCGGGTCCTTGTCCCCACATTACCTTCAGTGTCCCAACAAAACGTAATCTGTTTAAATGGGACCTTGTTTTTCCCCATGTGCCCTCAAATGTCCTTATATGTGTTAACCTGGTCTTGAGTGTCCTCACATTTTGTCATGTTTTAACATGTCCCTGAATGTCGCCATATATCCTTTTATAACCGTATATGTGTTAATGTGTCCCTGTGTCTCCTCGAACGATCTTCTTTAATGGGACCTTGTGGATCCCATATGACCTCAAGTGTCGCCAATATGTCCTCCAATGTTCCCCTTATGTCAGCAACATTATAAATATCATGCATACGCCAGCTGATCATCTGAAGGGTGTTCTGGTGTCCTCCAGTCGGTGGCTATTTGTTTGTGTGTGTGTGTGTGTGTGTGTGTGTGTGTGTGTGTACCATATGTGGAACTGTGTCCTAAATAGATCCTATTCTAACGATACAGCACCTAATGAGCTGAGCTGATACATCCGCTGTTGAGTTGTGTTGTGTTTGATGTGATGTCGTGTGTCCTTGGTTTTCATTCGCATAACATTGTCTCTTTTACGGGAAACCGTTGCAATGCTTTTTTCCCAATACATTGGAACGTTTTGTTCGTAAGTTTAGTCCTGTGCGTATAAAGTCATTGCTGGAACAGGGTTTCCTCCATTGGTTAGTAGGTATTTTTTCCCACCCTGTCGATTTGCATTAGTCTAATGGAAAGACACTGAACTGTCCGTGAATGTTAAGTCCATGTTGGAGAAGCTGAAGATTGATTGATGGTTGATTTGGTTAATATCACATTTTAATATTAATGGCAAATGTTTGCAAAAACTACAATTTCAATGATATCTCTTAATCCAGCCTGGTGGTCAGCAACTCTGTTTTGACTGGCAGAGTTAAGGGCCTGATAACCCTTCCTGTGTGCTGGAACCAGGAAACTGGTAAAAACAGGAAGTGCTATGTACAGGGATGGTTCCATGTGTAGGAGGGGTTGGAAAAAATAGAGTACCAATCGTTAGACCCAACCACAATAAAACATACCCTAAACCAGTTCAAATTGGAAACCTCAAACTTAACCAGTTCAAACCTTCTTCTAACTTTATTTAGTTCATGGTTAAACCTCATCCCAACCAATTCAATCAATATAACAACGCAAAACCCTCACATAATTTATGAGACGTTGTGACTTCGGGGAAAGGTAAAACAATGCAATGTCACTTTGACCTTTGCGGGCGCAAGCCACCCATGGATTAATATTATCTCAGGTGTAGCTAGCTAGCTAGCTAGCTGAGCCTCCAGGTGGGCTTGTGTTGGAATGTTGACCTTGGCCTGGGCGACACAGTGTTGTGTTGTCATGGTGACTCATTACCATTGGTTGTTCCACAATGTTGACCCTTAAAGCCTTCATCATAGGAAGGCCAGGTTAATACTGATAGTGGACTGCTTTTGCATACATATGAGAGAATAGGGCTTATGCCAAATATGAAACATACTATTTTTGGTAGCTTATTAAATAACTTTGATTATTTGATAACAAATTGATTATTTCAATCACCCAAACTACTAACTGTCAAAGTATAGAATCGGTGCTGATCGAAGGTTCTTTCCTAGAGTATATGCAGTATTGACTCCAATCAATCAGTAGGCCTTCCAGGTACTCTCAAGCAAGGCATTAAATGCTTGTCAACCAGAGACCTGTGGACAAGCTTTATCTAAATGATCTAAAAAGTGTTTTAATTTGCTTTTAAACATCATGAGGATGGATGTGGCTGGGAAAGTCCTGGCACTGTTGATTGAATAGGTATAGAATAACATTCCTAAGGGTCCCTTAGCCAGTTAATCCCTCATTAATTCCTCCATATCTTAGCCATCGATCGTCTCTTGGTGAAATCAAAGCTTTGGCCATCAAAGAGCCCTCTGTGCTCAGCTGGCCTTCCGCCTAAATGCTTTGATGTGGGTAAACTGTTTGGGTTTCGTGGCTTTTTTAAAATGTTCTAATTGTTGAATGATGAAGATCAGATGAAACAGTGACTCCTCCTTTTCCTCCCCCTCTTCCCCCTCTCCTCCTCCGATTTGCAGACTTGCTTAACAGTCTTTAACTTTTTCTCCATATTCAGGAGTTAAATATATGTGTCCTTTTTTGTGACATTTCAGTTTATATTGTTTAAACAAGGGAATCTCCATTTAGTTGAAAGCGTAATCTTTGTTCACTTTTATCTTAAAATGCTGTATAGGTTTGATATTGAAATCTTTTCCAGTCCATATTGGGCTTCGTGTTTTATAACTGATACAAACAGTTAATTTACAAACAGAGGATTCGACTCAAAGATACAATTTACACAAACTGAGTAACTGACATACACTAGTAAATGCTTCGGAAACCTAATGCCTATCCTGACTTGGCTTTGGCGGCAGTGTTTGCTTCTCGCGAAGGTGTTGCCAGTACTTCAGCAGCGCGCCGGTCGGAGTGTGTCGGGGGGATAAGACATGACCCTTTTTGGAAGAGGAGAGGGCCGCTCCTCTCTCACCTCTCTGGCATCTCGTTTCCAGCTAAATAAAGCCTGGAGTGGTGCTGCCAAGAGGACAAACTTCCGCTTAACCTCTCGGATGCCTGTGTCTTCTGGTGTTCCCCGATGGCCCCTCTTTTGTCTGTATTTTTAGGCACCGGCGTCTCCAAAACACAATGAGGAGCACTTGGTAACTTCTGCTGGAGGAACCTGGAGGGGTGGTGTGTTTGCGTGGGTTGTTTGTTTGTGAGAGTCGCCCCCACCAGAATTGTAAAGTGATTTGAATGTTTGTCTTTCTCCGGTAGCAGCCAAAGCTTCCTGGGCTAGCAGCAGCACAGAAGCCCGATGAGGGGAAACAAACGGTGGAATTAATAAGAGACTGGAAAGTGTCCGTCAGGACGGAAAGATAGAACAAGACAGAACAAACAGGTGCCTGTTCTGCTGTGAGGGGATGAGCGAGAGAAAGGAAAAGAGAGAGAGAGAGAGAGGGAGAGTCAGGGAGGGGAGAGAGAGAAATAGGAGGGAGAGAGCTAGACGGAGCAAGAGGGATAAAAGGAAGGGCTAGAAATGAAGTGAGAGCCAGAAAATGTGTGATCTGAAAAGAGAAGAAGCTAGCAAAGGGAGATATAGGGATAGGGAGAGGGAGGGGATAAAGGGCTGAAGAAGTAGCAGGACAACCAGTTATAGAAGAGAGAGGAGGTGAGAGAGTGGAAAAGAGAGACAGAAAGAGACACTGTCGACCAGTTATGAAGCATCAGTCTGCTCTGAAAGGTCATGCAGTGCATACAGTGACTCCTCTGTGTGTGTAAGTCAGCACACTTTTTGCATGTGCGTGTGTTTGGCGTGGGGGGTGGGGGGGTGGGGGGGGGGGTTGTGTCTTCATTAATCATAGAGCGTCGTTATTGCGTAAAAAGATTTACAGGGGCCTGTCCTTGGAAACACACACACATAGGTCTGCCGTCCTAGCCCAGCCGGGAATTGTACCGTCGGATCTCTGTCTGACTGTCAGGAACCCTTCTGCTTTATGACCAGAAAGATGTTGTTTGTTGCTGTAAATACTCTCTCCATAATTGCGCTTTAAGTGTTTGTGAATTCTCGTTGTACGCTTTTTGAATATTTTTATGTGTGCTCAGCGTTAGACAATCTTCGGTCACTGTTGAATATAATAATATTTTCTAACCAAATTTATTGTCAGGGATTCTGGGTAACTTACTGGGTACTTTTGTCACAGAAGCCACTATTTATAATAGTACTGATACAAAAAACTGCTCTTCTCATCTCGTACCCTCATAAGGTTGCACCAAATGTTTTAGTGGATCTTTGTTGATGGTACGTTGCCCCAACCTTGAACCATAATTCTTTGATTCGGTAACTCCTTTTTTTGGCTACAGATCGCTTTGTATTATCAGCAAACTCAAAAGGTTTTTCTCTCTTTATTCACAATGAAAAATGATTTCACTGTTCTGAGTAGACGGTGTGAATAGAATGTGTTTTCCTGCAGAAGATGAATCCACTCTTTCCCAGAGCCTTGACAATATCAAAGCTTGGCCTGTGAACGTTCACCAGGATAGGTTGTAGAGATTGAGGTAGAGAGAAGTGGAAGCGTAGATTAAATAGGGAGTGGATAAAATACATGAGAGATGGAGAGAGACAGAGGATAACCATGAATGTACTTTGTGAAGTAAAATAAGCTAAACATTCTCATAACCATGTTAGGAATACTGGTTTAATATGTTAGTTACTCTTCAATACAGTATTGGGCTTCAGTCTTCAAGCAAACTAATGATGACATGAAACAGACAAGGCATGCATACATTCATAAACAGAAAGATATACGTTAATTGTGGCCTGTTGTTCCTCTGCTGTGACCCACTGATGGCTTGCGACCCACCAATTGAAAATCACTGATCTAGCAGCTAGGTGTTAGCGGTCCACTTCCTGAACCACAGGCCCCGCCCCCTCAGGCAGTGTTTTTCCCGTGCTTTTCGTAAACACGATAGAGACAGTGATAAAGACAGTGTTGTCGTTGGATTTAACAGGGCCCACGTGCGAGTTAGCTTTTTTTTAAATTATTTAACCCACGGGAGGTGAAGGTGTTTGAGGTGTCTGTTTGCTGTTTGTGTGTGTTTTTTTTTCTTCTGTTTATGTGTTTGTTGTGTGCACATAGTTGTGTGGTAGACACACAAACACACACACAGATGGTTCACAGCTGCACTGTTCCGTTTAAAGATGCAACAGCATACTGTCAAGTCACTTCCTTGAAAACTGCTGAGAACCTAATTGATGGTTCTGGTCTGAATCGACTTTGCTGTTCTCTCACTGGTGGTGGATGGGCTTCCACAAACATCTCTCTTTCTCTTTCTCTTTCTCTTTCTCTTTCTCTTTCTCTTTCTCTCTCTTTGTCTCTCACACTCTCCATCCTTCCCCCTCTCTTCATCTCGCTCTCTTGCCCTTTCCCTTTCCATCTTTCTTCCCTCTTTCTCTCTCTGCTTACTTTCTTAATCTTCTCAGCTGAGATTGATTTCCAGTCTCTGTCCTTTGGCCGTCTTCACAAAATTAGCTGCAAGCACAACTTTATTTCTGTCACCAATAAGTGCAAGGTGTTTTTGGGCCAAACAAAATGCTTCCTCAACATTCGGTACAAATATAAATTCACACTATTATATTATCTTCTGTCTGTGTCTGATTTCCTCCATAGCCTGTGTGCTGTTTAATCCAATTGGATCCTCCCAATGCCTTTTTTATTATTGGTCTCTGAATCCTAATGGGGTTTTAAACTGTGGATTAGCCCGGGTCCATTTCCCGCCAATGTTTAGAGGTTAGCTCTCTAATGCTACTGTTAGCCATCTGTCATTAGCAAGCGGGTTTGTTATTATGGCTCTGTGTTGGTGCGTAGTAGACGCTTGCAGCTAACCACTCTGAAAACCAGAAGAATGTGGAAAACCTTTCCATAACCGAGATCTACACAACCACTTGGCACGTATAGTCTGCTGTACCATGTTTGGACTTTGACTTTGTTATGGATAATTTGTAATGCTACATATATATAAAAAAAAAAAATGTGCGTATTGATAAAAATAGTATTTAAACTAAGAGGAATTCAAATTGATACTTTGTCTACAATACGTTTCAGAAGACGTTTATTTGGCATAGTTTGTGATCGTGGTGTTTTTTGAGAAACAAAGTGCAACGAGTTCATTATGTTTATTCTTTGCCCCCGCTGGTCCCTTGTGTCCTGGGTAATGTCGTTTGAATTTTTTATTAAAAACGTATTAAAACGTAATTAAATGCGATAAGCCATCTAAAAGCCATTTCAAAATGGCTTGCAGTGACGACGTCATCCTCTGGTACGACGGCCAATTAGACGATCCCGTGTGGCTCCTTTATGGCCCGGGCGAAAACATTTAGTAACTGTGTGGATTGGGGGTATGTTTGTTTAATTTGGCTGCTTTTCTTTCTGCCAAGCTACATTTGACCGGAGCCACTATTAAATATGAGACTCATTAATCTGATATCCAGCTGAAATGACCAGTGGGTAGAAAGACTCCGAAAAATCTGTTCCTTGTGAGTGTCTCCATGTCAACATAGGAAAACTGATTAACATAAACATCAACCCAAGACTCCATGGAACAGAAATTGATTCCTGCCGGCCGATTGAAACTATTAACACACACACAATCATGGCTTCCTTGGAAAGGGAAGATACTGGGTGCGATCCCCAATGTTCCCAGTTCACCTGTAGGCATCCTCGAGCAAGATGCCCTCACCCTCTACCTGCGCCTTAATGACATATATCTGGATATCTGGATAGGTTGTTTCTGATAAAAGCTAATAGTAAATAGTAAAAGTGTCACTTTGTCTTAAACTGTCCTTGTGCAGGACAGCAGTTTGATCCCTCAACTAAAACCAGATATGTCTGTCTGGTTGCTCTGACAACGTCATAACCAAACATGCGTAACTCAGGTTTGTGACCAGTATTTGACCCTGGTTGAACCTGCACCATCAATCCCATTTTCCACATAATATAATAAGTTTGCCTGCAACAACAAACAGGCTCCTCTCTCTGTGCCCTCCAGTCCTGCTTCAAACTGCACAGCCACACAGAATGATCTGGAAGCTTCCCAGTTCCAAATGAGAACCAGACTTGTGTACCAAAGTTAAATGGCAAGAGCTTTGGGAAGACAATCAGGCATGCATTGACGTACATTGATTACTTGAGTTGCAGTGTTATGTAGTATGTCCAATAAACCCGTTGCCAGAAAATAATATTTGGGCAGCGTTCTGTGTCGCAAACACCTTTTTTTTATGGAAGATCAGGGCTTGAACTGAAGAGAAAAGTATTTCGTTGTTTTTTCTAAATCGAGCATCAGATACATAATTTCAAGGATTTGGTAATAATAATTTATGGGTGTAATAATTTGCTTTAAATCTCCTTGTGTTGAGACAATATATAAATCCAATTATGATGAATTATGTTTATAAAAAAAAACCATGGCTCAGTACTAATATCAATCGGGGATGCTTCAGAAATATTTGATTGAATTGTACTCCGGTGATATGACTTGGCATATATATCGTTTTGGGGTTCGTATTCAGACAATTTCCACTGGTTGCCGTCACAGCCCAATATTCCGAACTGTAGAGGAAATTAGGAATGTCCAAAATGTTTACATGTATCATTGAATAGTAAAGTATTAACTGGAGGTCAAATTTCTCTTTAAACTCCTGCCCAAGTTCACCTCCTATTCTCTTGCTTTGAATGGTAAGAAATACAAGAGTACATTAAGTCCTCTTCTGAGCATTTCAGAACCATCTGCTGAAATATTAATGAAACATTGAATAATGTATGAATGATGTATTCTTTCATTCCTTCGTTTCGTTACACATGCATTAAGAGCAGCGTTAGGGTGGGCATTGTGGTGTTGATTTTCCTTTGTTGTCCACAACTTTAAAAGAACATCTGTCTTTCGAAGGTCTAGTGGATGGTTTAAACTTTTACTGTGGTCTTTTGAAGAAATAAAAATTGGCAATATCGAAAACTCAACTAAACCTTTATTTCAGGATATTGATGTAATCTGGCATACATAAAAGGGCTTTCACCTTTGAGAATCTCTGAGACATGGTCGTAAGAAGAGATTTTTTTTTTACTACTGATTTCCAGCTAGGCAGTTTCAATGGAGAAGACATTAAACGTAAACCTTGAGAGGAAAAGGTTAATAGTAAACGAATGAAGTTTATTTCCATTTGAGGAAATGCCCTTGCAAAACCCTTTCGTCAGAACACCAGTAATATCTGAGTCCAGCCTTGCAACCGTTGCCAAGCTGACTCACTTTATAGGATGCTGTGGTTGCCAAGGTGGATTGCCCTGGTAACAGGCCTACAACAAGGATTCATGTTGGCAGTGAATGTCGAACACTAAGCCTTGTTTGATATATTTTCAGGGTTTTAAACAAACTTCTTGTCTCGGTACATTAAGCTTCAATCAGTGTATACATGTCAGATGGGATTTTTAGCAATTACTTGTTTACTGGTTTGCCAAAGCTGCTTAAATGGCAGGTGTATCTGAAATATGGAGTGTGTGTGTATGTGCGCACCTGTGTGTGTGTGCGTGTGTTTGTTCTTACTGTGAACACAATCTAGGCCAATGTGTGGAGGAGTAAAAGGTTGCTAACCTTCTGACCAGGTCAACTCCTTGGATGATTGGAGAAGGATTTGTTGTGGCTGTCGCTGAGCGCTTAATTGTAACTATGCCATTTTGTGACTAATCAGTGGAGCTGAGTTCCAGGAGAACTCCACTCAGGCTCAAGTTACCCCAGTGCTGGCCTCATCTGCTATTCTGACGGGTCGCCTCAGGTCGTGTCACACCACATTATGGGACATTTTGGCCTCTCCTTTTCGCTCCTCGTTCCTTCCATCACCTCTACTCTACTCTTCTAGCCTTCTCTTCTCTCTCATCTACTTCCCCGTCCGATCCAATCTCCTCTTCTCTTTCCTTTTGCTTTTTTCCCCCTTCTCTAAACTCCTCTTCGTCCAATCCTCCCATTTCTCTCTCCTCTTTCCTTCCCTCTACCCTTCTCTGCCTTATTCTCCCCTTTTTCCCCATCCTCTATGTTGCCCTCTCCTTCTCGTCTCTCCTTGTCGCTCCTCTTCTCTCCCCTTCTCATTTCCTCCACCCAACCTGAGGCCACTGCACTGTGACACGTCTCCAATCCAGCCTGCAGCCGCTGCTGTGACTTCATGCTTGAGGTGAGGCTCGCGAGTGAGAGGGACCCATCCAGACCTTCCGTGGAGGGTTCCAATGGATGATGCAAGCTCCTGGACTGGGAATAGCTTGTCCTGGATATGAAAAGGTTGGGGAGGCTAGAGAGTGAGAGTGACTATTAGGAAAGCCTTGGTTTGCAGGACATCTTGCTTCACTGCAGAGAGAAACCGTGAACACGTTTTCCCGGTGATGTCACACGCCGGTGTTTCCCCCACAACGCTCATTCGTTTGGCCGGCGTTTCATCGCAGACATTTTTTCATTAATGCGTTCAAAAGACAAAAATGTTGTATTACACAAGACCCAGATCATTCACAATACAGCTTGAAACACAGAACCCTTTAGATCGGATCTCGGATGGAACAAAGCGTCTTTCGTGTGGAGTCGCGTTTGTCCAAACATAACACCAGCTGTGTGTGTGTGTGTGTGTGTGTGTGTGTGTGTGTGTGTGTGTGTGTGTGTGTGTGTGTGTGTGTGTGTGTGTGTGTGTGTGTGTGTGTGTGTGTGTGTGTGTGTGTGTGTGTGTAAACATACCTGGATACACTAAACAGAATCCTCTGTTTAGTGGTCCGTTTATTGACTCAAGCTCTCCAATTTAGTACATAAACAAAGAGCAAAACAAGGAAGAGGAGATGCCACCAAAAGCTGGTTCAGAAAGTTCTGGAAGGAAAATGTAACTCTCCTATGCCACCCAAGAGAGAGCAGAATGTTCTCCCTCACAGCGGAGAAGGCAGGGGAGGTTGAACTTTGAACCAGCCCCTATTTGAGGTCATTGTGTAGGCAGAGGGTGAGAGAGAGATTATGAGGTGGGACACACAGGAAAAGCGAAGGGCAGGCTGCTCTTTAGCGTACGAGCGACATTGACTTGATACAGAATAAAATATGTATATACATTCACACATATAATATGTGAATATCTTAACGTTCATGTATTTATTTTTAAACCCTTGCCTTGTACCCAGGAAAGAGTGACTGATTTGGAAGTACCTTTGTGGGTGGGTGGGTGGGTGGGGTATAAGGGTGTAACGGTTCCTGTCAAAAAAACATACTGAACGGGATGACACGCATGGTTTGGTGTGTAATCGTTCACGGTTTGGTACGGATTGAAATACAAAGACTAAAAGGGAACTGACTATAGCACATCCTGGAGGCACAGCCATCTAATTACTATAAACAGTGATACTTTATATTAGAGGGACTTCCTAATACTTTATTATACAGCAAGTTGATGCCATAGTGAGCCTATAATATGAACTTTATAAAAGTAAAAGAAAAGATATAACCAGAGCTGTGAACCATACACCCCTACTGTGTGTTGTGTTCATGATTGTGTGTGTATAGTGTTTGAACATATATGCATCTCACAAAGACTTTCAAGCAGGGGCTAGGTTAAAAATAACGGCAGTAACAACAACAGCAATGTTAAAAACATACAAGCATCTTTCTTGGTTACCACAACACAAGAACAACAACAACAAAATCAACAACAAAAAGCAGAACAAGCGCGTCTAAAATCGAACCATAAAAGCATCACACATGATCAAAATCCATGAGTGGATAATTATTCTGTCAGTGTAATTGATGGCAGGTCTGGGATCAGTGCCACCGGACTCATCTGCTCCAGACCAGGTGTTTTGATTTGTGAGGGCTGATGGGAAGACTGTGAGCATTTGTAAGTCATTTGTACGAGGCACTGGTACAAAGCAGCTCTCGCTGTGTTTTAAGACTCTCTTACTTAAAAGATTAACTCAGATCCAGATTAACTTTAGGCATGTAAGGAATGTTCCTCTATGTTTTTATCGACTCTAAACTTGAATGTTGAATGGTTTGTGTTGTTGTTGTGTTGTACTGCAAGTATTGGGATTGAAGTTTGTTTGTTAACCAAATATATGAGATATACATGGACTTCCCTTGTGATTCTTTTTACACAGGTACAGTGACTTTTGGCAGATGATATTCCACTGTTATACAAAGCTTCTTACAATACCGTCATTACATTACATTCTCAGCATGGGTGGGAATCAAACTTTTGATCTCTCAAATCACACTTTAGATTCACTTCTAAAGTCTCAAATCTAAGTGAACAGGGCCTTTCACTTTCATTCGCTTCAAATATATTTCGACCAATCATGTGGCTGGGGGCGGGGATCTGTAGATGTGTGTTACATGGAATTAGTCTCTACTGGAAACAACCTGACCGGCGGAACCACAACAAATGTGATATGACTATTAATCTTGGATACAGAAGAGGACTGATAACTAAAATGATAGCATCGTCTTCCCATGAAAATGGCTTATTCAAACTAATGGCCCACATTGAAACAGCTGTTCGGTTCACATGAATTTTAGAATACTATGAGATTCTACGATATTCTAGAACTCTAGAAGATTCTGTAAGAAGCTCAAGTATTCTATGGGATAACATCACCGTGCTAGGTTTTATTTTTAACTACCTGGCAAGGAGAGTTCAAGTTCTACACTAATAAATTTCTTCTTCACACGGGCATAAGTACTTTCATGACACAGGGACACACACACACAAGCACAAATATTCGCCAAAGCAGACACATTCTCGCACAGTTTGGTGAATTGTGTTGCATGCCGTTGCGTCAGAGCTATTTTTCTCTGATGTTGAATATAATAAGTCTTGACATCTGTTAAAGGGAACTTTCCACCTTACCTGAATTTACTCTCTGGGATCAATAAAGTATTATCTTCTTTTTGAGGCCTCATGAGTGGCATGTCCAAAAACATCCACCACACTTTCCAAAATCATCGTTATTGCAAAACAGATTTATTAGAAGTATCATTGAAATCATTTTCCAGTCTCGTTCCACCTCGATGAGTCCCACATGCCTGCAGTCCAACGGCCAATGACAGATGGAGTCGGAAAGTAAAACTCATAAGGTTCTCATCTCAACACACCTAGCCTACATGTTTAACACGGAAATAGGCTTTAAGTTGAAAGAGTGCACCAAAAATAGCCGGTACTGCAGGCGTGTGTGTTTTCAGCCATTATGGTCCAGCTTGTTGTTTCAGCGGTGGGTCATGGCACACAGAGGCTAGTTTGTTGTCTTGTTACTAATTATAGAAGTCTGACCCGGAGTTTGACCTCGCTGGTTGCGGTGTTTATATTTGGACCCCTTCAGTTATTACCCTTTAATGAGGGTCCTGATCGCTCTCTCTTTCTTCCTTCTTTGTCTTCTCCATCTCTTTCTGTTGGTAATTTACATTTTGTCGATCTCTTTCACTTTCACTATTTTCTCCATTTATTCGGTCTTCACTTCACGATTTTGTTCCTTCCCAAGGGTGCTGATCTCGTTACAACTGGGACGGACGGGGGGGGGGGGGGGGGGACGACCACAAACGTGGAATTTTTCATTAATATCAACTTATATACAAGTATCTGCTGTAACAGACACACAGCCATTAATAGTAGCTTCAAATATATATTAATGAATCACTTTTAGGCCACCACCATATATATTCGGTTAAACAAAACCTTTAAAAAGTGTTGTGTTTATGTGTGAATTATTTCAAAAGTGGTGTCTGCTTCTATTAAATATTATACCATAATATAGCATGATTTATTTAGAAATAATTTATATTTGGGGGGACAACTTCATGTTTTTCAAAAGCCTGCGCCCATGTTCTTTACCGCCACCTTCCTCAATTCTTTCTCATGCTCCCTTTCTCTTGCTTCTCTTTCTCAACATTTTTCTCCGCTCTGTCATTCTTTTCTAAATATTTTGTTACTATAAATCTCTTTCCCCCACTGTTTTTTTTCTCTCTCTCTCTCTCTTTCTCTCTCTGTCTCTCTATCCTTCTCAGTGTCTCTTTCTGTGTCTGTCTTTTGTTCCAACAGAGGTTGTATCCTCCAAGTCGGCCTGATAAGAGGACATTCTCAGTCTGGTTTTTGTGGGATTCAGGTCAGTCTGTTGTGCGGACTAACATCACTATTTAAGGTCTGAACTAAGGTCCCACTACACTCACCCCTCAGTCCTTTTTTTTTTAAGAAGTCTGGTCATTCTTCAATGACTCCTATAACAAATGTGTACCCTCTTGTAAATAACTCCTTAAAAGATTAGATACTTTGCCGTGGCTTTGAAACCCAAAAGCAATCTGTCCTCGTTTCCAAGACAATACGGTTATTTTAAGTTGAAACGTTGAATCAATGAGTTTGACCCCTTGTGATGAATAGTTTTCAGCAGCATTGAAGTGTTTTAGGGTTGACTTCACCCTGAGGTCACGGAGCGAGGTCACGTTGCCTTAGCAGGTTGACCCACTGAAATGTTGATGGCCTTTCAGCATTAAATAGACCTCTATTGGGTTAACTGTTGGGAGTTAGTGTTTTGCTTGTATGTTTCCTGAAGCTAGTGCTCAAATAGTGGAACTAATTAATAAGAAGATTTTGATAAAATCGTCCACCAAATGGCCAATGACCAATTATATGCTACTATATATTATATGGCAGATGTTTAGCATGTTCTTGTTGTAATGTTAAGCTAATTTGACATTTTCAATGCACATTTGTCTTATTTGAAAATGACTTCTTCAAACTAATGGCCCACATTAAAACAACTGTTCAGCTCACATTGCAACTACAGTTCAGTTCAGATTGAAACTTTGGTTTCAACATTGAACATTACAGCCATAAAGCGACCATTCAGAAAAATCTGGAAATCAGCCCGAATAGCGACGCTGCAGCCAAACCTTTGGATGAAAAATATATCGCTTTCAAACAACCTCTACACGAATACCATCTCCTCCTGATCTGGGTGCAGTCTGGGGTTGGGGGCCGGCGGGGTCATTTTTGGAGAGAGCTACCAAACAGTTAAAGTTTTACAGCATTGTGAAAATAGAAAAACGAATCACATTGTGGACAGCCGGAGACTGGATGCGGAGCAGCTCAGAGGAGGTGCTCTCTCCTCAGAAAGGCCAGCCAGATGTTCCTGCTCACAGACTTCAACAAGGGCCTTCCCTGACTCCTCCTCCTCCTCCATCGTAGCAATAATTTGTACAAGCAGAACCAGAGTCTCCATCAGGGCTTTATACAGACCAGTGCCAGTAACCGTGTTACAGAGCCAGGCAAAGAGGAAAACGTTTTTCAAAAGGTACAAAAGATCAAAAGGAAAGATTTTGTTGAAGCCTTTCCTTTGTGTTTTAAAGGAAGTTAAACCACTGTTATTTATTTCTTCACATTTTGTCTTTTAGTGATTCCTTTTTTGTGTGATATTAGTCTTTCTTCCAGAGTTTCTTTCTTTCCTTCTGCACCAGTTTTTCTTTTCCTCCGTTTTTCTGCCTGTGCTCTAGTCCAACCCCTCTTGTCCTTCTACCTTCAGCTTTCTCTCTTATT
Source organism: Lota lota (assembly GCA_026745465.1). Classification (NCBI taxonomy): domain Eukaryota; kingdom Metazoa; phylum Chordata; class Actinopteri; order Gadiformes; family Lotidae; genus Lota; species Lota lota. Next base: position 428,578 of record JACYXH010000739.1, read on the forward strand.
GCTCCTCTTCAACTCCCTGATGGAAAGCTGTGCGCTGTGTGATGATTGATTACATCTCTTTTATTCATCACATTCGAAGCACCTTCTTTGTCTTTTCCACTGTTTAACAAAATTATATCCTCATATATTTCTCATTTTCCAGGATCTGTCCTTCACACCCCATTCATCTTACACACACACACACACACACACACACACACACACACACACACACACACACACACACACACACACACACACACACACACTGTCCGGGTTTGTGACACCTCAGCCTGACTCCAGGTTCCCCACAGCTGGTCAAACACAGCTTGTGTTAAGCGGACACAGCACACTGTCTTTAATACTGGGGGGGGGTTATTTCACCCCCTGGAGCGGTCCGGCTTGGAAAGGTCTGTTCAGTGGGAGGGAGGGGGGAGGATGGGTGGGAGAGATGGTGGCCAGGGAGGAAAGGGGAGTGTTGAGTGAAGATCCTTTTGAAAAGGCTGTTTAGGGAGGCGAGACTATTTAGTCGTTTAGCAGACAATTTCATGCAAAGGGAATTTCTTTAGATGCATGTCATTAAGGAGCAGGTAGTGCGTCAACAGGTAGACTGTGAACGCTGGGGATCGAACCCGGAAACCTTACAGCTGGGAGTGGGAATAATGTCATCACCAGGCTATCCTGTTTATACTTCCGAGTTCAAAAGAAGCGTTCTCCCTGCCTCCCAGGTCTCGGTTGCAGCTGCAGCAGTACCAGGTCAGGTCTGGGAGGAGGAGGAGGAGGAGGAGGAGGAGGAGGACCTGACTCTTTTTAAGTTGAACCAAAAGTTTAGATCTGAGTGCTAAGATGCAGGCTGCTGGCTTGGGTCGAACGTCTTTGAGAAGTGAGGGAGTGTGCAAAAAAAAAAGAAGAAAAAAACGTTTGGGATCTGGAAGAGGATTGTTGTGGTGGAAACAAAGGAAACGTGTTTTTCTGCTAGCTTACAGCAGAGTTTCCACGGCGACTGTGCTGTTCTGTTTCACATTAAGGCATCGGCGGTTTCTTACAGCTCTGGTTTGATTGGTGCGGATATTGATTTTGTTCTGGGGTGTGTTCCAATGCCGGTTGTCATAAAAACAAGGTCCTTAGTTTTATGATTGCTTATTCTTGTTTTGACCAAATCCTTAAACATGGGAACTGCCTAACACTGTGCCTGATAAAGAACAAGATAAGGAAATGTTTTTATAAATTTCAAGCAACAAAAACACAGACCGCATCACTGTGGTTGCACCAAAGTGAGTCTTTAAAGTGAGCCTCAACCTGTAGCTATAACAGTAAAAACACAACAAGCTGTTTATTCCCTGTACCTGCTACTGCGACCTCTGAACTCTCAACCCTCTTCTGGTCTCTTGTACCGACCTCCTGAGCAGAACATCTACCGTCCAAGATGGATGACACAAGAAGCTTTGTCATATTTAAAAGTTATGTTACTATTTACAACAGTTATTTTGTCACTTGGCAGACGCATTTATCAACATTTTTGTTGTTAGCTTCATGTCATTAAGGAGCAGGTAGGGGGTTAGGCAACTTGTGCTTCTAGGATATGAAGGTTCAAACCCAGGTACTTTATAACCACTTTATAACCACTTTATATAACTTTATATAACTTTACATCACTTTGTAACCACTAGACCACTATCCTGCTCCCTGATGTTTACCGTACATCTCAATAAGACAGCGCTTCTTGAATCCTGTAAAGGAAATACCAGTGTTACCGCACCATTAAAAGAACCGTGCCATGAAACAAGAGAAGATTCAATGAAATTAGAAATGTATATAAAAAGTGGATTCTCATTTTCTCCAAGGGTCACTGATCTTACTGTTCATCCCGGGGGATCTGCAGCCGGTAAGAGTTTGGGGGGGAGGGGATTTTATGAGGGATGGGGTTAGGGTTCAGTTGACTCCATTCATAATATTATGACATGCCCTTGTGCTTCAAGAATTCTGGCAGCAGCCTCTTTCTGTGAACTGGGTGGAGGTGTGTATATATAGCGGAGGTTTGCTTAACTAAACACACTTCTGATCAGTTATCTCTGCTTGTTTCAAATAGCATCCCCATCATTCATGCTAAGTAGAAATTCATATTTCCTTGTCTCTTCCCAAGCAGATAGAACTGTTTGTGCAAGAAACATTAACATGTTTACAGATACTTTTTCTCGATAACTAAATGTGAAACGGTCAACTTTATCGACAATCTTAAGTGTTTCAGCAAGGCCTTAAAACACAATGCTACAAAACAGCTTAGGGCTGAACCGATTCAAACCAATGCTAGTACTCACTACGTAGCTGAAATGTATACAATAGACGTCTTTATGTCTATATACGCCTGTAAGTCAACTGCAAACAACACTTTGATGTTCGACGTTAAGTTCCAAGTGAGAAATACAGAAAATATATTTTCTTTACAAAGGTTATACTGTTCTCACCGCTGGCAGCGCCAAAAAGGCTGCCTCGATATTGAAGATAAGCAAGTTGGCTTGGCGCGTGTGTGTGTGTGTGTGTGTGTGTGTGTGTGTGTGCTCGTGCCCGTCAACCTTGTGAATACTTGACCCACGGTGACCCCCAAACCAAACGTTCTGGCCCCCTGCGGAATTCAGTATGGATACCAGAACAGGGGACTGGAAGACCCTTTACTCTTCATCATATCATTGACCCCCCCCCCCCCCCCCATGCTCCCTCTCTCAAACCTGCTCTGATGTGAACTCCAATCACTTCGGTCCCACGGTTCAAATAATTAGCCTAGACACACACCAAACATACTTTGATGCTACTGGAATGCCAACAGCCCCCCCTCCCCTCCTCTATAAGTCAACAGCGTATCAAGCTCCGGCCATTCCAAGTACAGCCCCGGCCACAAGTCAAGTTGATTTGGTTGGTGTTTACATTTTTTGTGTGCTCACTCTTATGTGTCCTGCTTTGACATCCAACGCACCGCAAAATGTTTATTACCCAAAGGTGTCATTCTAGTCACAGAATTAGGACAATACGCTAAAATGAGTCTCACATAGTTAAGACTAACAGCAGCTAGAAAACTTGCCACGCTAAGCTCAAGCTAGCCTCGTCCCTTTTTTATAAATATCACAGCAAACTGACCTCTGAAAAAGATTGAATATGAAAAGACCTGTTAAAACTCTTATAGACGTGTTCAGTGTGACCCCATTTGACCCCTAGCCCCCCCCCCTCCCCCCGTGACCAGTCTGTCATTAGGAGGTCATTATGAGATGTTGCTTCCTGCTTCATGGTCCTTCAGGTTTGAACTTACTTGACCTCCTACTCCATTGTAAAAAGCCTTTGGAAATGGGATCCAACACGCTTGGATAGCCTTGTGTTTAGAGTGTTTGACTCCCAGCTGAAAGGTTCTGTGTTAGATTCCCAAAGTCCCCATTCGTAGGCATCTTTGAGCAAGATGCCCAAGCACCTGCTAAATGACTAAAAAGTAGTTAATGTTATTTATCTATCTCTCCATCTCATCTCTCTCCATCCATAACGGCTAGCTAACATGCTAAATACAGAGGTTTTTGTTGGCTTTCGTTTTTGCTCCTTCAGTGTTTACACATGCTCCTAGTTTATACATATTTATAATATAGTTTACAAATCCTTAAAGGCTGCGGAGGTCTCAGTAGCACCGGACCACCAGTGTGGTCTGAACGCCCTGGCTCGGGTAGCACGAGTTCTGCTGCTTGTTTAATGATAACTGGACCGCCGTCAAGAATGCACTCCAGCGATCACAACCCAAAACCCAGAACCCCTGTTCTGACCGCACCTCCCCCGACACACATAAGGCCTCCTTTGTGTGTGTGTGTGTGTGTGTGTGTGTGTGTGTATGTATATGTGTGTGTGTGTATATATGTGCACGTTTGTGTGTGTGTGAGTATGTCTGTGTCTGTGTGCATTACATGTATTACTTTCTTGCTCTGTCTTGTTTCCTCTGTGTGTGTGTCTCTCTCTCTCTCTCTCTCTCTCTCTCTCTCTCTCTCTCTCTCTCTCTCTCTCTCTCTCTCTCTCTCTCTCATACTTTCCAACTCTCCCACACACACAGCCCATACATCAGATGTTGTCTTGAAGAATGCATGTGTGTGTGCTCCAATGCACGCACTGTTGTACATTTATGTGAATACTGAAAACCTCTGCACGATAGTGTCAGATGGTGTAGCCTAGCATAGTGAAGTGCAGCATAGCCTTGTTGAGTGTTAGTAGCCTATAGCATAATCCATGTGAAGCTTAAAGCATAATGTATTGCATAACATAGCCTAGCATAATACATAGCATAGCAGCATAGTAATGGTCCATTGGTTGCGGATAAAGTAAGTAGGCGGTTTTTCTCAAGTTAGTAAAAGAAAGTACACGAGACGCGAGCAGAAAGACACCTGTGCTGACTTTGTGTCTACTGTGGTACTATTTTATTCCTAAAAACCTTGCGGCACAATGTTATTCACACGTAATTACACTGTCTGCTAGCTTTGATTACTAAATAACTGAAAACATATTTCGTGATCCTTAACATGTGGTTTAAGTTTGTGATCCACACTGAGAAACTTAATCAATAATATGCGTATATTTTATTTCACTACATTCCTAAATGTAACATCTAAAAGAATGTCATTTTCCTGTCTGGTGATGATTATCATTTCCTGTTTGCTGAGTCAACTTTAAAACCTTCCTATTCATTCCCTTTTGACTAATTATTCTCCTCTATTTTGAAAGCTAAATCACACTCATTCACTCACATGGGAAAAGTAGTAGCTTCATGGTGATTGTCAGTTCATTGCTGTACCTGGCACCTAGCTCTCTGTCCACCTGATACCTATTTCACTTGAAATCATCTTGCATTTTCCGTTCAGAATACGACTTCTGTTGGGAATAACTCTCTGGACTACTGTCAAACCATCATTTGACAAAGTCAAGCCAAGGCCCGTGAGCAGTGAATCCATCCATAAATGAATAAATTTAACAGGACGTGCATTTCAACTATTCAGCGATGGAGGGCTTGGGGGGGGGGGGGGGGGGGGGGGGAAATCCTGGCTCTTATTGTCTCAGAGTTTAGCTGAGTCACACATGTCCCTGTGTCTACGATGCCGAGCTGATTCTTAAAGACACACACGAGCGAAAAGCCAACCTCTAATGATCACCAAGGGTCTGATTTTCATGGGAAACCCTGCTGGTGCAATTTTGATTGTGGTTTGGCTGTTTGGTTTTCGGGTTATGTGTATTTACTGTTAGCACTGCACGCTGTCTGAGTCCTTTTCTCTCTCTCTCTCTCTCTCTCTCTCTCTCTCTCTCTCTCTCTCTCTCTCTCTCATGCACTCATTCTTTGTTTCTTTCTTTTGTCTCTCTTCTGCTCTCAATCTTTTTCTCCATTCCGTCTCTCTCATGCTGTCTGTATTCATCTCTCACACACATTAGACACACGGAGAGATAACAGCAAAACGCAGTCCTGGCCAATCACAGTATTTCCTATCGCTGCACTTTGTGATCTCTTCAGCAGTGGGAGAACTCCGACAGCACTAATATCGTAGGAGCCAGACAGAGCAGTAGTAAATGAACACAGTTAGTCTAAGAGCGAGAGGAGGCCTTGGAAATTGTGGATTCCTGAGACTGGAGCCAATCTCCTGCTGTCACTAAGTGTTTCTGTGTGGAACCTCAAGTCTTCTCATTTGCTCTCGTGTAGTCTTGTGGATAATTTAAACCACGTTTTTGTCATTTAACAAGACCCCTCAGAGGCATGGAAAGATGGATTTTCATTAGAGGAAAAACGACGAAATAGTTTTGCGTTGTTTTGAAGAAATGGAAATGCAATCATTAGCAAAGAAAATATGAAGATTAAAAAAAGAGTGAGATGGAGGAATGCGGTATCCTGCTCTCAAGGGTGTGTTTGTGTGTGTGTGCTTGCGTGTGCCTGGGTGTGTGCGTGCGTTTGTATGTTAGTCTTTCTCAAATACACAAAAGAACACACAAACCGCAAGAACTAGAGGGAGAGTGCAAAGTGGCATGAACATTTGAACACACACGGGTCTGCAGTATACAAGGTGGGGGAAAGTGCCATAGAGAACACACAGCGTCCTGGTCCGATTGCTATTAAGCCATCTGGTTCATCTCTCTCTCTCTCGCCGCGCTCCACTTCAAACATAAAAGCCTGTAAAAAGCTCTCTGTATTTTAATGGACTGATGCTCTGGTGTAACTTTGTTCGACATGACGTAGAGGTCCCTGGGAAGGAGAGAAAGAGCCGTGGTGTTGACTTCATAGTGGGAAGTGGACAACGTGTGTTTCTTGGAAGTGCTTAAGCCAAGCGGCAGGAGGTCAAGGGTCATGGTTTTGACAGTAATCGTGGCTGCATACATTTTGACTGGGTGTGTGTGTGTGTGTCTGATATTGTCATGATGAGGTTGAGAGGTCTGGTTTCTTGCACTCACTTTTATCCCAAGCGACTTTAGAGTGAGGCTGAGAACAATCTAAACATACGACAAAAAGGTATGAAGCTACAAAGAATTCTTAATGATCTAGTTCAAAGAAGCAACTGGACATAGCCATAGCAGCTATCAGCTATCAGACTAGCCTTGGGAAAATTTGTTTTTGTATTTACTAGCATAAAGATTATCTCTCAGGCAGTGTTACAAATGTAGACACAACTTCGAAGATTTAACCAGAAGACAAACACCTAGTCCTCTTATGTTTGTCAATGACCTGTGTGGGTGTGGGTGTGTGGGTGTGTGGCTCAAGATGTTTGAGATGGTGAGGAAATGGAAATACAACATGCCATCCTCATCCTCGCAGAATGATATCATCCACAAAGAGCTTTCTGTTTAACGTACGATTCCCTCGCCCAAACACAGCGATGTCTTTGTGTTTATGCTGTATTGAGTCATGAACACGTTGGCTACAGGAAGATAAACTGATAATATGTAAACATAACACTAATAGATTGGGTTGAATGGTGAAAAATAGGCATGAATATTGGATAATTTTTTTGGAATCATAGCTTTTTAATTTCTCTTCTTGCTTATTTTGATTATATAGATGTATTCAAATTACAATGACACTACTAGGTAAATAACGCCAAACTTGTAACAATTCATATTTCAATGGTAACATTAATCATGTTATACCAGCAGTGTTTAGACTTTAGATATTTTTTCTTATTTGTTCTTTCTTTCTCTATGTTTATTTGTGATGGATATATGTTCATATTTCAGTGAGCTGTAAAAACGCTGGTCAGATTCATGTTCCGATCCTACTGTTAGAAGCGAAAATGCATCACTGTATTACATCACATGCATTACCGTGTAACAGCCATGTACAGGAGCGTTTTATTTACCAAGTTGCAGTGAATGAAACCCATTCATCACAGAGGTGAGCCGTGCACACCATGAGCTCTAGTGTGTCTTTGATCAGGCTAAAGCTGTTGTGCTAGCAGTTAGCACTGTGCTTGGCGAGTGTGTGTGTGTTGACGCACTCCTGTTAGCTCAGCGCGCACAGTCCACCTTATGCTCACTGGGAGGTCCCCACGAGCACCTGGCAACACACGAGCACAGATGGACACACACACACACACACGATGTGGCCCCTTTCAGGAGACAAGGCAAATAACCCAGCCTTTTACGTACTTCCTGGTTTCAAAGTGGCGCGTGGCTGAGATCATCCCCCAACCTGCCAATCATCTGTTTCCTGCAGACTCATCTAGCCAAGAGGAAAGACAGTGGAATAACTTGCTTGAAGGCCTGGGAGAAGATATGAACTCGATAGGGTGAATTAGAAGAGTATAGAATAGTGAATAGTATAGTAAAGTAGAGAGTAGTGTTTATATTAGAGTAGAGAATAGTAAAGTAGATGTGAAAAATACAACCGAGAATAGAATAGAGAAGAGAGTACAGTAGAGTAATGAGTAGATAATATAGAATATAGCAGAGTAGAATACAGAAGTAGAGCCTTTTGAAAGTGCTTCCTGATCTGTGCATTTGGTCTTGGAACCTGTGAGCACATAACTTTATCGTTGAAATGTAAGTTATATAATAAAATGTACCGGTGGTGAGATTTTATGTGGCCGTTCAACCTGACACTCCCCACAGACTTACACTATCCCACTTTTAAACAGCGATGCACCAACAGCAAATTTCTTGCCAACAATAACATACAAATAACATTTTTGTCATTCGGTCTTAAAGTTATGAACTTTGGCAACATTGTTGTCAAATGTTGTTTGATGTTGTTTTCTATGACACAGCACAAACATTTGTAGTGAAAATTGGCCATTTTAACACCATCTACCGATACTGATTGTGGTGAAACCAAAACACCACAGGAGCTTAGGGTTGTAATAAGGAGGCCTAAAATCTCTCCTCAAACTACCATCTTTATGGTTTGGTTACACAGGGTTATCTCTGGTGGAGGCAAGTGTGTGTGTGCGCACAGCTGTGTACACCTATGCATGTCTTTAGTTTGTTCACAAGTGCACATTTTTACACATTTTTAACACTAATACATTGACTAGGATGATTGGATTATTAATTGCTATTTATTTAGATGGACAACAACAATCTAAACATGCTAGATACCCTGTGAACTGCAACACTGATATAAAAGAGAGAGAGAAGTAAACACACTTTTCTCACATTTCACGATGATAATTTCATTTTAGTTAGTAACAGCTGCATCGCAGACACCCACCACGTTGCACACCCATACACACACACACACAACAAACATACCGACACATACACACACACATACAGGGCATTCTTATGGGAAAACTTACACAAGTAGACATTTGCATGGAAAATAAACATCACAAATGTACACATTGGAACACATGCCAATATAGATCACACACACACACACACACGCACACACACACACACACACACACACACACACACACACACACACACACACACACACACACACACACACACAGAGCGATCTCTAACCTTCAACACCGTAAGCCAAGACCGGACATCTTGGAGAGAGACCCATTCTGAACTTCTCTGCAAGAGTGTTTGTCATAAACCATAGCTTACTATAGCTTTAGAACTGTCTTCCTGTTGGCTTTTGTTCAGAGTACAACCAGATATACATACCTCTTCCCCCCCATGTGGTCCCACTATGACCTCATCCACCAAGAGTATTATTTACATTCCTATTTAAGTGCTGCAGTGTACTGTATGTCTGCAGGGATGAAATCAAACTTGGTGTTGCACATGAAGATCAGTGTTTTCTAAGTGTAAATCCAATAACATGCACATAGCCCCTGGTGTTCATACAAGGAAATGTGTGTTTGGCTCATATTTGATCACTATGTGAGGTACCACAATCTTATTTTCTTTCTTTATTTGCTCCAAAGTGACTTGCAGTGATTTCAGATACACGCCATTAAGGAGCAGGTTGAGGTTGGGGCACCTTGATCAAAGAGGCCTTCTAGGTAGTCTGCAGACATTGGAAATTGAACCCTGGCTGGGAGTTGATCACCCCCCCCCCCCCCCCCCCCCGACTCCCACCGCCCCCGCACACACACTCACATTCTTTCAGTGCATGTGAACAGTATACCACCCAAATCCTGTCTAAATTCAACATGTTCATCATCAAAGCGGATTAGATTCAAACCCGGATTCTGTGTAATTCATACAACATAGAGGGTTAACTTGGCTAATTCCTGCGGTATCCTCCCTTCAAGAAGACCCCAGAGGAACACGTTGATTACATGATCTGGGTTTCCTTTAGAAGCACCTTGAAGCCATTACGCTATGATGGATCGCTCCCACAGACAGATGTACAGTGTCTGTTATCCTGCTTTTATTGCCGGGCAGGTGCTGTAGAGGTTGAGCCAGGGCTGATTACACCCTGACCTCACTTCCTGTGATGTGGATCTGAACCCGTCAGTCCCGATACAGTCTTCATATTCTGCTGGGAGAGGTTTTGTACTTGAGAGCGTTTGATTTATAGGATTTGGATCTGTGACTGTGTAAGGGGAGAGAAGGGTGTGTTTCGCTGAACATAAGCAAACTGCTGTGGAGTGCTGCCTGGTTTTTGTCATTTTGATGTAGATTACTTTAGTGAATACAGTCATTTGAATTAGTACGTAAGCCATGCACTGACATTAGGCCAGTGCTCATTCTTGAGTTGCCTATGCCTCACACTACTATAGAAGTGACCAATGTGTTCCGCAATATTGTTGTTCCTGTCTCTTTTGTGAGTTTGGGTCTGCCAGTCGCTTTGTCAAATACAGGACATGGCAGATGTTAGGTTTGAGGCTGCCTATAGGTAGGCTGTGAAAACTGGGGATCAAACCCGGTACCTTTCGGCTAGGAGTCAAACACCCTACCCACTACAGTATCCCGGATCTGTTTCGTATGTTGATGATTAAATGCGGCGTTCGCATATTTAGTGTCTTACAATGTTTAGGGAGTTCCCCTCTTTTGGAAAGATTGCATTTTCTTTTTGCCAAAAACGGGGCTGTTTTCACCCCTGCTCTGTATTAACGCGCCTATTGCATCATGGGAACTCACGCGAAGGCCGGAGAGTGCAGGGCTGTTTCCACGGTGACCATCCCAGCTGTTGTGTCACCACCGCCGCCGTAGGAAGAAGAACATCTGCTGTGATGTCACTTCTGGGCAAGAGAGAGAGGGATGCGGGGAGAGAGGGATGTAGAGAGAGAGAGAGTGATGGAGAGAAAAAGTAGGATGGAGAGATGGAGAGAGTGAGCTCAAAAGGAAGAGAGGGATGTAGAGAGAGATGGGGATGAAGATATATAGAGCGAGATTGAGAGATGGAGAGCGAGGCAGACAGAGGGAGATTCAGAGAGAGGGAGAGTCATGCAGCAGAGACAGAAAGAGAGAGAGGAATGCTGGTCTACAGTCACAGCAGAGAACAGTTTGGCTTGGTTCTCTCTGCTGACAGAAGGGAGGGAGGAGCTGAAGGAACCAAACTCCCTGTGATGTGTGAAACACTGGCAGACCAACCAGACTCTCATGTGTGAGTAATCAACAAGTGGGTCGAAGAGTATTAAAAAAATAATGACAAGATCACCCTTTGGGTTTTAGGACAGTTATCTTCTGCCAGAATGATGACATTTTCTCACTCTCGTGATTTTGTCTTGTCTTGGCGCCCGAACTGATTATCCCTAAATAGAATGATATAATGGTAATAGTTATATCCATGAGTCATAATTATTTTAAAGCCATGTATTTAAGGGAGGGCTGTTAGCCAAGCGAACGGAGAATATATGGTGGTGGACAGTTGCTTTCTGTCGAGATAAACAAGGACTTATTCACCAAGCACTCCTTCTAAAAAGTTGTTTTAATTGTATCACGTCTTTCTCCACAGATGAAGTCGATTGAGAGTGAAGGAATTGTAATCAATGTAAGCAATAGAAGCCAAACATACAAAATAAGGTAGCTGAGTGTTTCATTCAGTGTGTATAACCACACAGGGGGCTCCTATAGCCACCTATGGGCAGATGTGATAGCGTTGCACATCGCATGCAACCGCAGACACTTTTATAAGGCACGGCTGAAACACTCGTACTTTCTTTGCCTCACTTATGTGTGCACGCGCGGCTAGCCAAGCGCCACATGGTGGTTGTGTTTTACAGGAGCTGCCGTTGAGCGTCGCGTGTGTATGTTCATCTAATGGCTTCCAGATGGAGGGAGGGGGAGGGAGGGGGAATTGGGGGGGGACCCATACCACCCTGCCCCGCGCCAAGATGCTGACACACACACACACACACACACAGACAGACAGACAGACAGACAGACAGACAGACAGACAGACAGACAGACAGACAGACAGACAGACAGACAGACAGACAGACAGACAGACAGACAGACAGACAGACAGACAGACAGACAGACAGACAGACAGACAGACAGACAGACAGACAGACAGACAGACAGACAGACAGACAGACAGACAGACAGACAGACAGACAGACAGACAGACAGACAGACAGACAGACAGACAGACAGACAGACAGACACTCTCACTCACCGGGCCCTTCTATCATGACCCACATGCAGACGAGTGGCAGTGTGTTTGTGTGTGTGTGTGCGCGTTTTGGGGGATTTCTTGTGTATTATGTCAGCGACTTTCCCGAGAGAGAAGGTGAGGATACCCCCCCCACCCTCCTTACACACGCCCCTGCTCACAGTCTCCTCCTCTTCCTCCCCCTCCTCTTCCTCCCCCTCCTCTTCCTCCCCCCTCCTCCTCCTCCTCCTCCCCTCCCTCCTCCTCCTCCTCCTCCCCTCCCTCCTCCTCCTCCTCCTCCCCTCCCTCCAGAGCGGGGTTCGCAGGGCGCCCTGGACCTGACGGAGCTGATCGGCGTTCCCCTGCCCCCCGCCGTCTCCTTCGTCACGGGCTTCGAGGGGTACCCGGCGTACAGCTTCGGGCCGGGCGCCAACGTGGGCCGGCTCACGCGCTCCTTCATCCCCGACCCGTTCTACCACGACTTCGCCATCACCGTCACGGCCAAGCCCAGCACGCCGCGCGGCGGGGTGCTGTTCGCCATCACCAACGCTAGCCAGAAGGTGCGGAGGCGCGCTGTTGTCGTCTTCCCCCGTCACCCCCAGGGTCGTTATTGTTAGCGGCGCAGGCAGCCGTGGGACATTGTGCACGGCTGATACCGACAGCGACATGCGCTAGCCAATACTGACGTGAGCCGAACCAACATCGGGCTCAACTCTCGACGTATCAATGTGCGCGGGGCGGAAATGTTCTTGGGTGTATGTTTGTTGTATGTATGTATGTGTGTGTGTGTTTTTTTTTGTTTGTTTTTTTGTCGTAGTTAATATTGGAGATTAATATCTGACATATTGCGCCATATCCTGATAGGGCCGATTCGGGAAACTATCTGCAGATCGTGACCAATATATCACTGTAATTCAGTTTGTTTGTTTTATGACAAAAGTGTGAGATGCGTAAAAAAAAATCCACCATCTGTTGCCTCTCTCCTCCACCCACGCTGCCCCCCCCCCCCCCCCCCCCCCCCCCCGCCCCCTCTCACCAGGTGGTGCACCTGGGCGTAGCTCTGTCTGCAGTTGAGGATGGTTCCCAGCGGGTGGTGCTGTTCTACACAAACCCCGAAACCACAGGAGGCACCCAGGAGGCCGCCTCCTTCAAGATGGGTGACATGACGGGCCGGTGGGCCCGATTCACCCTCACTGTGCAGGGCTCTGAGGTAGGCTGACATCATAACCGGACCGGCCAATCATACGCTTGCTGTTGCAAGTCTAGCCAATAGGAAGCTAAACAGGAAGCTACATGACCGTAACCTCGTTCCCAGGCGTTCTCATGTCCAGATGGGACGGGGTGCTCTAAATGTGCGTTTTTGACGAGAGAGAGAGAGAAAAGGCGGGACTTCAGAGCATGCTTCGGAGTGAGCGATATCCGTCTTAGTAATATGGGTTCAGCAGCAGGCGGTGAGAGAGAAAGGGAGGAACTTCTGATCGAGGAATATCAGCTTCCATTATATGATTCAGACATCGCTTTGTCTAATTATATGTCAATATCTCCATATTCATTCTCCTTGTCTTGTTTTTGTTGTTCTTCTTGTCATGTTCTTATTCTTCTCACTCTGATGACTAGGGTAACACGGCTCATAGGAAGTAAGAGAACCGAAATTGCATCGTGGTAGTCCAGGATAACAGGTTATTCATGACCCCCTTTCAGCCAAAGATGATAGATGTAAGGGTTAAGGAGTCCAGTTCGTGGTCTGAGTTTGAATCACATTTGAACCCTTTAAGGGGTCAGGCAATGTATCACTGCAGACTTTTTGGCACGCAGTAGTCTCATCTGGTTTAGAGATTTGTTCTTTCCATTTACTGTAAATAACATTGGATAAAAGCATCTCCTAAATGAAGAAATAGTAAATCAAATCGCAGACTTGGCCCCAACAAAGCTTATCAAATGTAGTTTCATGCACATGGTTGCCAAAACGTCTGCACGCGTATCTTTGTGTGTGTGTGTGTCTGCGTATGTTCACATGTATGTTTATGTGTGTGTGTATTGACATGCGTGTGTGTCTCTTAGGTGCGTCTCTACATGGACTGTGAGGAGTACCACCGCGTGGCGTTGTCCAGAAGCTCCCAGCCCCTGACCTTTGAACCTAGCTCAGGGATCTTCGTGGGGAACGCAGGGGGAACCGGCCTGGAACGCTTTGTGGTAAGTGTGTGTGTGTGTGTGTGTGTGTGTGTGTGTGTGTGTGTGTGTGTGTGTGTCACGCCCTCCACTTCCACCTCACCCGGCTCTTTCTCCTCTGTCTGCTTGTGTGTGTGTGTGTGTGTGTGTGTGTGTGTGTGTGTGTTTGGGTGTGTGTGTGTGTGCGTGCCTGTTGTGTGCAGGATAGTCTAGTGTTTGTCTCCCAGCCGGTTCAGCCCAGATTCTGGGTTCAAACCCCAATGTCCACAATCTATCTGAATGTATCCTTGAGCAAGATGCCTTAACCCCCTACCTGCTCCTTAATGACAGTCACTTTGGATAAAAGCATCTGCTAAATTTCCATGTCTCCTTCTACGAGGGAGGTACTTGACATCCAGTTGTAAATTCTGCCACGGAGGACGGCAAACAATATTTTAGCATTCCCCTCACCTGTTAATTGCTTTGGAAAAAAGCATCTGCTAAACTACAGAATACATGAGTGTGAATGTAATTGTGTGTCTATTTGCTGTATTCACCAAGGGTTTACCTGTAGTCACACCATGTTAGCTCTCAAAGCGTACTGCTTCCAACACATAACATAAGGGAATTTGTGTTTCTCTATAAAAGCCACAAAATGTCAGCGGGCTATTTGTCCAAACCAAGCTTGCTTGGTTGCTGACAACCAAGCAAATGTGGGAATTACAATCGACTACTTTACCACATTTTCCTTGTGTATATCGTTACCATTTACAAAATTTGGGGGAATTACAACGTGGTTTTCCTGTGGTCCGGGCCAGGCCCGTAAAGATTATGGAACATGAAGTGGGAATATTCTTTAACGCCTGCAACCAGGGACAGAATGAGTTATGGCTCTGGTTACTTGGTTACCAGAGCCATAACTGACAATACCATCGTTGGACCCAAAGTCATTTTTTTAAGCACATTTATATAGTGAGAGATGCACAAGACGATACATTGACAAGAACAGATGTTTGCCGTAAGAAAATGACAGTCAGTATGACAGTAATCCCATTTTGAAAAAGTACCAAAACATTTAAAGAAAGAAAAGGTTATCATAACAACAAACCGACCTGCAATGTACCTCCCAACTGATGTCATGTGACTGACATTCTACCAGGGGATTGGTTACCCGGGTGGTTATACAGGAAAAAAATGCCGCTTGTTAAGACTTTATTAGATCTTTGCATGTACGTTTTATGGGCCGATGTTGAAGGAGAATGTAAAACATCAAGCAAGAAGAATGATCCGTAGTACTGCAGGAATGAGATCTGCAGGATTTCATTCCTGCAGTACTGCCTTGGATCATAAGTAGACTTGGATCATAGGTTTTTAGAAATTGTTCTATTTATGTAATGGAACACCTGTTTTCCAGTCTATCCCTCTCTCCAAGACTTGTCTCTCTCTCTCTCTCACTCTCTCACTCACTCACTCACTCACTCACTCACTCACTCACTCACTCACTCACTCACTCACACACACACACACACACACACACACACACACACACACACACACACACACACACACACACATATATATTCTGTTCATTAAATTGAGGGACAACATACCAGGAGGAATACCCAGGAAATGACCTAGGTGCAGTGCTGGACATTCCACATTAAAAGTCCTTCCAAGTATTTTGAATGGTGTGGGGTCTACTCAGTAGCAGGACCCAGAGGTATAACTAATGACAGAGATATGCTGGATTAGTGCAGGGTTGTCTCAGAAACAAGGCAGGACTTTAACTTTCTGGACCTTATATTTCCCTCCGCTACTGTGTCCTCTCTCTCACTCTATCCCTCCCTCCCTTTTGCTCTCTCACGCCATCCCTCTTACCTTCTCCCCATGTCCCTATACCTATCACTCCTTCCATTCCTCTCCTCGTTTCTCCCTCCCTCTCGTCTACTCCATCTCCATCTCTCTCCATCTCACTATCATCCCTTCTCCCTCCCTCCCCCACCTTGCTCTCCATCCATCTCCCTCTCCCCCTCTCACCTCTGCCGGAGAGGAGGAGACAGAGGGCTTGTGTGTCCAGCTGCTGGTCTCCGAGCTGCTGCAGTGTGTTGTGCCTGGCAGGGGCCTCTACCTGGAGGGCCTCCAGCCCTGAGGCAACAGCTCAGCCCTGGCTCCCTCAGACACCACGGCCCCGGCTCCCTGAGCAGCCCTGGCCATCTGCAGGCCAAACCGGCAGCCTCTATCACTCCATATCACAGCAGTATGCACACATGGACACACACATACAGTATATGGGCTTAAACATAC
>JACYXH010000739.1:447500-510000 GCA_026745465.1 Lota lota
ATTCCTGTGTAATTATTTTAAAGGTGTAGTGTTTTGGATTTAGTGGCATGTAGTGGCAGTTTGCAGATTGCAACCAACTGAATACCCAACAATTCATATTTTCATGGGATTATACACTAATTAAAACATCTACTTCAGCTAGATGCCACTAATTTCTACTTAATTCTGCACGTTTAATTATTTTGGCTGCATTATATTAAACATTGTGATTGCAGAACACCTGCTGTGTGTTAACTACTCTGTGCTGTCTATTAAAAACATTCCTAAATGATCTCCGTCTGACATGAATATCCTCACAATGCCAGCAGTAGTCAAGACATAAATCATTGTCATCATGGCCATGTCTGGTGGCATTTTACATTCATCCATTCATTTCTGAACATATTTACGCTATACCAACATGAAACGATGATAGCGTAAATACACTTATTTTGTTTGCTTATTTTAGCGCAAGTTCACTTGTTTCTGAAAAAATGTGGTTGTAATAAAGCACCAAACACCGTTAAAGATGTTAAAGTATGATTTAATGGCAGTAAGTGGTAGGATTTATGGGACGTTTACATGCCACATGACTGATGTGTGGCGCAACCGGTCCAGATGCTAGCTATCTTCGCATAGTGTCTGGGTCAGAAAAACAAAGAAAAACAAAACGGCTAAACGAAAACGGAAAACATTTCTTTTGGAATGCGCTATATATGCTGCTCTGTCAATTGCCGGAGAGAGAACCCATCTTGAGCATAAACATGTAGTTATTCCAGAAATCAGCTTTGTTTTTAATGTCAGAATAAGAAAGAGAACATAAACTAATGAGAGCAACTATTAATTAGCAATATACATATTCATATGTAAATAGCAACACTCTTTAACACACTTTTCAACTATCCTCTACGCACACAACCTTTATGAGTCTGCTAACTAGTTTGTCTGTGTGTGTGCGTGTGTGCGTGCGCACCTTTGTGTTGGTGTGTGTGTCTCTAGCCCCTCCCACAGCCAGAGGTAACTCACAGCAGTCCAGTACAGGCTCCGCCCACCGCAGGCTCATCAGATGATGAAGACGATGAAGCTGAGGAGACGTCTGGACAGGAAGTGAAGGAGTTGACCACTGTGAAAGGTATCTATCTCTCTATCTTGCTCTCTCTTACTGTCTGTCTGTCTATCTATTCTGGTTAAAAGAGCTTCATTGGCATGTTGAATAAACATTTACATTGCATTTTAAAAATCTAACAAAAGAAAAATATTGTAGACTTGGGGACATAAACAAAATGTAACTTTTGTATTTCTTTGAAACACCACAAGAGGGCAGTGCACACACATCGGCATAATAAAATAAAAATGAAATACATTCACACTGACATGTACAACACATCACTCACATGAATCACACTCATCGTTGAGTGTGATTCATTATGCTCTTCATCCTCCCCTTAAAACCATTGCATCTACGGTCTATGAATTGTCCATCTATCTTTGCTATGGCACCAAAGACAGATCAAACTGAGTTCAACTGTTAGTATCATCAGTACCATGTCAGTAATACTTGCGTTCTTCCTTCACAGTGGGACCAACGGTAGTGTCAACTCAAACCTCTCGACCAGACCCCGTAAGTCTCCTGCTTTTAGTTTTTTACACAAACGTCATCACAGTCAGAACTTACTGTGTTGCATGTATGTTAGAGTGTCACATTAGCATGCATGTTACACACACACACACACACACACACACACACACACACACACACACACACACACACACACACACACACACACACATACACAGACACAGACACACACACAAAAGCAATGAATAAATCACTCACCAACCCATCCATCCATCCAGACATTCTTTTACATCAGAGGGTAATCAATCAATTAATCAACGATAAGGGGGCAGTGAAGTATAATGGCTAGGCTAGGGTGTTCCACACCCCACCAAAAGGTGTGGGTTCGACTCCCCTTGTCCTCAGTCTAACCAATAGTCTATCCTTGACAATGCTCCTCACTCCTTCCAGCTGCTTAATGACATGTATCTTAATTCACTTTAAGTTGCTTCGGATAACGGCTAAATGACTAAATGCTGAACGGTCATTCAATTGACCGCTGACCAATCCCCTGCTGTCTCCAGGTGTCTCCAGGCCAGAAGGGGGAGCCAGGGGACCCGGGGCCTGCAGGTCCTCCTGGACCCCCAGGTCAGGGGTCTGGCGTGGGCTCTGGCTCTGGTGAGGAAAGGGTCCCGGGACCGAGGGGAACGCAGGGGCCAGCGGGACCTCAAGGCCCGGCTGGAGCACCGGGCAAGGATGGACAGAAAGTAGGAGCCTAGTTTCTTTTTTTATCTTTTTTTACATGAACACAAGTTTATCGTATCAATTCTTTTCAATCATAATTGATCAATTATTTTCATTTCTTAGGGTGGTAAAGGTGATAATGGACACTCGGTAAGTACTGACATTTAGTGCACTTCCTTTTAACATTTTTATCATTGATGTTATTGCTATTATTTCAACATCTCTAGCGTCTATGAATGTCACTCAATACGAATTGGGGTTGTGTCTTCTCAAGGGAGCATCTGGGGTGCCAGGATTTCCAGGCGAGCCAGGAGAAAATGGGGTTAAAGGTGACAAGGTACATAACAGGTTCAACTTCAACCCTCGATACCTGTGATGCTGAAGTGAAGGTTGGCGGCAGCATGTGGTTTAAGGGGGTTTGCTGTGGGTTTGTTGGTGACTGGATGAAGAAATGTCCTATAGATGGATCTATGGATCCATCCATAGGATGGAAGGATGGCTAGATAGATGGATAGATGGATGAATAAATGGATGGGGGACTAGATGGATGGATGGATAGAGAGGTAGATGGATGGCTGGATGAATAGATAGATATAAGATGGATGAATAGATGGCTGGCTTAATAGATGGATGGCCAACTAGATAGATAGATGGATGGATAAATAAATGGATGGATGGATTAATGGATGGATGAAACATTTCCGACTGATGAATGATGATATCGAATGGATATATTGATAACAAATAGCATGTTGAGTGATGGGATGAACCAATACAGGATGAACCAATGAACCTAGTAGATACATGAATGACTAGACTGAACCACAAACGTCTAGTTGACTAGTGTAATGTACCTGTAATGTACATACTGCACAGTAACTGACTCAACCAACAAGTTCTCTGGTTCCTCCTCCATTAGGGTGATCCCGGCATGGGATTACAGGGCCCCCCTGGCCCCCCTGGGCCCCCGGGCAGAGGGTCCAGACTCCCAGTAAGTCAGCTCAGAGACCACCCTCTTAAGCGCATTACTTACTCAAACTATATGGTTGATATGTTAGGGTTAACTGTTCAACTGGTTTATTAATTTACATGATTAATGATTATGTCTAGTCTGTTGAGAATGACAAAATGAACACGAGTAGGGGGCAGGATAGTCTAATGGTTAGGGTGTTTGAATCACAGGCGAAAGGTTGTGTGTTCGAACCCCAATGTCCACAGTCTAACATGTAGCTATCCTTGAGCAAGATGCACTAACCCCTATATGCTCCTTCATCTAAAGCTGATTATCCATAAAAGAGAAGTGTACGTCTCTTTGGATGAAAGTGATGTACAGAAATGACTGAATAGTTAATAGTGGTTACACAGTTCATGAGGTTTGGTGTTATTCACCTGGTCTTGTGTGTGGTTTGTTCTATCAGGAAGGCTTCGGCTCAGGCTTCGATGACTTCGACAGCGACGCAGAGATCATGAGGGTGAGTACCTCAAAGGGCTTGGGAAACGCTCATGTACAATGTCATCGCCAAAGCACAAAAAGTCAAATAAGTTGCAAAAAACAATTGTTAGTAACAAATGTGTAGTGAAAAATTATGTTATGAAAACGTAATACTAATATTACAGGAAAGTGTTCTCTGCATTGCCTTCATTGGTTTAATATTTCCTGACCTTGTTCCACCCAGGGGCCTCCTGGTCATCCTGGTCTCCCAGGAAAACCGGGCCCTCCGGGGCCCCAGTCGGAGGAATTGTTCCTTGGACCCCCTGGGCTTCCTGGGAGAGAAGGAAAGGATGGAGCGGCTGGTAAACCGGGAGTTCCGGTGAGTTCTCAACCAGAACCATTTTATCCATTAACACGTAAAGTAGGTGGGGAAGGATAGTATTAGGGGTAAGGGGGTTGGATTCAGTCAGATGCAGTCTACCTTAGGCTTCCTTGCTCATGATGCCTTAACCCCCTACTTGTTCATCGATGACAAATACAAATAATTAATGTATGTTAAAATAGGTTGTTCAATATTAACACCCTTTCTACATGAAAATGTGTTTTCTGGTACATTCCGACCTTTAGTATATATCTTTACTTCACTATTTAATACTGTTATTTAATATAGATAAAGCTGTCTAGCTCGTCTACATCCTAACTAGATGTTGAAGATGTTAGCCGTTTCTCATGTGTCTTTGATTTCAGATTATTGAGGAGTGGTTAAGTGGGTTTGAGTCTGGTGGTTCTGGGTCTGGTTCTGGGTCTGAGTCTGACCTTGGTTCTGGACAGGTATTATGGTCTGGTCCCATCACATCCAAGGGACCTAAAAGGCAGAATTTTCCCCCAAAGTTTTTTAAAATGACACCATCTTGAATTTCTTCCTGTTTGCTTAAGCTTGCTGCGGTGTCTAAAGAGGTGTGTGTGCGTGCGTGCGTGTGTGTGTGTGTGTGTCTGTGTCTTGTATAAGCGTGTGTGCTACATTTAACCAACAAGATTATGGCTAATGTTAGCCTAGCTCAGTAAATTAACAGCGTTGTGGCAGAAACTAATGGAAAGCTTAAAAACATGGTCAGGACCAATGGCCACAGCATCCGTGGGGGGAAATGTGTCTTTTCAGTGATTTAATTGTTTGCTAGCTTTTACTAATTATATGAATGAGAGTGTAGAAGCTACCATATACACTGTGGTGTATATGTAGTATTCATACCATTCATTCATTGTGTATGTAGCATTCACTCATATGTAGTATTCGAAGTATTCACATTGAATTAATACAAGCTTTACATCAAACTTTAATACACCACTAACAAATACGGTAATAACCTATCTGCAGATTTGCTATGAACATAAGCTATAAGCTATACTTAATTAATCCCAGACGGGATATTTTGTTCCTATTTTTTTTAATATGTATATATCTGAGAGGCTGTCAAAATGTTTGTGTGGTGGTTTCCATCCGTATAAATCATCATTTTCAGCACATTGTTATCCAAGGCGAGTTCTTGGAGGTACCATAACAACCCATAATGCAAAGAATGCTGGTAAAAAATAAATAAATAAAAACAGAAGGACATTTTTAAGTAAATTCCTTTTTTTCAGGAGGAACCCATGTTAGGTAAAAATGAACCCTTGTCAGGGTTGAATATACATGGAAACGTTGAATTTCGAAATGTCCCCGTGAACGTTACAGGGTGCTGATGGGAAAGATGGCGACCCGGGACTTGCAGGGACGAAGGGAGACAAGGTGAGCAGTGGAGGCTGTGTTGGTACCATGGCAACAATATCTATGATCATTCACAATATTCTGGATGGAAATATTGACGTTGCATTCCTACAGACTCCTACCATTTCAATAAGATTGTTATTTTTTTTTAATGTAAGTTATCAAGTGTTTGTTAAAGGATTCTGTGTTTTTTGTTCTTTGTGAACAGGGAGAAATGGGTCTTATTGGGACACCGGGGCCAAAGGTAAGACCTGATCAATAAACTCCTATAAACCTGATAATGGTAATGCTGGTTAGACAAGCATCCATTATGCGCTTATATGCTGCATTAATGCATTGATGTTGCTAGACTATCCCATGTAGGTGTACGCATATCTGCCATGCCATTCTGCTAGTTACGCTGTTTTATTATTTATTAATATGATTCTGTTTCTGTCTGTCTTTCTCGCTGTATTTCATTTTCTTTCTAATTTCTCTATTTTCTCTCTGCTTTCCATTTTGTTTCCCTCTCACGCTCCCTCTCTTTCTCTCGCTCTCTCTCTATCTCTCTTTCTCTCTCTCTCTATCTCTCTCTCTTTCTCTCTCTGCCTCTCTCTACATCTCTCTCTCTTTCTATTTCTCTTGCTCTCTCTCTATCTCTTTCTGTCTCTCTCTCCCTCTGTCTCTCTATCGCTCTTTCTCTTGCTCTCTCTTTCTCTCTCTCTCTATCTCTCTCTCTCTTTCTCTCTCTGCCTCTCTCTGCATCTCTCTCTCTTTCTGTCTCTCTCCCTCTCTCTCTCTATCGCTCTTTCTATTGCTCTTTCTCTGTCTCTCTCTTTCTCTCTCTGCCTCTCTCTATCTCTCTTTCTCTGTGTCTCTCTCTCTCCCTCTTTCTCTCTCTCTGCCTCTCTCTCTATCTCTCTCCTTCTCTGTCTCTCTGTCTCTCTTTCTCTCTCTCTGCCTCTCTCCCTCTTTCTCTCTCTCTGCCTCTCTGCCTCTCTCTCTATTTCTCTGTCTCTCTGTCTCTCTGTCTCTCTTTCTCTCTCTGCCTCTCTCTGTCTCTCTTTCTCTCTCTCTGCCTCTCTCTCTCTTTCTCTTTCTCTGCCTCTCTCTCTATCTCTCTTTCTTTTTCTCAGGGCGACTCTGGTCGTGATGGTTTACCTGGTCTGCCAGGGCCGGACGGACCAGAAGGAAAGCCCGGGCCCAGGGGCCCCCCTGGCCCTCCTTGCAATGGCTTCACCATGGACCCGGAGGTGCTCTTCCTTTACTGGGCCTTGTTTATCTAGCGGCCATCTTGGTTCCAACGTGATTTTCTCGGCTTGCGTTCAGGCATGGGGCATGTCTGGGGACCCACCTACGCAGTGGTCAATATGGCCTTTCCGGTTCTGATTGTTCTGGATTGTTGGGATTGACGTTTAATGATGTTTAGCAGTCAATTTATTTGCCACAAAATAAATATATTAATGGTATATTATACAGAGGCTAACACAGTGGGGAGGAAGTATTCTTGTCATGGCTGCATGAGTTATAAAAAAGATTCTATCACAATGTTTGCTATTTTTTGCAGCCTTGTAAGGAATATAAATATAAAGTGCTGTTGTTGTGCTAAAGAGAAATAGTCGATTACTGTCACTGATGAAACTTGATCGAAGGCTATGTTTTGATATGTTCTTATTTTAGGGAAAAGTATGTTGTAGTGTCAACATCTAACATTTCAACAAGCTCGTAGCTTAAAATTACCAGGACAGATCTGTAGTCAATTCTAATTAACAGGGATTTAAATAATGTTATCAATAAAATCACATCCTATAATTGATATATTCTTCAAAAAAAAATGCTGGCCAGCCTGTACCTCTAAGCTATGCTAGTTTACGTCACACAGTTGCACAGCCAGTTACAATAAAAACATACAACTTCTGTCTAACTCTGACAATGTACCACCTACTTACTGGGAGGGGCGCAATCTTACACATTGCTACTTTAATAATGACTCTGTGGAGAAGCTTGCTAATCAATCGTGTTTCTGTTGGTAGGATCTGGAAGGATCCGGAAAGGCCAGCGGCTTCGGTGATTTTCTACCCAAGGGTCCTCAGGTAACAGACGTAACAATAGTGCTACTTTAATTAAACCCATTATTACTGCTACTGATTATATTTATTGCGTTCTCACAGGGACCTGCTGGGATCCCTGGACTTCCAGGACCTATGGTAGATTAAAATGTTAAAAATAATAATAATTAATTAATACATTTAATTTATTTATTAATATTATATCAATTTCTGTATTGATCTGTTTGTTTGTTTGTTTGCCAGGGTAAAGATGGGTTGGATGGACTCCCAGGGAAGACAGGAGCAAAGGTCAGTCTCTGTACTTTAGGATCAATGCAGGAAGAGCTGGATCACATTTCTTAGCAATACTTGAACTTGAAGTGTATTTTAGGTTAATACTGATTCACCCCTCAACAATAATATCTACTAGTAAGCCTGGTGGTAATGTCTTCTTCTTACCTCTAGGGGGAGACAGGGGCACATGGAGCTCCCGGCAAGCCAGGCGCACATGGATTAAATGGAGATGAGGTCAGTAAATAACACATATTAGCACAGGACAAATGACCACGTTTAAAATAAAACATGTTTTGGGTTCACTGGGTCTTCAACGCTACGTCACGTTGCGTAAAGTGGTATCGGGTGGTTGTATCTGAGAAGTTTTACGAGTACATGAGCACCATATCGGGTCCGAGTACTGGTATCGGTTGATCCCTACACGATAGTCTAATGGTTAGGGTGTTGGACTCCCAGATGAAGGTTTCTGGGTGTGGTCTGATTGATGTAAACTATGACGTTTTGTTTTCAAATGCTAGCTTGTCATGTGTATCGAATGTTGGTGCTTTCTAGTTCACGGACACACTAGAGGGGGAAAATACATCCAATAGTGGAACAAAGCTTGCTCTCCCTTATCCTACGTTTCTTCCATAGGGACAAAAAGGAGACAAAGGAGACGCCGGACAAAAGGTAAAAGCCGTCGGCAAATAAGCTTTATGTCCTTCCTCGATTGTTAAAGCACATTATATGCTCATTGTTCACTAAAGTCATTCCCACATTTATGGATACACACACGGAAGATGCACACACACGATTTTTGAATGAATAGTGGCGCCGTACACAAAAACATACTGCTGCTATCACAAGATACAAAAGAACAAAACCAAACACCAAAATCAAACCATTTGTCTTCTTCAGGGAGGACCAGGAAGAGACGGACTCAGCCTACCCGGCCCCCCAGGGCCCCCCGGACCTCCTGGACCAATCATAAACCTCCAGGATGTAAGTGACCTTTCACCTCTCAAACCAGGAAGAAACCACGAAAAGTGATAAGGGCAGCGTAGGCTAGCAGTGAAGAGTGTTGGACTCCCAGCCCGAAAGGAATCTGGGGTCAAACCTGTAGTCTGCAGTCTACCTGTAGGCATCCTTCAGCAAGATGCCCCAACCTGCTCCTTATTGACCTGAAGCTTTACTCGTCAGAAGTAGCTTTGGATAAAAACATCAGCTAAATGACTAAATAAAGGAGAAATGTAGTAGAAACATACCATTAAAGATGGACCCTTGCTTTCTATGAAGGCTAAAGCGGTCAACACCTGATGAACGTCCAGCAAAGCACTGGACGCAAGGTTGAGCGGTCAGAATATATCCAGCCAACAGAAGGGAGTTCAACCCTTTTTACTCATAAAACCTCAAATGTATTTAGGTTTAGAAATGAAGAAAGCCGTTGGCGTTTGGACTCTGTTGGGTTTCGAACGTCAAACAATGCTCTTACTTCGAGAGGTCAGGGTCAACTGGGTTGAAGTTGAAGTTGAAATTGTTTGAACTTTGAGGTAGGGTAGCCCAGAGTAGCATCACCGCTAGTTTGACCACTTAAGAGTGAAACTAAAACTTGAACAACAAAACAACATTGAATAATGCATGAAGTCAAAAAATAGAATACCTATAATGAACATCTGTATCAAAAGCAATAAACATCTGTCATCAAAAGTATCAACAACAGTAATATAAATGTTTTAAACTAACTACCGACTCAACTTCCTGTTTCCTGTCCAGCTAATGCTCAATGACACGGACGGAGCGCACAACTTCTCATGGATGGTGGAGCTTCAGGTAACCTGCTGTTTGGGGCTTAGACCAATCACAGAAAAACACAAACCCCGATGCTGTTCCGTACAATCGGCAGATTTACCCGAAGTAACAGAGCCGCACGATAGTCTAATGGTTAGGGCGTTGGACTCCAAGATGAAAGTTTCTGGGTTCAAACCCATATGCCCGGAGTCTACCTGTGGGCATCCTTGAGCAAGATGCCCTTACCCTCTACCTGCACCTTACTAACATGTATCTTTAAAAGAGGCACTTTGGATATTCTGTCAGGTTGCCTATGCTAACTGACTAAATATAAAATAACATCATTGTCATGACTGTAATGATACTGTCTCCTAGCTCAAAGAAATCCTAGCTGCTTTTGTATTTTCAGCTGAGTCATTGTAACCCCTAACAACATGAATCGACTGAAAGGGTCCCATAAGGTTGAGGCTAAGGCCAGATGTCATATTCCCTATCCCTCTCATTATTTACAGGCTCCCAGGGGCCCCAAGGGAGATATTGGATTGCCGGGCATCAATGGACCAGCGGGTCCCAAAGTAAATATATCTTTGTTGTTGTGTAGAGAAATGATTCACGTCAGTTCTTCTTCTACCTCATGCATCGACTCACTGAGTTAAACTGGAACTAGGCGGCAGCCATTTTGGGCCATTTTCAGCATGGCTTCACTTCTCAACTTTTATTCTGGAATTGTTCACTTTATATTCCACATCAGTATTACATTCATTTAGTTTATTGAATTTATAATCAAGGAATTCATTGAAGGTGTTTAGCGTACACGTGGAGTTATTTTACCCAGTATCTATTTACAATATAGGCCCTCCCTTATATTTTAGCAGAAGCAGCATTTGTACTTAGTTATGTATATATTTGTGTGTATGTGCATGCTTGTGTGTGTCTGTGAAGGGAGAGAAAGGAGAAGCGGGTGTTGTCGTCTTGGCCGATGGCTCCATGATGTCCGATCTTGGGGGACCAATCGGACCTCCGGGAATTAAGGTGACGCAATACAACCAATCATAAACCACCATTTATACCATGCAGTATAGACACAATCTCATTTTAAATATACACTTAATGTAATTTCAAGAGTAGCCACAAGTCATTTGAGCCGCAAATGAATAAGAAATACAAATTATCACCAACAGCTACAAAACCCCAAGTTCTTTAGTCGTGTGTTGGTCTCTTTTAAGCTCCCAAACAAGTGTGTTGTCGTTAGTATCCTGACCGGAGCGTTGTGTTCCTGTCTAGGGAGACAGCGGTTCTCCCGGAGTGCCCGGAGTTGCGGTAAGTCCCCGGTTGTCATGGTAACCACCCATCTTTTCAGTTGTTCTAGCATACAACTGTTGTCCGGTAAGAGTTTAACTAACACATACCCTCTCGCCTCACAGGGGCCGTTGGGGCCTCAGGGGCCAAAGGGAGAGTTTGGGTTCCCTGGTCGTCCGGTAAATATAAACGCACTCAAGAAATATGTTTAGGCCTTACTCTACTCTACTTACTTTAAATTCTTAAAATTCAAGAAATAAAGGACCGTTTCGACATATAGATGTTTCTCCGCATAGTAATTAATTTGTACATTTTAAATCGCCGTTCACTTTATGAAAGGGATGATCATTTAAGTGTAGATTACATTTATGTTTCATCCTTCAACTTAAACTTTGTATTGTTACCCAGGGCCGTCCCGGTGTATCCGGTCGTAAAGGAGAGAGCGGGAGCGCCCACAGTCTGCCGGTGAGTCAACAACACACGGAAGTTCCTAAATAAATATTCCCATTTTTCGCAGATCGATG
The DNA here is from genome assembly GCA_026745465.1 of Lota lota. NCBI lineage: Eukaryota > Metazoa > Chordata > Actinopteri > Gadiformes > Lotidae > Lota > Lota lota. Next base: position 458,890 of record JACYXH010000739.1, read on the forward strand.
ATCTGGTATTTAAGACTTATGAGCTGCTTTCTATGTTGAAACTAGACTGATGCCATCTCAAAATGGTGGATGAGGTGGAGCCCTGATTCTCTTCTTCTTCTTCTTTTTCCTCTTTTTCCTTTCTCTCCTTCTATCAGGGACCTCCTGGCCCCCCCGGACTCCCAGGCCGCCCTGGCATGTTCAACTGCCCTAATGGAGTATGTACACACACACACACACACACACACACACACACACACACACACACACACACACACACACACACAAGCAATGCTATAGACAATGACTGTATAAGTATGTGTTTGTATGTCCAATTTTATCCTTGAGTGTGGCTGTCATTTTCCCGTGTGTGTGTTGTCCAACCGTTACACTCAGACGCCACACACTCAGACAACCACACTAGCCGGCTCACGCTCTCCTCTGCCTCCTCTTCCTCCTCTGTCCTCTAAAGACAGTGTTCCCCATCCCCCCCAGACCCCACTGCAAGAACTCGGTAGGTCATGTGACTCAGCGTGTGGATAAGTCATCATCGATCGTTTCATCTCACGGTGAACTAACAGCAAGCAGTCGTACGGTGTACCTCCCCCTCGGTGCACCTTCATGTAGAGTCCTGTGTCTCTGCATGGATAATCCATCAATCGTAACCCCATAACCCCGGATTCGTATGTCCGAGGACCGTACGTTTGGTCCTCTACGCCGATGATGTTCTTCTGTCTGCCTGACGAATGCGTTCACGGTGATGATTCACCAACATCCGTCTTTAACACAGACAAATCTGTCACTTTGAATGCTCACTCGTTTTTTTTCTTCTGAACTCAGGCCAAATGTATCAAACTCGGAGAAATCAAACTGTATGGAGGATACTGAATAAAAAAACGAAATTGTCCTATGGATGTACGGTTTGATACGTTCGGTACACATCTTAATCCGAATACTTTTCCAGTTGTTTGTGAAGTGGAAAAGTTACGACGGATTCTACCATCTTTAACGACACACTCTTTCTCGTTCATCAATTAATTAATTCATTCATTCATTCTTACTCTCATAGTGGACCATCACCCCCATCTCTTTCTGTCCACTGTTAACTTGCACGGTGACTCTTAACTATTTGCATCAGCGTGTTTTGGAGGGAGTGCCTCTCTTTCTCAGTACCATACTTGTGGTGTCAGGCCAACTGGAGACCACATGCCTGACGAGAGCAGAGGTACTCCTGCTCTCTCAGTTTCTCTCTCTGTGTGTGTTTCTGTGTGTCTCTCTCTCGCTCTCTCTCAACGCATGTCTCTCCACCATGTCATCCTCGTGAAAATCTGTCATCACTTTTCTTTATAAAGTAATAGATTTAATTGCAATTTTTATGTTTCATTTGTGTAGCTGACCGCCAATGGTTCTTCAAATGGTAAGTAAAAATAATATTAACATTAATAATTAAACAATACTTCGTTTTCTCCTATCTGCTGTTTTGATTTGTGTCTTTTCAATGTATGTTGGTTTGTCGTTTTAATTTGCATTAGAATGAATAGACGTTTGTTAAGGATAAATCAGGGGAATGAATCACCGATAGACATTAACATTGAAACTGAGCTCATGCCCTTCATACAATTTTCAGTTCATCTGTGGTCAAGACAGTGGTACCATATCTTCAGTTAATCAGACTACTAACAACATCTCTTCACGATGCTTCATTTGACTAATTCATTTGTTTTTTGTTGCCCTTCAGGAAACTGTCCAAAGGGAGAGAAGGGAGATAGAGGTCATCAAGGCCTCCCTGGTTGGTCTTCTTCACAAAGTGAGTACGATCTTTATACATTTTCCACCCACAATCCAGTCTAAACCAAACGGATCTGGTTCAATGCAGTTCAATACACATCATCGTATTCTATTCTATGGTGTATAATAACCAGAGCGTAATTCTACGAAGTCTGAAGGAATAAGGATGGGTATAAGTAACATGATCTGATAATGGAAGACAAAACAAGCACAATTATTTGACGCATTCATTGCACTACTAAATATCAAACACCAAAAAATGCATACATCACAACAATTGGGATGAGTTAAGCATCTTAAAACAATCACATCACGTGGAAATATAATTTGTACACAAGATAAATGCTCTTTTATTAAACTAGATTCAGTAAGGCACTCTTTTTGAGTGAACCTACTGCACAGCTAACAGTTAACTGTTAAATATGAAACAACAATAGGCTAACTACCTTGGCGGCTTGTATTATCAAATCATGTGGTGAATATAAATCATAGTAGCTTTGTAAGTAACTTTTGTGTTTACTCTGTGATCTCTCCACAGATGCACTGTTTCACGGAAGAGGCGGGGTAAGTCATGATCTGTTCAGCCAATCGGTGCGCTCCCTTCTGATCGCTGCTACATGTGTATATATAAATATATAAAAATGTGTGTGTGTGTGTTTCAGCTGGGAAGTCGAGGTGACCAGGGCATTAAAGGCGAGAAGGGAGAGCCTGGGTTTCCAGGGCAACCAGGTGTCCCTGGGAGACCAGGAGCAATGGTATGTATTGTTTCCATGGAAACCCCATTCAATGATACAAAGATATATATATATATATATATATATATATATATATATATATATATATATATATATATCTGCAGTAAATAAACTATAGGATAGATGTATGACACAATAATTAATGAATGCATTAAGAATGGCACTCCCCTGGTGGGACAGTCATCTGTGAGAGTAAAATATCTCCAACTATGTTCATGCACTCTTCTCAATCTTCTCGACAACAGCAATTTTACCTACGGAAGATCAGTTAATCTCTAACACCCCTTGTTTCAGGGGCCTCAGGGACTGTCTGTGCTGGGCCCCCCAGGTCGTCCGGGGGTTCCTGGCTCCCCTGGCGTCCCAGGCTATGGTAGACCCGGTTCTGTGGGCCTACCCGGCCCCCCTGGCCCTCCCGGACCCCCTTCACGATACGGCTCAGGTAGATCCTCCACAACAGAACACACCCCAACCTGCCACGTTTGAGCAGAACTGTCCCTTGGGCCCCTATTGCCCTCCTTCTGTGTTCCTTCCCTCTGGAGTTGAACTTAAGTTTCAGAGCGCTTAAGACCAAAATACACGGTGTTGGCTTGTACAGCTCTCCAAAAAGTGTAACAGCACATGAGGGGTAACGTGATTTGCCCATATTCTTTCGTACTGGATTTTGGTTAAGGGTTTCGGTAACTGTGTAACAACATAGCGCAGACATAGAGAAGACGGAAGATGGATTGGTTTAAGAGCTTTGGAAATCTTGACATTTTATACGACACATCGTCTGAATCCGTGGCAACACGCACAGAACCAAAGTTCTGAACACCGGGGTAGACACCCACCACACATAATTATGGTTGCTTTTCACTTGACCCGATCAGCGTTGTTATGTTACACTATGAGTGACTCCGTGTTGAGTCTTAGATCCCGGACACAGAGGATTTTTTTTTTCTTTTTCGGACAGCAGTGACCATCGCTGGCCCCCCAGGACCCCCTGGACCCTCGGGCCCTGCTGGAAACTCAGGAGCTGTAAGTTAGCCGCTCTCTGTCTCTCTCTCTCCGTTGTGATTAGGTTTCTTGGTCTCCATGTTGGATTAAATTATACAGAAGATTCTTTCTTTGTCCATCGATCTCCTTGGAAAGTTCTGGTTGCGTGGTTACCAGTTGTCTTGGGAACTACACAATAATGTTAACGGTTAACTTGAGTAAAAATCGTAGTCGTAAACTTATGTTAACGCGATGTAAAACCTTCGGAAATGTAATCACCAATGTAAATGAAAACAAACACAAAGCTAAACTTCAGTAATCGCAAACATAGACACAATTGTCAAACTTTCGTAAACGCAAGCAGAAATGTAAAAATTTCACAAACACAAACGTTACGTTTTACCAGGACACTCTTCAACTCTTACATAAAAACATATAAAAACATGTTTCGTGATACATTTTTCCCACCTTATTGAGTTGTTGTTGTTTCCTCTCCCTGTCCTGTTCCTCCTCCTCCTCTGTGGTGGCGGTGGCTGTCCAGGTGAAGAGCTTCTCGACGCGAGAGGCCATGATGCAGCACACGGTGAGGGACGTCGAGGGAACGCTAGTCTTCGTCTCCGCCACCGGAACACTCTTCCTCAAGGTCTCCCAGGGCTGGAAGGAGGTCCAGGTAAACCCTCTGGACTAGCCGTAGGATGTATGAGATATGATGTGAGATGTGAGATAGGATGTGATATATGATATGAGATATGATGTGATATTTTATATGAGATATGATATGATGTGAGATATGATGTGATATACAAAATGACATGATTTATGATTGGAAATATGATATATGAGATGATTTGAACAATATCAAACCATACATTATCAGATACAATCTCCTGTACTTCCATATCTTAAAATTAATGAACATTACAGTAAAATGTGTAAAGTGTATACTGTTTAATATACTGTAGTCAAATAGCATTCCTATCAATACTTTTGAGATTAGCACTGGTTAAAAGGCAGCTAAGCGGCAGTTAGCAACAAGTGCACTGCTAAAGTGTGCAGTGGTCATATGTGCAGTGGTCATACGTTTAATTATTATGTTTTCCCTCCTCACAGCTGGGCGGCATGATCTACCTCTCCAGTAACATTATCCCTCAAGACGAGGTACCGTCACTCTATTATAATACATTATGTACGTGTTATCATCAATATACAATTCTCCTATGTTCATGCATTGATTGTTTGTACTGTTCTCCTCCAGCCCCGACCTGCGTACCAGATAAGAGGAGAGACGATGGAGCGAATACGCTCCGTTTCAGAACGGGTAGGTCTAACCGACGCCCAGTACCACATTTAATGAATGAATGAATTTAATTGTGCAAATTTGTTTGTATTTCTTTATGAATTATTGATGGAGTAAGGGGGCACTATCTCGATTATAGGAGGCAGCTCTAAAATACAGGAGCTCAACTAATCCTTCTGGGGCATATAACCCATGATACGTGGGAAATTATTAGGATTCATTCTTAGGTTAAGGTTTAAAGGTAGAAATTGATTTGATTTAGGGCATAAGAGAAATTGACTAAAGGTAGGAATTATATTGTTTAGTTATTACGTCAGAGATAGTTAAGTGTAAGTTAAAATGTGATACAACAGTATGATTAAGGTCAGACCAGTAACATTTAAAGCAACGCATCAAAGTGCTAACCACCAACACCAAAGTCAGTCTTGTTACACTCTCCAAGGTTTCGACTCCGCTCACACAGTGACCCAACCCCTCGGCCCCTCCCCTCCTCTCCCCCATCCAGCTGAACCTGGTGGCCCTGAACCAGCCCCACTCGGGGGACATGATGGGCCTGGACGCGGCCGACCGCATGTGCTTCGAGCAGGCCAAGGCCATGGGTCTGGCGCCTCACTACCGAGCCTTCCTCTCGTCCCACCGGCAGGACCTGCTCCACGTGGTTCACCCGCTGTCCCGCCACCGCCTGCCCATCACCAACCTCAGGGTAGGATGGCCTGGGGCAACCCTGGGCTTTTTAAGGGTTTTCATGTGGAAGTTCTAGGGAGGACATGCCTCGCCCTCGTGTCATGTGATAGGACGGGACGTTACGTGATAAAAGCAGATTTTATGATATGAGTTGACGTTTGATGTGTTCAGAATTTGACGTCCTGCGATGTCACGATATTTTATGTTGTGTATTAGAACGTAACATCATGTGATGAAATTGTGTGTCATGTCACGGAATGTCATGTGACATCATGTGATGTGTGTGTGTGTGTGTGTGTGTGTGTTTCCAGGGGGATGTGATGTTCCGGAACTGGAACGCGGTGTTCAGTGGAGAAGGAGCTCCGATCGACACTAGAATACCCATCTACTCCTTCGATGGACGAGATGTCCTCGCCGACCCTTTCTGGTGCGTAGTCCGTGTGTGTGTTCATGCATGCATTCATACCTATGTGTGTGTTTGTCTGTACATGTTTAGGAGTTTCTGTGTTTGTTTCGGTGTGTGTGCAATCTCTGTGTTTTTGTACATACGTTAGTCCCAGGTTTGTGTGTGCTCGTGCGTACATGCGCGCGTGTGTGTCTTTGTCTCTGTGTGTGCTTGCTCCTCCCTGCATGTGTGTGCCTGCATGGGTATATAGACACATATGTAAGTGGGTAGTATCTAAGTCTGCGCCCCAATATCTCACCAACATATGTGCCTTGTCCTCCATCTTCATCCTACATCACATTAACGCCCAACCTCCCTCCTCCTCCTCTGCCCCCCCCAGGCCTCAGAAGAGTGTCTGGCACGGTTCCGCCACCAGGGGGCTCCGCATGCAGGACAAGCACTGCGAGACATGGCGGGCCGACCACATGTCCGTCACGGGCCTGTCATCCAACCTGTTGTCAGGGCGACTGCTGGGCCAACAGACGCGCAGCTGCTCCAACCAGTACATCGTCCTCTGCATCGAGACTCACAAGATCACATAGGCCACGCCCCCATCTCCTCCTAGACCTTTCTAACCATGCCCCCTCCTCCCTAGAACTGTGACCACGCTCCTCTGCTACCTTGAACCTTTCAAACTCCACCCCCTCAACCCTGGACCTTTCTGACTCCGCCCCCTCTCACCTAGAACTATCTGATTCTGCCTGCTCCATCCTGGACCTTTCTGACTCCGCCCCCTGCCTTCTAGAACTTTCTGATTCCGCCCTCCTCCACCTGCACCTCTCTGACTCCGCCCCCTCCCACCTAGACCTGTCTGATGTGTATGGGGTTTAATCCGGTGTTACCCAAACTGGATCGGGAGCCCACTTAGAGTCACCTTATGTGCAAATGAGACCATGAGAATGTGGTTTCTATGATTTAGTAATACGATTAAACATTTATAATTTATATAAGTAAAGGTTTGAACATTCTCAAAAAAGGTCCTGGATGTTTGAATTAACGAACAAACTACTACTAATCACCTGCATTCCCTGGGACACTGATATTACGGGGAGATGCTAAATTGATATGTGTGGAAAACATTCTCAGACCTAAAAATGTGGTCGCAGGCCACAAAATGTGGGAGCCACTGGTTTAATCACTCCCACCCAAACCCCTCTCCACGAGTCCAACCCTATCCAGTCCAACCGTAAAGGCATTCATGGGCCTTTTGTGTGCATGCGTGCTATGACACCAAAAACTTTACGAATATGCAACTACCATTGATGACACCAGAGGTCAACAACCCCAGAGGTCAACGACCCCAGAGCCCAACGACCCCACCTGTAGCTTGCCACCTCTGTATTCTTTATCGCTCCTGGAATTTCTAGTTTTCAAACAGTTTGAAACCTTCGTACCAGCAGTGGGACAAAAAGCAATAACAACCAAAACCATTGGGTTCCATAAGTGCATGAAGAAGTGTGTTGACCCACAAAGCCAAATATAAGGTTTGGTTTGGAATGGCGTCCATTTTTTTTTAAATCGTGTACTCAAAAGTATTTTCTTTGATTTTAGAGAGAGAGTGAGAGAGAGCTAGACAGACACAGAGAGAGAGAGAGAGAGAGAGAGAGAGAGAGAGAGAGAGAGAGAGAGAGAGAGAGAGAGAGAGAGAGAGAGAGAGAGAGAGAGACTGCAGTCTGGCTACCCAGCTTTCCCAACATTGTTACGTTGGGTTTGTTAAACAACTAATACAAATCGTAAGGATATATTAATATTACAGTGCCCCCTGTCTGTGGAAGGTGCACTCACAACTCCAACATTTACCACCTAATTTTGATGCACTGTATTTCATCTGTTTCTTTTTTTTTCTAATGTTTTTTGTCCTTTTCTACTTCTAGTGATCTTGACCCTCAAGTACGTTAACTCTGTGGGATATTTAATTTAAGATTAAAGATTTATTTATGCCAAGACCACAATTAATGTTTAACAAGATTGATGACATCCACAATGTAATTTATCGTTGTAACTGTTTGTTTGTTCTTTGTTTTTTTCATATTTTTGGTGAACTTTTGTCAAATTGATCTTTTTCATTCTGCCTCTTTACTGCAATTGTTTTATGTAAAACATTCCTAGAAGAATCACAAAACCCATAGGGAACATTCAGAGCCATCAAATGTTATTTCACCCCAGCAATACCAAAGAACAAAACTATGACAATAATTAACTAAGGCAGAAGTATAAGAGAACATGTTTTTGTACAAAAACTGGTGCTTCATCAAGTAAAGTTGTTGTTTTTTGTAACCTGTTGTGTTGTGTGTGTATTTTCTTGTGAAAGCAGCCCATAAGTAATGGAGAACTTTACTTAGTTCGTTGAAATATTATTATGAGTACACAAAATCATAATGATAGTGTTATTCAATACAAGTAACTTCAGTACTATACATCAAAAGGCAAAGAAATTGCTGTTGCCATTCATGGCTGTGTGTGTTTGTATGTGTGTGTGTGTGTGTGTGTGTGTGTGTGTGTCTATGGGCGTGTCTGCATAGGTTATTGTCTAAAACTTCTCACTTTACAAGTCACAGTCATAAAAGGAGCTTCTGGCATAATCAAAAACACAAAGCAGCCTGCTCACCTTCGTCTCTAATCCCAGATTAACGGCAAAGTGTTCCAGTGATTCCAACAACCAACGCACAAATCGTCGAGGAACTCAACTGAAACAGGTGAGGTGGTTCATCCTTTGAACTGAACTGACTATGGCAAAGAAGATTGGATTCAGTTTAGATTATTATGTATCATATGTTATTATCATTGCAGCGTTATTTTTTTATCAGTGCAATGCAACAAAATGTAGTTGGCATCTTATGCCAGATCTTATATTTTATTTTTTGCATGTGCACATATGTCATGCACATTTCTTCGTTCACATTGATCACCAGGCACATTGGCTTCTTTACTCACATATTTTCTGCTCAAATATATATTATTTGACCACAATTTATTTTATTAGATTGATTTTGTGCTTGAATCCCTACATTTCCTTCTGTTATTCCCTTTCTCGATTAATTGTAAAAGTGTTATCTAACTTTTATCTTATTAGGCAATAATCACTTCAGTGGACAGATGTTCTAACAGCAAAACAAAATGAAACCTCTGTTTTCTGGCTGTAAATAGTTCAGTTTCTGTAACAATACGTTGCAGATTTAAGCAAAACCATGTTTTGATCTACATTGTCATAGTGGAATTGACTGACACGATCTAATCACAGTAGGTTCAATCCCTTTCCTGCCGTCCCTGTTGATAGACTATAATTTTCCGTGAACCAAAAGATGTAGACTACTTATATTTCCTAGAAATATGTCCTTTGTTTTGCTTTGTAGGCCTACGGATGATGAAGATGGTTTTACACATTGTAAAACTGTTCGAGTCAATTGACGTAGCTCTCTCTCCTTTCAAACATATTTTTCTGAATAGGGGGTTTGACTCCCAGTCGGAATGTTCTGGGTTTGAACCCCAATGTCTAGGGACCCCTATACCTGCTCCTTAAGGGCACAACATACAGCCACATACAGTGACTTTGTATACAGATAGATATAGCTTAAATTCACTGTATGTTGCTTCGGATGATAGTGACTAAATAACACATAATTAGTGAAGTAAGTGAGCCTGATTGTGTGTTCTCTCTCTCTGAAGGAAGCATGTCTCCCTACTGCATTTTCCTGCTGGCGCTGCCTCTGGTAGCGTCTCAGTCCTTCCAGTTGGGGCGCTGTCCCACTCCCGCTGTACAGGCCAACTTCAGCATGGAACAGGTGACATGCTGTGTGTGGGTGTGTGTGTGTGTGTGTGTGTGTGTGTGTGTGTATGTATATGTATATATATATAAATGTGCTAAGGTACAAGGTATATGTTTGCCTGCTGTAGTTCTTAGGACGGTGGTACACGATTCAGAAGATGCCAAACATAAAGGCAGAGGGAAGGTGCAGCGAAGTTAACTTTGTCCGGCAGGACAACAACTCAGTGCTCGTCAACATCTCCCAGAAATCGTGAGTCTAGGTCTCTCTATCTCTCACTCTCTTCCTCTCCCACTCACCTGGTGCTTACTTGCTGTTGCGCTCTCTCTTTCTCTCTCTCTTTCTCCCTCTCTTTCTCTCTCTCTCTTTCTCTCTCTCTCTCCCTTTCTCTCTCTTTCTCCCTCTCTTTCTCTCTCTCCCTTTCTCTCTCTCTCTCCCTTTCTCTCTCTCTCTCTCTCTAACAAACTCTCTCTTTCTCCCTCTCTTTCTCTCTCTCCCTTCCTTTCTCTCTCTTTCTCTCTCGCTCTCTCTCTCTCTCATTCTCTCTCTCTCTCTCTCTCTGTACAATTGTGTATCAACTGCATATGTGTGAAAATGAATCCCCTGCATTGCAAGTTGGTCTTTATTTAGTTGTATCTCTCACTAAACCAGCAAAATAACGAAAATGGAAGGATTGCTCTACCAAGACGCGGAAAAGTCTGCCAAGATGGAGTTCAGCTACCGAACCAAGAATCAAGTCTTGAATGCATGTATGGTGATATATTCACATATATTCCATTCTCTCATAAGCAAAGCTGGTCATTGATTTTTTTTCAGCACTGTATGTATATCTTCAACATTGACTTATTGATTTGTATTCTATATTTATTTGAAAAGTGCTAATAAGGCTAACTAGCATCTTCTCATCGTTCCTTGTGCTAACAAGCATCTTCTCACCCATCGCCTTTATAAATACTGCTCGCTAGCATCAACTCCCCCGCCTCATGTATTAATCTTCTCACCTGTGCACTGGTGAGAAATAGCCTGCTGCTAACTAGCGTTTACTGCCCGTTCACCCCCCCCCCCCCCTCCTCCTCAGCGATGCCCAGCTTTCATTTGGGGGTGTTGAAGACAGACTACACCAGCATGGCCGTTATCTACTCCTGCAAGGATGTCTTGGATATGTTCTACTTTGAGTTTGCTTGGATCGTCTCGCGCAAACGCACCCTGCCCCGTCAGGTGGTGAGGGAGGCCATGGCAGTGCTCCAGAGAGAAGACATCTGCGTCAGCGACATGGATACGGCCGACCAAACCCGCTGTGACTGAGCGTTGAAATAGTCAAAACGATGTAGGCTGTGGAGAGAACTCAAAGTTCCTCTCATCGCTTTGATCGATGCTTAAATCTTTTTCTTTTTAGGAACTGATATTTGAATATATATATATATATATATATATATATATATATATATATATATATATATATGAGAGAGAGGTTTCAAATAAATGATTATGAACTAATTCTTCTGATGTGTAAGTTATTTTTGTGAGCACAAATGGCCAATCAGGTGATTGTCCATTCTCATTGGCTCAAATTAAGTGACATCACCTTGTACAAATTTAAGCCAATCATAAACAGCAAATATGCTGTCACTGAGGTCTGCCTGGTACCGTGGTATGTGACATAAATGACAAAATCCTACCAAGACACCAACATCCAAAAGTATACAAAATCTTAATTCGTGCGGAAAGCCACAACATTGGAAAGGAGCAGTTTGAAATCCAGAAGAAGGATTTTACTGAACTGGTAAACACCAAGTTTTGAGTTCAGTGTGTTCAGTGTGTTCTTTCAATTGGTCATTGTCTACAGTTGGAATAGGAATCAATAAATTCCGCAGGCCACCTGGACTGAATACCGTGGCTCTCTAAAACGAGTAGCCTGAGAGGCATCCACTACTCCATTTGAATCTGTTCCGGGGACACAGACACCTGTTAATAAGGAGCAGATGGCTTCTATATGGTTGTTTAAAGGGCCAATATTTTTACCACCAGGTGTGAGTGTTATTACTCATTACAAGCCGTTTCAAAATCTGCCCTTTCCTGTGCCTTAGTGACATCACAAGTGGGAGTGTCCACCTAGATGTCTGCTAGGTGGACACTCCCACCTAGCAGACATCCCTAGGTGGACACTCCCACTTGTGTTGTCACCAAGGCAATCATTTGTTTCACGCTTATCTCCTTCATATAGCATATAAGGTAAGATAATGATTGTAATCCTTCTAAGGGTATAGCAAAATTATAACACACATATAGGTGTTCCTACAATGGGATAAACTTGAGGTTCCTTTCAGGTGCCTTTCTGAAGACATAAAACTCACAAAGTGCCTTCTTAGATGCCCTTCCAAGTGAGAAAACACGATACAGTGCCCTTGCAATACACAAAAAAAATCCATGTTAAGAAAATGCATGCCCTACAGTCTCCCCTACAAAGTGCCCTATGGGCAGGCTTCCTCAAAGTGGGTGCCATGACGACAGTCTAAGGGCGCCGCCAAAAACTTTGATAAGATTGAAAAGTTTATAGTTCCTTTTGCGTTTTTGCCATAGAGTTTTGGTTATACTTTAAACTGGACAGTCTAATAACATAACGTTAATCCTAATCAAGGATGAAGACGATTTCTTCATACATGTCTCATAATAGCTTTTTGCGCGCTGGTGGGGCCATAAGTCTTGCAGTAGGTGCCCTTCAAACAGCTAGAGTCCGCCACTGCACACACACACACACACACCCACTGAGAAGAAGGAGGTGGGAACACTGAACAAAACCCATTATCTCCCTCGGCAAGGGGACGATGGTTTCATGGAATGCGCATATGACGGCAATTTGACTAATTTCTGGCATAGCTCTGATTTGAGTGCGCACAGACACGCGCGCAACTTCAACACTCCCCAAGTGTTGTTTGCAGTGACAGTGCGATTCGTGTTGAATAGTTTGTAAAAAAGAAATCGCCTACATATTTTATTAAGGCAGCACCTCCTGGACGGTTCCTGACGGCTGTAGGTTGGTGAGAACATTTACAAACATATTAAGTCTTTGCTATTTTGCGGTTATTTAAACTGTCAAAGCAGGCAGGTTTTTTAGAGAGTTTGAACCCAAAATGTCTGATCCGTAAGCGGTGTTTTATATAACCTTTAACATAAGAAGTTGTTATGTTTTCAAAAACATGAACACATTTGACGCAGACTCAGGATAACTCTAACCGAGTTATTTCTGTAGTTCTCAGAATAATTTGCTTTGCAATTAGAATTATTATTAGAATCCCAGTTATTATGCAACCTACACAAACATCCACAAAGGTTAGGCATACCAATAGCACCCTTACTTGAAAACCAGAAAGACGAGTTCGACCAGAGGTCGAAAACAAAGAGAATTCCAAACAAATGTTGTCAGAGTTGAACAGGTGTAAGTCCCTCAAATACATAGGTCCATGGCCTTCTGTTAAAAGCATGCTAAAAGTTTTCCAAAGTTTTTAAATAATTTTCAAAATCGCTTTAAAATGTGTTATCTGTTTGATCTGATCTTTATAACGTGATGGTATTAATCGTTAGCCTCTACACCTGAATGAGATGCTGTTATTGTAATGTTATGTATTCACTTTATGTAATTACGATTTCTCTCCCTCCTGGGCCTGTAAAGGAATGACGTCAACTGTGTTTCTCATTATGCTGGTCCTGGCCCTGGTCTCCTCACAGTCCTACCACTGGGGACCCTGTCCAGACCCCAAGGTCCAGCCCAACTTCAACATCGAGCAGGTACACACGCAGGCACACACACACACACACACACACACACACACACACACACACACACACACACACACACACACACACACACACACACACACACACACACACACACACACACACACACACACACACACACACACACACACACCATGCCTACCTGCATCTGAAATGTGTGAGCTTAATAAGTGTTTAAGCGTCTTTGATTGCTAACTGTAACAGATTTGTGTCTGTGTGTGCACGTAATCTCGTTTTTCTCGATTTTATTTTATTTAATTTTTTTACTAAAAAGCTGCATGATCAGCATAATGCATTAGCAGATGGATCGTGTTCATATAGAATAGAAACCTGTGATATAAATACTGTTCATCATAAACATGGTGGCTGCCGGCAGTACCTTGGCACCTGGTACGAGATTGAGAAGCTCCCAGCGTCCTTTGAGAGGGGCAAGTGCATCGAGGCGAACTACGCCACGCGCACCGATGGGACCATCCAGGTGCTCAACTCTCAGTTCTAGTAAGTGAGGTCTCATCACAACCCTTTTCATCATGTCGTTTAGCCTAATTTGCTTTTAGAGTCACCATTCAAGATTCAAAAGGCTTTATTGGCATAGACAGTAAGTACATCTACTTTGCCGAAGCGCAAAAAGTCAAAGAAGATACAAACATATGATACAAGATGATAATGGTAAAGTAATCAGAAATACAATATAATATAAAAATGTTAACATGTATATAAAGTGAAAAAGTATGAGCTTAATATTGGATAACGACAAAGCTGTCTGTCTGTCTATAGCTCTCTTTCTTTCTCTCTTTTCTCTCTACTATCTCTGTTCACATTCATTGTTTAGGAGTGCTGCAAGTTACTAATTTAGTCATAGAAGCTTTAATCTTATACAAGCAAAATAACAATAACCATAAAACAATTCTGCACAAACTTATTTCTAATGCATCTTGCATCTTCTAGAAGATGCATGTCATTAAGGAGTAGTTAGGGGCATCTTGCTCTGGGCTGTCTAGAGGTATACTGCGGGAGTTGTACACAGTTACCACTAGACTAACACCCCCAAATACTCAGCGAGAAATGAATGAACCAATATCTCTGTGTTGGCTGATGACTGGGGTTATTTGTTTTGAAAACGCTGCTTCTGTCTGTCGCATGATGACTGTTCGATTTCCCAGCAGAGGGACAATGAAATGTCTGTGGGATATTTGGCTGATTCTATAGAAATCACCTGACTGAGAAAACAAACCGCTATTCTCTCTCTGTTTCCGTCTCTTTCGCTCTCTCTCTCTCCATTATTTCGTTACATAGGCTAAAAGGAATGTGGTTACATCCACTGACTGTTGGTACATTAATTAACGAAACTGGACAAAGTATTTAAAAAAAGAATATATATATATATATATATATATATATATATATATATATATATATATATATATATATATATGGTGTTGTGTATTCAACCGGTTCATATTTGCTTTCTTTCTCTTGTTGTGTTTCTGTCTTGATGGGAATGTCATAATGTAATGGTTCACATGGTCCTGAGTACACATTGTTCCACATTGATCCATTTAGATGGATATGAGGGTGCAGCCGAACACCTAAAGGTACAAATATGTAATCTGAATTCCGATCATTTTAAAGTACATTGTTCATCTCCCTCTGTCTCCATTCCTCTGGTATCTCTCTCTCTCGCTCTCTCTCTCTTGTTCTCTCTCTCGCTCTCTCAGTAAGGAAAAGTTCCGGACAGTGGAGGGCACAGCGGTGATCCCGGACCCCAGAGAACCTGCCAGGCTGAGGGTCAGCTTCTCCTACTGTAAGTCCCAGCTCTGTCCACCCCCACCCAATGTTACCCCTCACACATTGACCAATTGAACCAGCTACTTCAACTCCAGCTCTGCCAATTGAAGTCTACTGGCAATGAAAATGGAATAGCGTTCAACTGAGATTGTAATGTTGTTGTTAAGGGCATGAAATAGGGTTAGTCACCTGTGACATGTCACAAATGTTGAAATGCCACCTGTAAAAACTCCCAGGCCTGCAAGAGTCTTTTATCGGTATAATTATTACGCATGTGCCTGACACATGTGCATCACGCAAACGCACCCTATTCTCCCCATCCCATTAAGTTGCTCACGTCACTCCCTCTTCCTCCTCCTCTGTGTCCCTCCCCTTCCCCCGGTCCCCTCCAGTCACGCCGTACGCCCCCTACTGGGTGCTGACCACGGACTACACCAGTGTGTCCGTGGTGTACTCGTGCACCGACATCCTGCACCTGTTCCACATTGACTACGCCTGGATCCTGGGCCGCGCGCGCTTCGTGCAGCCCCAGACCGTGCAGTACGCCAAGCAGCTGCTGGCTGGCGAGGGCGTGGACGTCTTCCGCATGAAGGCCACCGACCAGATGGGCTGCAGGAACTAGGAGGAGCGGGGGCACACACACACACACACGCATGTGCACACATACACACACACGCATGTGCACACACACACACACACACACACACACACACATACACACACGCGCGCGCACGTGCACACACACACACACACGCGCGCGCGCAAGTGCACACATACACACACACACACACACACACACACATACACACACGCACGTGCACACACACGCACACACACACACACACGCATGTGCACACACACATACACACACGTGTGCGCACGTGCACACACACACACACACACGCGTGCATGTGCACACACACACACACACACACACACACACACACACAGGGGCCGTCGACACACTGAAGCACCCTGGACCGTTTAAGTCCATCTGGAATCCCTTTTTTTTCACATGGTGATTTTTGGTTCGATAGATTGTCATGATCGATGTCACATTTAGTGGTCCATCCGCTTCATGTTGGTGCCTGTATGTTTCATGCATAGTAAAACCAGCCCAAACATGTTGTCACATGGCAATAGCTATTGGAAAATTAATATAGGGAACGGCTAGAAATGAATGATTGAATAAAGTAAAAAAAAATATATCCTTTACTGTCTTCTTCTGGTTATTTCTGAGAGAGAGTGAGATAATGAGAGAGCGAGAGAGTGAGAGAGACCATGAGCCCACCTCTCAAACCCTGAACCTCACATCCACCTCCAGACGACACCAGACCAGCTGCCTCTGCCTGCCCTGAGGAGACCTGACACGGTAAATACCCAAACATTTCAACATTGGGATTTCAAAAAAAATTTGGGTGTGTTTTCAGGTATTGTGATGTTTGATATTGTGTGTTTTTTGTGTGTATAATTTACATTCATATACTTTGTGTTTAAGGTGTGTCTATATGTGGATTGTTTTTCATTTGACTTAACTGAACAGCACCAAAAACATTCTAATCAACTTCTGCTGGCATGCCGATAGACGTATTTAAGGTGGTCATGTATTGATTGAGCACTTTGCTCAATCATGTGATTATAGTTGTGTTTCTGGGCCAGCAGGTGCGCCATGAAGTTTTTGTTTTGTCTCGCCGCACTTCTCTGTGCCATCGGATGCCTCAGCGGTGAGTTTAAATACCAACTATAACAACTGTTCCACAGAGAATACTATGACAGTTACCGCAGTATTTCAATAACTGTATCATTGAATGATTGTGAAGATATTTGATTAAGCTGTTTTGTTTAAAGTCCATTTTAAATCATTGTTTTCTTGGGATTATTATAGGATAGTTTTGGATTATTTAAATTATTATTGATTGAGTTCATGATCGTAAAATAGTAGGGCATTTATATAATACTGTTAGTGGAAACACATTGATTTTAAAGGCATATTAAAGAGAAAGTGTTTTTATGCTGAATGTGCACAAAGACCACTCTGTACCTGTTTGTGTAATGTATTCCTTCTACACACACACACACACACACACACACACACACACACACACACACACACACACACACACACACACACACTAACCGATTCACTTTGTGTGTGTGTGTGTGTGTGTGTGTGTGAGTTAGCGTGTGAGTTCATTTATGTGTGTGTGTGTGTGTGTGTGTGTCAGTAACAATATTTGACGACGAAACGGATATTGGGGACTCCTCTGGGAGAGACAGTTTTCCGGAGTTTCAATCCCGTCTTTGTACACCGAAGGCAGCAGGAATACTGAGGAATGTTAAATATCTCTCTCCTCTCTTCACAGAGGCTAGAGTCATCGTACCAGAAGGAGGTACAACTACTCTGAATCAATCTTCCACGCTATCACTCTCAAGTCTTACTAATTGTATCTTATATCTAATGATTTACTTGATTATTATTTACTCTGCCAAACATGAAAACATGAAATACAATTGTTTTATTATTATTATTATTAGTAGTAGTAGTAGTTGTTGTTGTTGTTGTTGTTGTTGTAATATCGTTATTATAAGTGGTATAATAATACAAAATACCAATGGTTTAGGCCTAGTTGCTAGCATCACTAATGAATCAAATGAATTGTATGTTTGTCTGCTTTTTTGTGTTTCCTCTAAAGTTCCTTACGACGAACCCCCGGCTGTCCCCTACTGGCCCTACTCCACGTCGGACTTCTGGAACTACATCGAGTATTTCAGGTCCATCGGAGCATACAAGCATATCGACCAGATGGCGCGCATCTTCTTCGCCCACCAGCACCTCGGGGACACGCTGGGCTATGAGACCAACGAGGGACACGAATACTGAAGACACTGAATGAGGGTGGAGGAGGAGGAGGAGGGAGGGGGAGGAGGAGGAGGGGAGGGAGGGGGAGGAGGAGAAGACGAAGGAGGAGGAGGAGAAGGAGATGGAGGAGGGAGGGGGAGGAGGAGAAGAAGAAGAAGGAAGAGGAGGAGGAGGGAGGGGGAGGAGGAGGAGGAGGAGCTAAGATATGGAAAAAACCGAAGTGAAAAGTTGTGATGTTTTAGTACCATAGTGTCATCTGCATTATAAAATAAAAATAAAAATCGGTGGAATTGAATTAGTGGCTTATTTAGTTAAATGTGTTTATGGTGTAAATACATTTTCACAGTATCACAAATGTTTAAATATGGCATAGGCTACCATAAATTATTTATAATAATATAAATACTATCCAGTTATTTTACATTGAACATATTTAATATAAAAAATAGAATATTTTTTATACAAATGATTCAACCCGTTTTTACCATGAGTGTACGACTCTGCCATGGATTTGTACTTTCTATGTCAGGTTTCGTGATATAGTCGGAGGCATTTGAGTGTTACACACGACGGTGCTACGTTGTTTGTTTGCTCTCTGACAGTCTGTGTTACCGAACCACCTATTCAATATAATTAAATACAATTCCACTGTATTTATACCGGATTAACTGGACGTCGCCATGAAACCAGCGGTGGACGAAATGTTTCCTGAGGGTGCAGGACCTTATGTGGACCTCGAAGAGGTTTGTTTAATTATTTGGCTCTGTTGTTGGTTGATCTAACGTTACAATTCAGCGATGCGCATACTGAAGCTTTAACGTTATATCACACGATGAAACTAACGTCTCTTAACAATTCAACCAAATGTTGTCCACATGTTGATTAACGTTATATACTCTAAACGCGTAGTGGATTTGGGTAACCAAATAGACTCTTCATATGTAAGTATTGGTGTAACTACTCTGTTAATTTCTGCTTTGGTTTTCACCGTCTTGGGGTCTACGGCCCCAAAAGCATTTAACGTTAAACGCTAGATCTGCAGGCTATCCCATAAAACCGTGACGAAGACAGGAAATGCCAACTTGTAAAAAAAAACCTAGTCACTAGCAATTGTTTGAGTTGCAATGGACTGTCTGAAACACATCCAGTAAGTTAGGCCTATGCACACGCATACCATTCTAGATACTAATGTCTTCATCCGACAATAAATTGATGTTGTCATTTGATTATGTTTATTTGATGTAATCGAATAGTATATATTTTGTGTATAATATTTCTATTTTACCTAGCACATTTTTTAATCGGTTTGTTGCACCCCTCTCTTACAGGCAGGGGGCAGCAGTGGACTGCTTATGGACCTCGCTGCGAATGAGAAAGCAGTGCACCTAGACTTCTTCAACGGTAAACCACTTTTCTTTCTATCCACTCTGCAACATCTGCTCTGCTCACATAGTCCTTGTTACTAGAGGGTGGAATTGTGCATTTAATAAAATGTTTTTGTCACATTTACTATTTTCAAGGACATGAGGGCAAACAATGAAAGATACATTATTACAAAACCAATTTAAACATTCAGATTGACTGATACAGCCCAGAAATGTGTAACGCACAATTTTGTTAATGTGCAGTTCAGTTAAGGTTTTATTTTAGTTTGCTCAATTTAACCAATTTATCCTAAATAATGATGTGTTGTGTAGTCTGTTTGTTTTTTGTATTGTCTTCATATGTCAACACCAGTCAAACCTTTTCTAAGGACCTACTCACCCATTAATGCTCCAAGCCTGGCCTGTAAACCCTAATTTAACCAGCTAATGTTCACACACACACACACACACACACACACACACACACACACACACACACACACACACACACACACACACACACACACACACACACACCTAACCTCTGTCATGCAAACTCATACACAAACAAACTCGTACTGTGTGTGTGTGTGTTTTTCCAGTCCTGCAGTGAGGGTTAGAGGCACTGCCGTTTATGACCCAGAAAAGAGCTGAGCGGTCAAAAAAAGTAATGAAGGGGGGGAGAGAGATGGGGGAGAAATACAGAAAGTGAAGGGGGGAGGGTGACCGAGAGTTAAGGAGACAGGGATGTACGTAGACAGATGGGTAGGTACTGGGTGAGAGAGAGAGACAGAGAGCGAGAGATAATGAGAGGGGTATAGAGCATAGAAATGAGTAGGGAAAAGGAGAGAGCTAGGGGGAGAGAAAGGGAGGTAAGGAGACAAGAAGGTGTGTGTTTGAAGGAGTTTTATTGGTGGTTTCAGCCTGAGACTCTGCGGGACACCTCGCCAGTCAGCCACTTTTACCACACTTTAAAACACACACCCACCCACACACACAGACACAGACACACACACATACACACACACACGTAGGCAGTCGGAGGCAGTGACTACACTATAATCCCCCATACATCAATGCTATAATCCTGTATTACTGATATCAAACGGCCCCATACGGGCCACTGGGATGAGCTCAGAGAATCCAGTAGGTTGTTTGATTCGTGTCCCGGGCCAACCAGCCCATGCAACCGCCCAGCACCACATGTCACCGGCTCCTCTGGTCTGTTGTGATTAGGGCTGGGGGAAGCCATCCACCCCCCCCCCCCCCCCAACGCCGCGCCGCAGCTCCAGTGTCTTCTGGATGATTACTTTCTGGGCCAATTAACCCCCCCCCCCCCCCCCCCCCCCCCCCCCTTCACTTCCTGCTTCCGACAGCACCATGACGACCAGTGATAAACAAAGATGAGAGAGATGCGGACGGTTCATGGAGTGCGAGAAGTTAGACTGTGAGAAAGACAATTTAGACGGACAGAGTCTGCTTGCTTTTATTTTGTGTGAGGCGGATATTTGGTTCGTCACTGTAGAGTCAAAGGTGGTATGTCGTCACTTCAGTGCCAGCTTATTAGCACCGTTTCCCAGTCGTTTATGGAGGTAAAATTAGAAGGTGTGAGTTATGTAAAGGTCTTCATGTCCTTCATTTATTTTAAATGTGTTTAGATGTATAGTACAGTGTTTGGCATAGAGCAACATTTGAACAAACCTAAAAATACTGATGTTTAAGTGATCTTTAACTATAACATAGGATTTGTGGGGCCAATTCTAACCTTGCTCTTCTTCTGTGGTTTCTGTCCTGTACGCTCCTGTGCGTGTGATGTTTTCCGCTCTTCCGTGACGTCCGCAGACTTCGAAGACCTGTTTGATGATGACGACCTCCAGTGATGACGGCATCGAAAAACCCACCTCAGTCTGCATCCTGTTTGTGTGTGTGTGTGTGTGCGTGTGTCTTGTGTGTTTGTGTGCATTAAGAACCATGAAACAAAGCGATAATTATCCAAACCTTGTTCGCAACTTTGCTGAAATAAAGTTTCATTTTTTCTAAATAAAATTGCATACCTTTTTATTCCTGTAGAAAAAGCAGAGAGAACCAGGTGTGTTGTTGAATTCTGAAGATCCCACACATTCCGGCTCAGGAGAAAATTATGAGTATGCTTCATACCATTTTCGTGTTCGAATCTGCTCACGCCGGGACTGGATTGCAGGTTAGCTGTCGCGGCGGCGCAACACCTGTTAGCCGAACGTAATTACACACACACACACACACACACAAGATGGAGGGTGGCTAACGCTGACCACTAAATGTTAAGCTGGGGCAGGACGAGGCAGGAAAACGCGCTGAGCTGACAAAGGTGTATAAAGGAAACCACTGAGATAAAGGGGTGGAAACATCTGGAGATGCCGGGTGTGGTTTGATTAGAAATCCCTTGTCCGGGCCAACGACCAGGGGGGACGACTCAACACTGTTCAAGCCAAGAACCAGGCAGCGAAGACGATAGTTTTATTGTTTTGTGCTTTTCATGGGGGTCCTTGACTGTTTCCAAAGGGGTTATGTTTATTATCCTCGCCAAAACAAAATCAGTATCATTTTATCGTAATAAAGTCTTGTACTTGTTGCCAAGTATCATGTGCCTGGCTACCCTTAAACAAGAACAAGAGTAAAATAATACACGGCAAAATTACACCTTTTCTAGGTGGGTCACCAAGGAACCGAATAAATACACATATTAACACACATATATTGCAGTATTGGTAAAGTTGGCAGATGTACCCCAAACAAGGGCACAGCGGGCCCAGGTGATTTTAATTAACAAGAAGCAGGCAGGAAATACTTAGGAACAAAGTGCTGTGTGTGTGTGTGTGTGTGATGGTGTGCGGGCATGATCCAGTAATTGGATATTGGTTTCTTAATGTGTTGTGCATTAAATCCAGACTGTGGTTACCTACGGTTACAGTAAAGTGAAAAGAAAAGACAAAAATACAATTCAGCCACAGCAGTTTACACCGTAACTTCGGCAGTATATTATAATAAAATACAGACATACAATTCTCTACATCCTATTATTCAGCTTATGTACTTAACTATAACTTGTGAACTTGCTTTCATATAATGATTACCTTCCAAGTAGTTTTACCTTCTACTTATACTATTGTTAAAATAACTACTATTATTGTGGTAGATGTGGAGATGGTAGCAGCAATATGTTGATGGATTTGGAGCTTGCTCTGCTCTTAAAGTGAGAGAGAGAGAGAGAGAGAGAGAGAGAGAGAGAGAGAGAGAGAGAGAGAGAGAGAGAGAGAGAGAGAGAGAGAGAGAGAGAGAGAGAGAGAGAGAGAGAGAGAGAGAGAGAGAGAGAGAGAGAGAGAGAGAGAGAGAGAGAGAGAGAGAGAGAGAGAGAGAGAGAGAGAGAGAGAGAGAGAGAGCCTGGCAAGCCTGAACACAAGTTTAACTGAGGAGGAAACTAGATTATGAAATTCCTCCATGCGTAGACCAGCTGTCACTTAGTTTGTGTGTGTGTGTGTTTTGACAGTACGAGTGTTCCCCTTCATTAGTTCCTTCTGTTTCTCTTCTCATCCTTTATTTCTTGTGTGTGTGTGTTTGTGACAGTGTTCTATGAGAATCATAACAAATGATTAACCATCAACCAATCACAACATGAATCAATGGGGGGGGGGATCATTAACTTAAGATTTCTCATCACCATCTTTCTCTTCCTTCGTCCTCTCTCCACGTCTCCCATCTTTCTGCTCAGCCCCTCCCACCTTCCCTCTCTTCCTGGCGTTAATTACGGTGGCTCCCAATTGGTCAAATTCTTTATTTTAAGACGCTTCGACCAATGGCATTTCACGTTGGGACGCCCCTTGGTTTTCGCTCAGGAGATCAAAATGTGTGTGTTAGTGCTGTTCTGTGTTGTTTCTTGTGTGTGTGTGTGTGTGTGTGTGTGTGTGTGTGAACGGTAATGAACACTGTGCGTGTTGCAAGTGGGCGCATGTGTGTGTGTTGGATGACACATCTGGTTTAAAACCTGCCCTGTATCGCTCTGGCCGGGCAGTCAGTCAGAAGGCCATCTACAGGAACGGGTCTCTCTGGGAATCTCCCCTCCTCCTAAACACAATTCTCCCAGCGAGCCTCCACATCCCATCCCTACCAGGGTGGAGCAGGTCCACTGGCCTGCGTTGATCCTCAGATACGTCCCGCCACCCTCTGGACACCCTCTCGACCCACGGACCGCTGAACACAGGTAAGAGAGGATCCACCAGGAACCAGATGCTACCGTCATTCAGCAGATGCGGTCATGCATCGAAGCAGATTTTAGATGAAAGATGGATCAATGTCCTTTCAAGAGAAAATACTCTGGGGTTAGGGCTTCTGGCTCCAGGATGACTGCAGGTAGGGTCCTGACCTTGAGGTTGCGGTCACGATAGTCTAGTTCTTATGTTACCCTTAGGTACCCCTAACGTGTACCTGCGGGAATCCTTGAGCAAAATGCCCTTACCCATACCTGTTCCTTAATGACATGTGTCTGAAGATATTTACTGAAAGTGGACCCCAGAACCTTTGTGCTGGGAGTCAAACACCCTGACGACCACCCATGATCCGGGCTATATGAACTGCACTTGTGAAGTAGCAGCATGGGTCAATTTCAGGTACTTGCCGGGGTCTCAAGTTCAGGTTGAAGTCCGGTTGGAATACCTGCGACACCTGGTTACGACGGGGCTGTGAACCCAGAACCTTTTGCATGGTGGTTAATAATCGTCAACCCCACGGGTCCCTTCAAAGGTTCTGCACAACAGACCTGATTCGACTCTGAGACTTTTAACCGGGGGTTCAATGAAACCAAAGCAACCGAATACAGTTACTATACTACTGTAGGGAATTCATGGACTGTTGACGATTAGCGGTGATACATTTAATTGCTTCTTTCAGAAATTGCGTTATCATTTGAATTTGATCAATTTGTCAATATCATCAGATCTATTTATTCTAACCCCCTTATCTAATTCTACCTGATAAACTACATTTGGTTTACCTAAGAAACTGCAGGGTGTTTAACTTCTCTATCACTATGGACAAAAGGGTCTGTTAAATGGTAAATGATGATGGGGAATCTCAGGTTAGTACTCGTAGCGTCGATGTGAACAGGTCTGGTGTGTGTGGTTCCTGCAGGAGAAGGAGGAGGTGAAGCCATGGCTGGAAGGAGGAGAATGTCTGTCTCCTGTATGTTCCTCACAGGGCTGGTCGCAGTACTGCTGATGCCTGGTGAGTACACACACACACAAACGCACACGCACACAGACACATCCGTACGCACACGGAATTGGCATGCATGCATACACACACAAACAAACACAGGCACACATGTACACATATGCACATGCAACCACATGCATACATTTACACACACACACACACACACACACACACACACACACACACACACACACACACACACACGCGCATGTTCAAACACGTACATGCACACATTTGTGTTTGTATTCCCAGTCCTGCAGTGAGGGTTACAGACACCATCGTTAATGACCCAGAAAAAAACATCATGTGCAATAGATCACAGTTAATGATGTAGAACATTTTGTAGCTGTATTATGAACTCGTCATAGATAAACTGCCATTTGTGTCATCCATTTTATTTATAACTATATTATTACCTGGGGAACAAACAAATTTGAATAGAAGAAATTGTTATAACTAGACTTCTAATGACATCTTAGAAGACGTCATTAAAGATTTAAAACATTGAGCAACCTCTTTGTTTTTATACCACCTAAGTTGTCTCTGGGTCTGTGTCGTTGTTGTTTTAAGATTCAAGATGCATTTTGGAACGATTCCGAACTCTTTGAGTTCTACTCTAAAACAGTTGTCAAAGTTTGGAACATAAATCGTATTCCCGTCAACGTTGAAATCTGGTTGGCTGACATTGGTTGGGGCAGGAGATGACTGAGATGAAAACTCACAACAGGAAGCCGTCCTCTAGATTACAATACATCTCACCTCCCACAGGTCTTTCAGCTTGATCTTGTCATCACTTGACATATTAAGGCGTGTGTGTGTGTGCGCAAGTTTGTCTGTGTGTGTGCTGAGGTCTGTAGGGAAAGCCATTTCAGGGAAAATTCTCTCTGTGTTTCTAATAAGGGGAAGCACAATAAAAGTCTGTTTTTAAAGAAAATGCTGTCTCCTGGTTGCAGATGGGGGGGGGGTGGGGGCAGTAAAAGCAGAGGGGGAGGAAGAGGTGGGAATTACAGGGAATGGAGGTGAGGAGGGAGAGATGGGTGAGGTGAGGGGGGATGAGAGGTAAACTCAGAGCATTAACTCAGCGCTTCTGGTCCTGTAAAAGATTATAACCTGTCAGCAACACTCCCCCTGTCTCCTCCTCTCTCCCTCCTGCTATTACTACTACTACTGCAACACACACACACACACACACACACACACACACACACACACACACACACACACACACACACACACACACACACACAAACACACACACTGCTTCCAGATGTGTCCACTGATATTTTTCTCTTTACAGGCTTGTTAAAAACCATCCAGCGGCTTGCCTGAGACAGCAGCCTGTAGAGAGACTCCACCTCTTCACCTCTACTGCCTCTCCCTCTCCCTTTCCCTCTGCCTCTCTCTCTGTGTTTGAACCAGACACTTTTACTGTGGTCTTTTAATGCTCCATGCTCAGCCTTGACGATGGTGTTAACACTTTACACAAGTCTCTCACGCTCCGCTGTCGTTATTCTCTTTTTGTTATCTCAATCTCTCCTCTCTTTCTCACTCTCTTTCTCTTAGTCTCTCTTTCCTCCATCCATTGTCCTTCCTTATTTTCTTCCATCCACCTTCCTTCCCTCCCTCTCCTCCATCCTTCCTTCCTTCCCTCTCCTCCTCTCCTTGTCCTTTCTTCCTTCCTTACTTCAGTAGAAGATAACCCGTTTTTAGTTTTTTTTTTTACTGAAAACTTTGGAGTCTTTGCGTCCTGAAGATTCTTCAAACTCCTCTTTGTTGTTTTCTTCCACCCCCACCCCCACCCCCCCCACCCCGCATCCCACCCTCTCCTGTAAAGTATGAACAGCTTTTCCCCCCTGTGTAGATGAAAGGAGCAGAGATGAATCTGTGGCACTACTGGGGAAACAGGGCTGAACTGTGTGTGTGTGTGTGTGTGTGTGTGTGTGTGTGTGTGTGTGTGTGTGTGTGTGTGTGTGTGCGACCCTAGACAACCCCGAAACACACATATCCATCCATCAAAATCCTCCATCCATACACTCAAACACACAAATATCCATCATCGAATATCATCATCAATCCCTTAATCCGCACACACATACCAATCCACACACACACACACACACACACACACACACACACACACACACACACACACTCACTCACTCACTCACTCACTCACTCACTCACACACACACTCACTCACTCACTCACTCACTCACTCACGCACACAGACCTGGTAAAGTAAGGGCCCCTAGAGCTGTACAGGGATGGCGCTCAGCGTGGAGTTACCCAATAAAAAGTACAAAGAGCCTCAGAGGTCCGTCGCATGGGCTAGCCCAATTACCCTGCCAATTCCACTACCTGTGTGTGTGTGGTAGAGAAGTGATGGTCCTTGATGTTTTTATTAAAACCTTGTTTGTATGATACATTTTCAAAAATGTGTTTGTAATTATTTGAAGTACTTAGCTACATAAAATGTGTACATTATTACATTACGGGGACATAGTATGTGTGTATTGCGTTATTTGGTTGATTTTGATGTATTATTTAGTTTGTTTTGTCCTTTCAGAATTATCGTCCGCAGGGCCGATTGGATCCAAGACCAAGAGAGATGGTAAATATATATATATATTTCATTATAACTAATATGAGTGTGTGTGTGTGTGAGTGTGTGTGTGTACAAGCTGCGTGAAATTATGAAAAAACACTAAATGTTAACATGTTACGCACACACTTTTAAGGGTGTTGTTGTCGCAAGTTGATCCCTCCCTATAAATGCTATACAAATACAAATGACCTGACTTGGTGTGTGTGTGTGTGTGTGTGTGTGTGTGTGTGTGTCCCAGCAGGAACTAGTCTCCAGGAGAGGGCAGCAGAGCAGGCCTCCAGCAGACAGCTAGTGCGTCAGAGGAGGAATATCAGCTGGTACAAGCAGCATGCTGACTTCTGGAGCTGGTACAAGTACTTCACCGACAATGGAAACCAGGAGGCGGTGAGGCATCCATATGTGCACGCACACACACAAATATGAACATGCACACACACGTATAATAAACATACAAGAACCTGCACTCCAATACAGAAATACTGACCTGCATGCACACATAATAATCACACAAGCACGCACACACACTTGGAAACACATCCTGGCCGCCCGGGGACCTACCTACTGTGTTTGTTCTTCTTTGATCCTGATGAAAGTCCTAAACCCTTTTGCTCCCTGGTGGTTTCACCCTCACCCCTCCCCTCACTCCTCTCCTCACCCCTCCTCTCCTGCGCTCCAGGTGCAAGAGCTGGACCGCATCTACCTGGCCTACCTGCAGAACAAGAATCGCGCCGAGGGCCGGCGATCCTACAAGGCCTACCTGAGCCACCTCGGGGACATCTACAAGTCCTGCGCCGACTCTGAAGACCCCAAATGCGTCGCGAGCTACACCACGCGGACGAAGCCTGAACCCCCCAAGCCGGCGCCCGTCAAGACCTGCGACCCCACCAAGGACGCCCACTGCCTGTACGCCGCCCTGCTCCAGGGCAAGAGCCCCTTTCTTCCCCTGGTGCTGCCCGCCTCCAAAGGGGCCCCGGCCGCGGCCCCCGCCCCTGTCTACGCCCGCGCCGCTGCCCCGGCCAAGAACACCCAGTCCGGGTACTACTACTACTCCCCAGCCGTGCAGCCCTTCCTGACTAAGGTACCCCCCATTTGGTTCATTGTCCATTGACTTTAGAAGTGTCGTATCTGCTTATGTGAGGCCTTGGTGTTTGAAGGGTGCTATCCAAGAACATCTGCCTTGCTTTGCCTTGACTTAAGGTAGGGGTGTAGTTCATTGCTGCATGTAGTTTCTGACACTCTGGTTCTTACCTAAAAGGTACTGGGTTCGATCCCCAATGTCCACCGGAGAAAGTAGGAATTCGAATGCAAGATGCCTAACCCCTCCCCGCTCCTAAATGATATGCATCTAAAAATGCTATGTCATTTCATTGGATGATTAATCGATGATTCACTATGACAATTATTACTGCACCTGGATTCAAGGCCACACCAGTCTTGTTAAGACATGCTTTAGCATTAAAATATGTCAAATATGTCAGCCAGGCTGACAAAATGGGGACTGAATATTGAAAATGAAATAATGAGATTAGCCATTAGGCCTTCTCTGTGCGTTATGCTAGGCTGGCATAACTTCCTGTTGCAGCTGATGTGTCTAGCCTCGCTAGCATTAGCCCTGCAGTTTGTGCCTTGCTAACTTCCTCCTTGGTCCCTCCCCACCACAGGAGCAGAAGGCGGAGCTTCTGCGCATCTGCTCGGCGGAGGACGTGGAGTGCCTCCAGTACCACCTCAAGGCCGCTTTCGGGTACAAACCCGCCGCCGGGCCCCTCCCGTCCTACGCCCACCTGGGCTGCGACCCCAAGAAAGACCCCGGCTGCCAGCCCCAGCTGGTGCAGAGGGCCCCTTCGGGAGTCTACCTGAAATACCCCAACTGTGACCCCCTGAGGGACCCCCGCTGCGCCTACGAAGCCTCTCTTTCGGTAGTAGCTTTTACTATTATTGTTCTTCAGTAATATCCATTATACACACAATACTCCAATGACCAACCCCTTACCCTCTAATTAATAAAAATATACTTGTCGTACTATAAATCACATTGGATTAGCCTCGTGAGATCATCCTGATCTTGCGAGTTCACAATCTTGTGTAGCAAACGTGGGACAGTGAGGCTTGTTCCATCACTTGTCTTCCTGTCTTAATTCTCTAAAAAGTAATTTGCAAGAGTGCTCAATCATTACTCTTGTAAAGAGTAACCCAGAGCAAATCAAAGGCTCAACCAATTACTCAAATCATGCTGTAAGGTGTTTTGCTCTGTGGATTAAGTGTATTGATCGGTAACTCAGCTTGTCGTTGTCTTTGCGACTAACCCTTCCCGTGGTCCCATCCATCCAGGCGCCTCGTGCCCCCAACCCCCCTGCCCGTGCCGGCCCTGGATCCTGCAACCCTCTGATGGAGGAGGGCTGCAACCCCCTCACCGCCACCAAGTTCGCCAGCCCGCCAGAGAAGTACAAGGATGAGCAGAAGGAGGAGGCCGCTGCTGCTGCCATCCGCACAGCCCCAGCGGAGCAGCGCAACGACCCCTACGCTATGTTCAGAGACGCCTTCGCTCACGCTCACGCTAACAGAGCTCCTGATCCTTACGCTATGTACCGTCAGGCTAGTGGCCAGGCTGCCGCTCAGGCTAACGACCCTTATGCCATGTATCGCCAGGCATCCGCTCAAGCTAATGATCCTTATGCTATGTACCGTCAGGCTAGTGGCCAGGCATCCGCGCAAGAGAACGACCCTTACGCCATGTACCGTCAGGCTAGCGGCCAGGCATCCGCGCAAGAGAACGACCCTTACGCCATGTACCGTCAGGCTAGCGGCCAGGCATCCGCACAAGAGAACGACCCTTACGCCATGTACCGTCAGGCTAGCGGCCAGGCATCCGCGCAAGAGAACGACCCCTATGCCATGTACCGCCAAGCTAGTGGCCAAGCTTCCTCGCAAGAGAATGACCCCTACGCGATGTACCGCCAGGCTAGCAGCCAGGCTTCTGCGCAAGAAAACGACCCATACGCAATGTACCGTCAGGCTAGCGGCCCATCTTCCGCTCAAGCTAACGACCCATACGCAATGTACCGCCAGGCTAGCGGCCAGGCTCCCGCTAATGACCCCTATGCCATGCTACGCCAGCTCATGTCTCAAGCCCAGTCCAACGATCCCCACGCCCCGCGCATGGGTGCCGCCCCAGAGGTCAACGCGAACGACCCCTTCGCTGCACTCCGCGAGGCGTCGCGCCACGCCCATGGCCCGTACGGCGCCAGGCAGAACCACTACGAACAGCCCGCCCAGGAGCAGCAGCACCACCCCCTGGGGCCTCCGGGTAAGACCAAGGAAGGCCACGACTGTTTCATCGGCTACGACCGCGAGTGCTACCCCGTGAAGCCCGCCGAGCCCCGTGCCGGGCCCAACGTTCGCCCTCACCCGGCCGAGCCCTACGAGCCCCACCTGAACGCAGACGGCTCCCGGAATGGCGTCATGGAGCCCAGCAACCCGGACTGTGACCCAGAGTACGACCGCGACTGCCGCCTACGCCGCTATATGCCCCGGCAAGAGGCGACCACCGCAGCGGCCCAGCCGGAGCAGCACCCCGAGGAGGAGGAGGAGGAGGAGGAGGAGGAGAGCTACCACCAGGGGGCGGCGGAGAGCGAGTCTGAGCCCTACCAGAGCGGCCAGGAGGAGCCCTACATGCCCTACCCCCAGCAGCAGGCCCCCCAGGGCATGCCCAGCTTCCAGGACATGTTGAGGGGCTACGGCGACCAGTTCCCCGAGCGTGGAGACCACAGGGCCTACGCAGACGACTACCGCAAAAAATAAACAAACACTCTTTAAAATGTTTTAAAGGATTGGACACAAAACCACAACCAGTCCCGTACATTCTGGTAGCGTAGCATGTGCCTGAGAAACGCCTCATGGATTGGCAGCATCTATCGGCGTCCAGATTGACCGGATTTGGGACACAGGGAAGGGTGGGTAGTCTAGGGACTATCTGAGCGAAACACACACACCATTACGTCGTACTCGATACATCGTACACAACACGCAAATGTATACAGATGCAAGCATTCAGTGATAAACAGAAATTAACACCGAAGATCATACAAACATGTGTATGTACACATCACTCAATGCAATTCACACAAATGCAACTGACAGGCATGCATACATGTACATACACCTGTCATGCATTTGCCAAACTCCTGTGCAGTGTTTATTTCGGTGTACTTGGCAAGCTGAAGGCTGAAGACTTTCACTCCTAATGCAATGCTTCAGAACACTTTCAGCTCTACTTCCTCCGCTGGAATATATAGTAAGCCCGCAATCATCCTCTGCTTCACTTTTCTGCTTTTCAGTTATAAAATCTTTGTTTGTAGTTATTGATCGATGATGGAATACTTAAAGATGTTTTGTTTGTTTTTGTATAATTTTTTTCCACTTTGAATGTTTTAATAAAAGCTTTAGAAAATGGTTTTCCTTCTCATTTCATGCAGACTCTGAGCCTCGTTGCAAGATTTTTTCACACATATAATTGAAACCTAGTGCTCCAGTATTACGGTATTAATACCATCGGCGGCTCCTGAGCTGGCCACTTGGGGGTGTGAGGGAGCAGATGAATGCGAGCACTGGAAGGGTGCGAGGTCGGAAACGTTGTCACTGTTACTAAACTAAGACAGTAATTTAGAGAAAACGGGTGTAAAACCCTATTCATCAAAGCCTTTGTAAAATACACACCTGTGAACACATAGCACAGCAGGTAGCCTATAGTACCAGAAATAAGCCACTTGAGGCTGTGATTTTAGAACAGCTAGGGGGCGTTGTTAGGCACGAGGCGTAGCTATAGTGCCATATTATCATAATAATGAACCTCATAAAGCATTAGGTTACTTATTCAGTAACACAATCACACATTCACATAAAAGGTATGATTTATTTAGATAAAGATTTAGTTCACAAAAGGTGTTAACATTTCCCAATTAATTCGTAAATTATTTCTCAGCATTTTTCAAAACCTCAAAAGGAACTCAATTACATTTATAGCATTTACAAATCAACACAGTTCTCTATTGGACATTATTTCATCCGGATATCGTCACAGAACCCTGCAGTTTGCAGATATATGCTGTAGTACAGAACATTCGGATAGCACACATTACTTCACTAGTCGAGTTCCACGTTATCGATTATCCTCTACAGTGATGGTGCGTCTTGGGTAGGCGTCAACATCCACAAATATGTAACGGAACTCGTACTTGCCGGTTTCAATATTCTGTAGGAGGACAAACTAAATGAGATGATACAAAAACACTGTCGTAGCTTGATAAGATTTAGCACAATGTTGCATATTGCAATAGACAAGGTAACCCGTGGTATAAAATCGGTAGTTGGGTTGTTTTTGCAAGTGGAAGCCAAAGGAAACTTGCTGTAAAACGACATGAGTTTGCCATGTCTATAAAACAACAGCAACAAAATACAAACCTCTTTGGATTCTGAATGAACGGTTCCTTTCAGGCCTGGCTCTGAGCCCTCAATATAAAACTTGAGTCTCATGTGCTTCAGGCCATCCTTCAGGTACTCTGAATGACTGGAGAGGAAAGTGGAGAGAATCCCAGTTAACGTCCGTGGCGATACTATAACCGTCATACTCTTTCACCACAACAATGAATGGAAGCGTTTGTTTAACGAAAAAAAGGTAAATCATGAATAGCTAGCTCCACAAATATAAGGGCCAGATGCACAATCTCGAGCCCTATGGATAGATAACACCTCGGAGAATTTAGATCGAGTGGATTCGTCTTGTATCCATGACAAGGTAGAGAGAAAACTCACAAACTCGCTTAGCTTTCTTTGTTTTGTATAAAGAACTATCTTAAATTATCAGAAAGACTGAAACTCTCTCTGCTACACATTACGCAATTATAGCGAGATGACACAGGGGTGTTAAGTTGTGATATCATGTGTTGAATGTGGAAGAATATGAAACTTTACGCAAGTCAAAATTGGACACCATTTTGTCATTTACCCAGCTATCCGATCAAAGGTGTAAACAAAAAGGTTTACAGCAAATATGTTTTTTGATTAGGTAACTTGGTTTCAACATCTCAACAAGATATTAAATATGCAATGATTAGCTTGTCTTACTTCGTCCTATCCTGATCTAAACAAGAATACAAATTATAAAATGAAATAGTTGCAGCCCCTACCTGACATGTTGTCTCCTTTGTCGTCGGGTAGTCTCCCCGTAACATTTGATTGGCTCCCCGAATGCACCAATGACCTACAGAAGGAAGGAATGGATGGATGCATACATGAAAGCACAGCACACCATTCATCCATACAGATTGCTGATTTTATACATGAATAACAGGATTAGTCTCTCCAATAAATCTAAAGACCCCTCTCCTCTGGGAACATCAAGTAAATTATGTTCTTATTTTGTTGTAGACATTAGGCCTCATGCATGAACTGGTTCAGACAAGCGTTTTATGAACAGTTCTCGCATTCACCAAAATCCTCGTATTTAGACATTTCTCTTTGGTATGCACAACATTAACGATTCCTATTCCATGGCGTTTACAAGTGGCCATTGGTCAGAATGCAAACACGGGTTATGTTCCATCAAGTCTCAAGATGGTGGCAATACAGCTCTGGGTTGGTTAACTGATATTTCAATGTGACGTGGCTGTAGATACTACATGTGTGGGTTTATTTGAGGTGTGTGTGTTACCGGATGTGTGTGTGTGTGTGTGTGTGTGTGTGTGTGTGTGTGTGTGTGTGTGTGTGTGTGTGTGTGTGTGTGTGTGTGTTTGTGGCTTGATCTATGGACGCACACTAAATGTACTAAACTAAACCACAGTCCTTTGGGGAGCTGCAATATGTGAGCTTACCCAAACTGTCCGGCCTTAAAGCCTACTCTTCAGAACAGCTTTAACCCTATTAAACATGATTCATATTTTTGGTTTGCAATAGTAACATCAACCTCTCAAACTGAGGTGCCTGGCCTTGTTAAACCATCCTATGGAATCTATTTGAAACCTTTTTTATTATGTACATGGCAGCCTTCATTATGTACCCGTTCCTTTATCCTAGCCGGTGCTCTAATGCCACCACACTGACGTTATTTTATCGATTTCCGAAAGGACTTCAAACTCCACACTTTGTTTTTTGGATGGCACTTCTGCACAAATGGGGCGGAACTCCTCCTTATATGGGTTTTTGGGGCGTAAATTATGAGTTATGCAGCAATGCACACTGCTGATAGTATGCTTTGTTCTCAGTCTCACCTGGAATTAGCTTTGGATTAAACTCTGTTAAATTACTTAGTGTAATGCAAATATAGATTGGCTTACCTCTGGGTGTGACTTGACTTTGTCAAAAGCTTTTCCATAAACTTTATTTGGACTGCTTGTAGAGAACAGCTCCTGGAACACGACATACAATAGTCCCCCTAAAAAAACACATGCAACATGTTTGCATTAAATACAAGCGTATGAGAATGCCTATCAAAGCCCTTTCATCTGGCTGAAACGTGGTTCCTACTGAGTGTGGTCACCTGTCACTCCAAGTCCAATGACTACAACGATTAGGTACGTGAAGTCTCTGCCAGCGTCCTTTACTGTAACACAACAAAATCATAGAACACCAGAGTTGCAGTTTCAAAGCCCACTAACAATCATTTGGCAATCATGCATCGTTTTATTGGCATGCATACCTTTTTGCGCAGTTGAAGGTTTGATTCCACTTTGATATCTAGAAACGGATACTTTGCCACTGTCTCTCTCTGGTCTGCTTTGATTTCTATGGGTTGAGTCGAGAGAAATATTGCGTCTTTGTGCATGCAGCAATGTGCAGCCTGTAACCGAAACAGCCTGACGGTAGAGCAACGGCACCGTCTTCTGCTTAAGAATGTCCAGGTTCATATGCGTGCTTTTCCATGGCTGCACGACCCATTGGGTTGTGGTCCTTTGCAAATGCTGACGTGCAGCTTTACATATCAAAGTATAGACCATGACTTTATCCTCTTGACCTGCAGATTAGTTAACTATGTGGTTAACTCTGTGGATAGCAAAACGTGTTGATTTGTCTTCTAGTTAGGAATTGTGGCATCGATTGAAGGTTTTGCAAATAATCGACCATACTAGAATACTACTTTGTTATAATACATTATAAAACATGTAAGCGTGCAAGTCTTGACTGATCTTGCTGTTCTTCTGGTTGTCATTCTTTTTGGCGCTTACATTCTACGTCATAGCATGATGGGATTATGGGAGATTGAGTACTTAATGGGGGCAGCAGCTGGAAAACAGCAGAGCAAATTAGGAACCGATAAACCATTGTCCAAATCTTCATTATATCACTTTATTGAAAACATTCGTTCCAGCATTTTTTTCATGTTATCAATAATGATAGATGCTCTTGGCTTAAAACATATTGAATAATATAAAATTAGCGTGATGGATGGGATAACATTCTGATTCACTTTTCCACAGGTTTGTGTGGTCTAACTGAATGTTTTGGTCAAATGAAAATAAATAATGCACAAAATAAAATAACAAAATGAACCCTGAAATAGGCTTTTAAATGCAAAAATACGTGATTTCAGCAGATAAAATATATTTTGATGGAATCATGAAAAAAATAGAGTAAAAAACTGAATGTTTTTTTATTCATTAAACAAATGTACATTAAAGGTTTCTTTTTTTTTCCCACAAGAGTTTCAGTCCAGTGTCTGAAATTATGTTATAGTGTTCCATGGCTTGCTTCCCCTTGCCACTTGTCAAGCACAGTTGGAGGAATTGCACCTTTGTAATAATACAAAATAAATAATATAATCATACACTAGAAATGTCATAAACAGAAGAAAAAAAATATTTTTTCCTCATCACAACACTCTACATTAAACTTGCTCATGTCAACAGTTCAAGATGGACAAGCGAAGACAAACGTTAGTTCCGCAAGGTATCAAACTTGGTAAGATGCAGAGGAATGATTCATCTGTCTGAAGCATCTGTAGAGAGATGAAAACACCATTACTTCCAGTCTCACCCAGGACGTACTGTGTCCTAGTGACTGCTGTTGTTAACATTCAACACTAACCCTATCAATGTGTGAACATGAAAGGTCAAAATAAGAGAGGAAGTGCTGATATAAGTGGATAGTGGAGGGGTATGTGTGTGTGTGTGTGTGTGTGTGTGTGTGTGTGTGTGTGTGTGTGTGTGTGTGTGTGTGTGTGTGTGTGTGTGTGTGCCTGTTTATTGTACACAGTCAAAATCCATGGTATTGAAAAGCAAGTAAAGTCAGGTGTCAGTTATGTCACACAACACACACATTTGTAATGTTATGTGATGCACATTGTGTAGGGAGATAGACAAACACAAATGCATACATAGAGAGAAAGATAGAACGAGTGATGGATAGACATATAGATATATAGACATATGGATATATAGATAATAGATAGATACTATAGATAGAAGTATAGACATAAAGATATTACAGATGGACAGACAGACAGACAGATCCATAGACAGAGAGGTGTCATGAAACTTACTTCAGAGAAAGTCAGAGTGAAATAGTATTACAAGTCTGTGTGTCTGTCCGTGTGTGTGTGTGTACTTGCAATTATCTGCATATTTAATTATTATATATGATTATTGCAAATGACTAACTTTTCTCAAAATCTGCATGATAAAATAATTGCAAAAAGTAACTCAAGGCTTTACAATGGTCTAAATTGGATTTCCTGATGAGGACCCCAATGTCCCATCTTGACATTAAAAAGTACATCTTAGTTTATGTCCAGTTATTAATTTTGATATATGAGCGATGACTTATTCTCTCAGTTTGAAATTTGATAGCATGAATAACAAGCATTGATGATTGATTGCAACGTAATAGCTTCAGAAAACGATACGTGACGCAGGTACAACACTGTCTAAAATGAAGTGGATAAACAAACAAAAGCAAGGTCAAACTTTATTCATTATTTTTATATAATATAATTTTTTATTTTATGTTTTTTTTTAACAAAGCATCATAAAATCCATTTTAGAAGATATCCTGAAAAATGTATACTCTTTCAATTTGTCTAAGTAAAAAAGCCGGTTTGAATTAAAAGAAAATGTAATCTTCTGAGTGGTTAGTAGTTTTACTAACATAACTACAATGAGGAAAAATATTTCAATAGTTAAGGCTTTTGAAGGGGATTTAAAAATGGAAATGAGTGGTCAGATATGTGTTGGCTTTTTATCTGTTAATA
The DNA here is from genome assembly GCA_026745465.1 of Lota lota. NCBI lineage: Eukaryota > Metazoa > Chordata > Actinopteri > Gadiformes > Lotidae > Lota > Lota lota. The sequence goes on from JACYXH010000739.1 coordinate 496,473, forward strand.
TATAGCATGCAATTCAATTAAATCAGAATAATTGTAACTGGCTTAAGTTGTAGTCAAATAACCGCATTAGTTGATGCTATCAAATCTCAATGTTAATCTGTTAATAGTTCAAATAATATATAAAAAGCATGCATGTGTCATACAATTGTCTTGTATTATTGTACTAAAATTGTCATTTTTGGCTATTCCAAAAATATTACATTTGAATGAGGTTAGTGATAAACTGTATTTATTGGAAGTCACTGCCATTTAAACACATCATATTCCAAAAAATTGACAAAATGCAAGCAATAATCATATCTCATTCAAATCATGTACGCTACAAACTTAAGAAATGCATGCTCAATTAATCCAAAGCCGTTTAATCAATTTAATCCTGTTATCAACCTTAACATTTGTTATCCCAAATTTATTTTTATTTTTGGCTTTGACAATCTCCCATCAACTACATATGTTATAAACTACATTATTGACTAAAGTCCATGTTTCAATACTCTCTCCATACTAGAGTTTATACTCCTTCCCCTCAATCACCACACTAGGTTTCTCATCTAGTTCTCTGTCATACATCTTTGCTCTTTAATTCATTTGCAATATCCTTTTCGCCAGTGTCCCTTCATCACCATCATCAGAATCATGCTGGTGCAAATATCCGCTCCATATTTTCATATTTCAATGACGCCCGTTCGTATTGATCCAGGATTGCACTATTCTCAAGAAGTCTACATGATGGAAACAATGCAAAAATAATGTAGGACATAAGGGGACGTCCACAAAACAGACACAAACACATTGTCACAGCAGACTGCATGATGGTTAGCACGTTGTGTGAGTTCTCCACCATAGTGCATGGATAAGAACGCGCCAAACACACATGGTTTAAAGTGGGCAATAGCATCAAATATGCTGATGTATATATCTATATACATTTGCATATTTTAGGCTTTTAGCAGACGTTTGAAGGGTTTGACGTTGAGAACACACACAACGTGTTACACGATAAAGTCACAAGAACAGGCTTCTCAATTATTCAAACAAACAATGAAACCAAACACACAAGTTAGATATCATGCAAAGCCACAAAGACATTCTACTGCATGTAAAGTGTGGAATTGCTGTATGGTTTTCTTTCCTGTGTGCCTGTTGGCACAGCTTGTGATTAGACCTGATAGTAGTAATGGATTGGTGAGGAAGCATCGTTAAATTTAACATAAGTGTTATATCATTTTTTCCATTTATTATAGAAGTTGTTGATCAAAGTGTGTGTGGGGTGAGGGGGTAAACCATTTCCTTCCTTCATGTGTGTAAACACTACATGTGAAAGAGCTTCACTGTAGAACTGTTGGGGCAAAAGTGGCACACATTAAACATGGTTGACGTTCAGTATTGGTCGACAGATTGAACTAAAGATGAGAGAGGGGATGTCCATGCTAATGGTTACACACTGTGAGTGATACAACGTATGTTCCTCAGAAGATGAGGAACATGACATCTGCATCACCACCACAACCACTCCAAACGACCAGCACACCAGGTGGGCAAAGTGACTGCAAGCAAACAAATACATAAATACAAACAAATTATAATAAAACAGAACAGTGCAGAAATCATAGCAAAATTTAGTTTTTGTTTTGTGTACATAACACCAAAACTATACACGGGCTTCAATGGGTAAATGAGGACTACACAAGAACAGATACAGATGTGGATTGCTGGGATAGATAGTGCTTACCTTGAGATTGTCTGTTAGACCCTAGTTGTGTTGTACTCTGACTCATGTTTGCTCAAAGAGCCAATGAGGCAGAACCTGAAATGTCATGTCTCTTTCGTTTAATATCACACGTCTTTGTAAACTTTGATACGAATGCATACTGTGCTACTTTACTAAAAAAGAAAACGGAAACAAGAAATCAATAGTGTTTTCCTATACCTTAAGAGTAGTGCATGCAGACTTATAGGAAATCGTACAATTGTCAAGTATTATCTGGGCAAAGTGCATGGCGGAGAAACCGCATTGAATGCATTTTCTTCCAAAATATATATCATATATATGGTAATATCATATTCCGTACACATTTTTTGTAGACAAAGTGCAGGTGAACGCTAAAATATGATCCGAAAAAATACCTTGCCAAATCATGCCAAAATATACTATATTCAATCGAATGCATTTTGGTGCAACATTGACAATATTTTGCAATCTCGCAATTAATATCCAGGTCTAAATTTCAATCAAACAAGCCCTTAGATCAACAGTCAATATGAAACTGACTTTAGAGTCAACATTGACCTGATTTGCATTTAATAACATATCTCTGACAAACCTCAATAACTAGAAGTGTACTTGCAAGCTATAAAATATATAAGTACACTGTATATATATATATATCCATGACTGCCCCTGCATGTGGTTTGTGATATCTGAAGTGGAGAAGGCAACCTTGGGGGCAGGTTTTCTATCATAATATAGCCCTTTGTGTAATATCACCGTTTGTTATTATGATAGAAAGCGAGAAAAGAGCAAAGGTTAAAAGCGACAAACTGAAAAACTGGCAAATTTGAAAAGGAAAAACAAACAGAAGAAAAGACATCACAATAATGAATGGGGAAACAGAGGGCAGGGAGGGAAATCAAACAGAGAGTCATAAAAACAACAAAGGTAAATTCAAAGACGATTCATAAAACAACGACATCCGTCATATTCTCCAGAAAACCCCACATAGGGCGGGATCTGGACTCGGACACCACCGCTAGTCTTATTGGTGTCGTCCTCATCAGAAATCTATGGATACTGACCGCTGTACTGCCTTTTCGTGGCGCGCCAGCCGGTGACTGGTCGTGGGCACTTCCTCCAGGTCGTCATCTGCGTCGCCGCCGTTGTCGGCCGCCTCCTGCAAGTAGCTGTGCTTCATCACCAGGATGCTGCGGCGATTCCCGCTGGCCGGCAGCAGGGGCCTCACCGCCATGGGCCCCTGATGCTGCTGATGCTGAGGATGCTGAAGATGCTGAGGATGCTGAGGATGCTGCGAATGTGGGGGCCCCAGGTCCGACAGCAGGGCGGCGGCGGCGGCGGCGTCCCGCGCGCTCAAGTTCCCGCGGCTGCCGCGGCCGCTCAGCGACAGCTGGGACAGGTGGTGGTGGGCCACGGACCCGAAGCCCGCGCCGGGGTTGGGGGAGGAGCCGCAGTGGTGGTCGTGGATGCAGCGCGAGGAGGCGCGGCGCACGGCGTGGTAGTTCTCAAAGTCCTCCGCCAGGTCCACCAGGTCGGCGGAGGCGGCGTGGGCGGCGTGGGCGGCGCTGCGCAGCGTGCAGAGCTCGTAGTGCGGCGGCTCGAACACCTCCTGGAACACGGTGGGGTCGAAGTCCTGGCGCCGCAGGATGTACTTCTTGCGCGGCTGCTTGACCTGCACGATGACGGAGACGACGAGGAGCAGCAGGACCACGCAGCAGGTGACCCCGATGATGGTGCCGTTGGTGCTGTTGAGGTTGTCCAGGAGGTTGGCCTTCCTCTTCTCTGTGGCGGGAGGGTGGAGAGGGTGGAGGGAGGAAAGGAAATGCAGAGAGAGAGAGAGAGAGAGAGGGTGGGAGAGTCTTGAGTGGGGGGGGGGGGGGGATATTTATTTCACAGAATAGAATGAAAGAAAGAACGGCCTTTTCGAGCTATTGCGTAAACTTCATGGAGATCCATCAATATGATAAAAGCAACAATTTTATTAACATTTGTATTTAAAATGAGACTGTGAACGATCATACACATCCCCGGCATTGATAGGCAGAATCATAACGCAGAATCAGAAGCCAGCCATAATAACTTCAATATAAAGTACTCCTGAGCAGATGGCGATAAAGACCCGGTTCACCATGTAAGGACAAATCCTAACAAACAGCCTCAGTTATGTACGTGATTGAGGGCGGAGCTATAATTGAGCTATCAACCAACTGGACAAAAAAGGGCACAGTGAGTTAGTGCTGCGGCTTTATTTATCGCCACGGGATCGAGAGGAAGGCCGGCGGCGCCAAGAGAGGAAGGACCCCGGCACGGAGAAGGTCTCTCGGCATTTGAACTCAACGAATGTGCATGCGGCACAGCGAGGTTTAAGGAGCAGAGGAAACGAGAGGAAACGTCTCAAATCGTCAAGGGAACAAGACAAAAATCTGAAAATAAATCACGCATTGAATTCATGGGACGGTTCGCCAGTCCACCTCTGTGTCATTGTACGCTCAAACAGCTCACTTTATTGAGTTGTGAGATTTGTTTCACGCAAATAAAGGAAAAACACAAGCTATTTCGTCAATTTCTCCTATTCAACAGCAAAACGTCGAATGTACGATTAGCTCGTTAGCATTCTAAATTATGACAGATGTTGGATGTTGGTGATCTGAGATGATGGGTGGGGGGGGGTGTGTGTGTGTGGGGGGGGGTACGGCATAGCTGAAGCTATACGGTGAACACATTAATGCAGTCGGCACGGGGTATAGCTGTAGCGGGTGAGCAGGTCAAAGTAGCAGTAAAGTTCACGGCACAGTTCTCGAGGGGAGGTGCTTGTGAGCCCGAGGTGTGAAAGAAAAAAAGGAAAAGCACGGCGCAACCGTCTCTTTAAGAAGCAAGGCGACAGCAGATAGAGTAGAACCGTGAGTCATTCCACCATGAGACCTCCTCATCTCCGCGATGTGGACAGGGAATTATTTTATGGAATTATCCTGGGGCACAGATTGAAATCGTGGAAATTCGACATACGTTATTGGATAGCACGTCAAAATGCAGAGGGATTCATGGAATTGACATGACAGCAGTTTTCAAGGAACGTTAAAGATGATTTATATATAGAGTTGGCCTTTCATCTGTCCACTGTTAACGTCATAGCAGACAATGTGCAATTACTACTGCACTTCTATGAGTCTGTATGGGCTTGTATGGCAAATCTTTCTTTCATAAAATTTTTATGCTTTGACTACGCTTGGCTATTCAAAGGCAAAGACAGGAATCATGTTCATCACGCGCAATGAAAAACGACCAGGAACGTGTATGAATATTGATGCCAAGACATTCAGTAAGAAGACACAATGAGAACCCTGGATATCTGTCCACTAAATGACAGTACAGAATCAGTCGCTGTGTTTAATGAACTCGTACCCGGAGAAGCTCACCGCGGAGGTTTGATTATCTATTGTCTATTGGGAAGAGATAGGAGGGGCCGTGGCTCTCGGGAGCCAATGAAAAGACAGTTGTTGTGTTAATCACCTGTCTCCTCTTTTAAACAATGCAGTAGCTGTAAGGTACACCTTGGCACCACCTCACTGCTGTTTCGATCCCACGTCCTCTTCATCGCTCCACACTCACCTTTACACTGGTTCTCGTCCCAGGGGTACACACAGTTCTGCATGCCGTTGCACACCAGCGTGTTGTTGATGCACATGTTGCTGTGGCAGAAGAACGCATCTCCTACACACGGGGCTGGAGAGAGAGAGAGAGAGAGAGAGAGAGAGAGAGAGAGAGAGAGAGAGAGAGAGAGAGAGAGAGAGAGAGAGAGAGAGAGAGAGCAAGCGAGAGAGAGCAAGCAAGCGAGCGAGCGAGAGAGAGAGAGAGAGGAAGGGACATTGCAATAAGAATCACACAGACTTTGTCTGTCAGACAATAGAGAGTATAATATGAATACACAGTCTTCATTTTGAACAGTGATTACATCTCCAGGACCTTCTTAATGAACTCATAAAAGAAAACATCCCAAAAGAAAACATGCAGATGAGAATGTGCTGGGATTTTTAATCAAGTGCATTAGATACATAATAATAGTGGATTGTGGATCCGGTGTGCTCATTGTCACTCTCAATACCTTCCTTAAACATTTGTCAGAGATGAGTTTTGAATATGGATCTCTAGTGTGCCTGTGTGTGTGTGCGTGAGACTGCCTGTGTGTTTGTGTGTGTGCGCCTGACGTTCTAAAATGCTCATTGCAAACACCAATATTTTGCCAATAGTTTGTTTGTCCATGCAGAGATGCTGTTTATTCATCACCACCGGGAGTAATGACACCCCCGCCCCGCCCCCCACCCAAGATATCGATTAAATCATCTTATACCACTAATGTCCTCCACTGCCTCCTCATACATGTCCCCGCCCTAACACACACGACAGCAGAGCCACCCAATCAGACAGGAGACACGCTACTATTTAGACCAATGGGATGTAAAGGGAGAGGTGGCGACGGGTGGAGCAGGAGGGTGCTTCTGGTCTTCACGTAGCTAATTGAAATCCAGGGTGCCCTTGAACGGCATCTTGCTGTTGACAACCAATCATGCTAATGTACTGCTGTGTGAAGCCAGCCCAAAAGAGCTGTGGTCTTACTTTAGCGCCGCAAGCTACCAAGCCGACACCAAAACACTCTCCTTGCATTCTATAATAGTATTTCACTTTCCTGTGTGAAATATTAATACTCAGGCGAAGGTATATTCACATCATTTGTGGATGATTTGCTTGCATTAGCACCACGACGGTGTTAATTACACTCAAGCGGGCTGTTGAAAAAGAGTGAAAGGCTAGAAACACAGTTTCCAATTCCACACAGCATGCCCCATTCTGGATAGAGACGCCAGATCAAATCCTGCCCTTTTGCTGTTTGATATGCCCCGCCATGTGTGGATAATGGATGGCTCTATTAAAAAAAAAACTGGCTTGTTAGTCATGGTGGACCATCCACTCGCGCACTTTCTTTATCACTTAACTTAATCTACCTATCTCTCATGCACTCTATCCCTCATACACACACACACACACACACACACACACCGAACCGCCCATCTCCCCTGCAACACACACACACACTACACACTAGGTACTAAAACAATGCACCGCAGGTAATGCTGGGCTGATGTTGACAGTGTTACCAGGGTGATAAATAGCTGTTTGTATCCCAGCACTTATCCCAGCTGAATAATAACCGCTCATTTCCCCCTCCTCTTGAGCCTCTGTGTTATCTTGGCCACTATATTCTCCACCATATTCGATTTTTAGTGTAGGTTTTCTGTGTGACTGGTATAGTATTTTGGGGGGATTTAGCTACCGGTGCATTGCGATGAACAGCGTCCCTGTTTAAATCGATTGTAATGAGAAGGTTTACCCTAGCAATTATCCCAATATGAAATCTTGAAGTATTAGGATAAAGAAAAAGATGTGGCAGTGATGATACTTTATTTACTTGGTACTGTGTTCTGTGCAATGGCTTTCACACTTGCATTTCTAATTTAAGTAATGAGTGCGATCCACCAGTGTTTAATTCCGTGTCGTGCTTCATGCCAGAGCCATTCTCTCTAAATTGCTCTGCTCCATACCAATGAATGGCTGCATTCTTACAAACCACCACTAGAGAGAACCCAATCTTTATTTTTCAACTCGAAAAACGCCACTCACTTCAAACACGACATCGAGTGAGCCTAGCCATTATTTAGCGCTTGATCCACACTAATCTCCTGCCAAATTAATTTCCAGACATTCTGTAATAAAAATGCCCTTTTGCCCAAACAGCAGCATGTCGGCTCTGTGATGGAGGCACACAGAGAACTGCTAAATGAGGTGAAATAGTCTGGGCCATGTCGCCTTATTACTTACAGATCGTGAGGCAGTGAGATCCCACAGAACATACACAATTTAGTTATATGACCAGTTATCCATCCAATCCAACCTCCCCTCCACCCTCCCTCCCTTTCATCAATCCACGCATCCATTCGTCCATCCATCCATCCGACAATCCGTCCATCCATCCACCCGACGACATTCCCTGCATATTAACCGTACACACATCTACGGGCCTGTATCCCGCGCTTCCCCTTTGCTTATCCAAAGCCAAGCTGTGTGCAGACATCAAGTACACACCCAGTGGAGGATGTTATGTTTGTTGCCATGCCTTAATGTACTGCCAGGGCAGCTGCATGAGAGAGCCCTCCTGGGTGCACACTACACAGCATGGACGCTTTCTAAAGAAACCAGTAGTGGGTGGTGGTGGTGTGGTGTGGGTGGTGCTGGCGGGCGTGGTGTGGACTATCTATTGACTAGCCGTAACGGTAGTGACAGCTGAGGTGTCAACACAGCGGATATTTATCGTATAGAGGGAGCAAAAGATGATGGTGGGCTGCACATCTGCAGTCTTAACATCTCTAATCTCTCACTGCCAAGCCCTGTTCTGTATTACACTGTGTGTGTGTGTGTGTGTGTGTGTGTGTGTGTGTGTGGTCTACAGGTGTGTGTGTGACTGACTGTATGTGGAAGTATGTGTGTACATTGCACACATGCAGTGTTTGCAGTTCTTTCAACTGTGAATGTGACACCTGTCACCCCCCCCCCCCCCCACCCCACCTCAATGAATCGATGTAAAAGTGCCGTTCTATTGTAATATGATGTTTGTGTTTATATTAAATTCAGAGGAATAGTTACTTCATATGCAGATTTATTTTTGTTATTATATTTTATAAAAAGTAAGCCGGGTATATTGCCTGGTATTAAAACCCTATTTTCTGCTAGCGAGATAGGGCGTGCATTGTGGGTGTCTATTAGTAGTCTGCACTACAGAGTGTGTAGTCTATTGCTCATTTCCCCACTTCAAAACAAACGACAAAAGCGCTATCTGGTAAATATTTATCGAGTAATTATTTAACACGTGTCAACCACCGCACAACGAAGAACCCTGTAATCGGTTTGTAGAAAACCGATTTGCATTTGCCATCACACCAACAGCGTTATACCTCAATCCAAAGACTAAAACACCCCAAAGACAAGTCTAAAAACAATTCCCCATTTTTAGCAGATGACAAATCACGTGTCCACCGATGCACATCATCCGACCAGATATTGTTTACAGTGCTGCCGCGGTCCTGTTAAAGGTTTGTTGAACGCTACTCTAAAGGATGAAAGTCTTGAGTGACTTAGGTAGTGGCGTTGTCCGAGCAACCGCACATCCACTCGGAGGACTGGCCTTGCAAAGTGAACAACTGACTACAAGTCACACACTGGCACTGCAGCTACTGCTGGTGACACACACACACACACACACACACACACACACACACACACACACACACACACACACACACACACACACACACACACACACACGCACGAACGTGGTCATACGTCGCACACAGATTAACTATCCAGCGTCTGTTAAAGGACTATTTCGTCGATTTTCAACTGGCTTTGTATAATTCCAATGTAGACAGTATATGCAAATCAACAAAGGATGGTGTAGGCAACATAGAGGAAATCTAACCATTGATCATTTGCATATCCTACCCACGTTGTAATGATACAAAGCCAGTTGAAAATCGGCAAACGTAGTCCTTTGAGTCGGTTGGGCTTGGGCCTATTCTCCATAACACCCCGGGCCGTGCGCTTTGTAATGAGGAAAGGCTGCTCTCTAGTTTGGATGCCGTTTGAATCGTTAAACCATTAAATGGAAACCTTTGAACGCGCCCTGCCTGCAGCGTGCGTTCGACCGGGCAATAAGCGTATCACCCGGTATCCCGTCTTCCCATTACGGTCGCCACTCAACGTTCACCAGTGGCATTTCCTTCCCCTTGTGTTTTTTGAAACAACTGCTTAACACCATCAGGAATGATTGGTTAAAAGGCGAGACGCACATTTAACGACGCTAATCCTTGCCGTCCGTTGACCGGGCCCAGCTCGTCCTGCACGCGTGTGTGCGTGAGCGTGTGCGTGCGTGTGTGTGTGTAGGACGTGCGTGCGTGCGTGTGTGTAGGACGAGCGTGCCACTTCACCAGGGTGGCGTGCGGCGCGCGTGACAAGAGCGACCGTACTTACGCTCTTGGTAGGTGGTGAAGAGGATGCGGAAGCGGCTCTTGCGGCTGGCCTCGTCGGCCCACATGCGGATGACCCCCAGCGTGGAGGTCAGCATGATGTCGTTGGCCACCGTGGAGCAGAACTTGTTCTTCAGGTCCTCCACTGAACTGAAGATGAGACAACGCCATGCGTATAGTTGTGTATATAGAAACACATGAGGGCGGATGGGTGGAGGAGATGAAAGGAACAAGTGAAAAGAGTTCATGGTCCGTCTTTAAATAACATTCCTCTCTGTGGGCACTTTATGCTGCAGTATATATATATATGTGACATTTGTTAATTGGTCCAACTTACGGCTGTATCTTTCTGTGCTTTCTTTTGTTGAAGCGCTTGGAACGTCGCTGTTCGCTCAAGCGCTTTTAAAATAAAGGCTTACTTATTGGATAACTTACGTACTTACTTAGAAATACTTATGTAATACGCTTTCCATGTATTTCAAGAAATCCCAGGTGCAGCTCAAAGTGGCTTCAGCTTGTAGCGTCTTCAGAATGCATTGTTCTTCTGAAGACGCTACGCCCTCAATGATATTAAGTTAGGAATAAACCATGACGGGATGCCCACACGATTGGGAAATAACGTACGACGAGGGTGGTGATGGGCGACTGAGGCTTGCTTACCATCACCAGAGTACATTATTTCCAACAACAGCAAAGCCCGGAGTGGTTTATTTCACGGTGTTTGTATATTGGTTACTTTTATCTATAATGTTATTCTAATATATATTACGTAAAAGAAAATCAAGGCCGACAGTCCCACCTGCCGCCGTCGTACACCGCTACGAAGTTGCGCTTGCACTCGTTGGAGTTGGCCATCTCATAGTCGAGGAAACGCAGGTAGATCTTCAGCGTGGGGAGGGGGGGAGAGAGAGGGTGAACCAACGGAGGGGAGGAAAGACCGGTGAAAGACAGGATCAGTCAGGAATGGAGCGAGAAAGAGAGCGGTGCAACATGTGGACGTGTCCTCAAAAGTGATGAAGACGCCGTTAGAGACCTGAGAGCAATGACTGCAATCTTGCGACAATCACAATCATCGCTTTCATTAAAGAAGATTAAAAATGGTCAGAGAGAGAGAGAGAGAGTGTGAGTGAGAGAGAGATAACTCAAATCCCTCGACTGACTCAAAATACACAGCTATTAAGAGGATGATATGGCATTATTAAACCGAATATTAGGCTTAATAAAGGAAGATGGATGGGAGACACATATATACACGCAGCAGGCGAAGTATTTCTGCTGTTCAAGCTTTAGAAGATCCCAAGGAACATGACAGCTCACTTGTTCTTTAGATTTTATTCTCATTTTAGTATCAGACAGCCCAATAACAAAATAATGAAAACATCGATTCTCAGTATACTGGAATTGCACATTTAAACCATGACACATCTAATTTAGAAGTTATCCAGTCCCTCTCTCACAGACACACACAGACACACAGAAACACACTATCTCTCCTGCCCTCTGCGACAGCCTATGGGAAACAAACACTTTGGGAAGAGATCATCACATCATCACATCATCACATCGCGGGGCCCCTTTCGCCGTCCCGATAGACATCCAATCACAGCTCTGGTTCAGGTCCACTGGGCACAGCGGCCCTCAGCATCATTACGGTTAATGAGTGGACCGCTCCTAGGGCTTGGGGGGGTGGGGGGGGGGGGGGGGGGGGGGGAGGAGGAGTTGGGACGGGTGTGAAGCTTTCAAAATGCCTAAGACAAGCAACTGTAGGAATAGCCGGCTAAATGGACCTTGCAATGTCAGCTCCAGCCTCCACAGCAACAGCCCCACCAGTGAAACGAGGAGGAAAGCTAGCCATACTGCGGGGGCTTTGGAGGGTCTGTATTGCCGTTGGTGATCTCCCCGTCTTATAAAGACTTGTCAAACCCGGTATTTGTGTTTATTTATGTGTTTCCATCCCATAATTGGGACTTCATCCTGGAGATGAAGAGAGGGGTCGAGGAGGATGGAGGTTTTAAGCAAGCCATGAGAAAATAGCAACGGAGCAATTAGGATTGCTGCAGTGACGAGAAGGGATGTCTGGGTACTGTATGGTTCATGTGATGTGAATGTAAAAGAAAACGATGTTATTACAATGTTGTTATGCTATTGCAGCGATTTCCCATATATTTCAAACTTATTCTTTACCTCTATGTGCTGTTGTGCTATTGCCAATTTAAGCCCTTAATTACGTACGAAAAAAAGGAGAAAGGAAAACAAAACAAAAGGCAGATGGGGACGATGAAGGCAGCAATGCTTCACATGCTATCAAATAATGATATCATTATTTTATTTATCCGTCAAAACATACTCTAATATATAGTTACATGGATATACTCCCAGGTATTGAGGCAAATCCGGTTTGTGAGTTTCTAATTAGCATTCTTCTCCAAGATACTTGTTCCAGAACAATGGTTAAAGCGTTGAGAGAGACTTTGCCATCGATGACGCTGCTAATTCTCATTCTAACACTGCAGTCGTAAAAAAATAAAAAAATAAATAAAAAACCTGTTCTGCAGCTGGGGAGGGGGAGGGGGGGAAGTGGGAGGAAGGGCTTGTCCTTTACACCTTGTATTTTCCGCAGGGTCCTGACTAGAACTCGAGGACTTTCACAACCTCTCTTATGCACCAGGCTTTTAAACAGAACCGGTGGGATTGTGTGTGTGCGTGTGCGCAGAAGCCCGTGTGTGTGTGTGTGTGTGTGTGTGTGTGTGTGTGTGTGTGTGTGTGTGTGTGTGTGTGCCATCTCTTGGCTAAAAGAGAGGTCGGATGAAATGATTATTTTGTGAGCTACGACCACATAATCACACTACAGTACTATAGACTGGAGCGGTATGGAAACAACACACACACTTTATGGGGTCTTCCTAAAGGATGAGTGGGTGGGGGGGGGGGGGGGGGCACAAATGATTTACAATGGGGGACGTATGGATGCAGGCTTCAAGTCTTGAATTCAGAAGAATGTCAGTGTTTGTTATCAGCCAAGTACAGGGTAGTGGAATGAGAAAAACTAATCGCATTCTTAATGAAATGAAAACTTCCTGTGTTTTTATTTTGTATTGCTCTAACCGTTGATTAACTAATTCCATTCTATTCTATTTATGAGTCAACATATTATTCAAACTGACACTCTCGTAATATAACTTATATTTCATGCATGTTTACCAAATTGTTTTTGTTATTCTCATTTGTCCATTCATTCATTAATAAGATGAATGAATGGACAAATGCGAATAATAAAAACCATTTGGTAAACATGCATCCATCCATCCGCTCATGAGCATCCTGTCACGCCATCGTTCAGAGTGCAGATGGCGTCATGGCGTCAAAGGCAAGCAATGGATCAGGCAGATAGCATCACATCGCCGTGGGAACGCATGGGACTTGGCTACAGTGGGAAAACGGGGCGCATCCTCGCTGGTTCTGCAGCAACCAATGACGAGGCGGAATCCATCACCGGTTAGAAGCAAATGTGCTCTCTTCCCAGAAGTAGGAAAAACCACGAAAAACTAAAATGGTGCCCGGAATGAAAAAACCTTACCAACCGCTTGTTGGTTTTATTTTGTTTTGCTTCAGCTTGCTGTATGGGGGGGGGGGGGGGGGGGTTGTCGTATTGTACACATTGTCTCCATGGAACACAACCGTTGACAATGCGGCTGTGGGTGGTGTTTTTGGGGGGGAGGGG
>JACYXH010000739.1:515000-524882 GCA_026745465.1 Lota lota
TGTGAGAAATAGATGAAGACAAAGTAGAGTGACAGAGACAGAGAGAGACAGTCAGAGAGAGATGAAGACACAGCGAGAGACAGAGACAAAGACAAAGACAGAGACAGAGACAGAGACAGAGAGAGAGAGGATAGTGACACTCTAGCTGAATGAAGGACATTGTGACTTATGATCAAAAGGGCAGATTACGAGAGTTACAAGTCCTGGCTCTGTTTCAACATTCACCATTCCAATGCTTGATAATAAGATAAAACAGTTCCCAGTCTTCAATCCTCATATGAGCTGAGTCCAGACTCCACAATCATATTCCGAAGAGATCAAAGATAAAAAAAAAAAAAAATGGTTACAAAAAAAACAAGAGTAAAAGAAATCCCCGTGGACATCTGGCAAGCCCACACAAACTAGCGGGACACACACACACACACCTCTCTCTCTCTCACACACACACACACACAAACACACCAGTCCTGATGGGGAACGACCGAACCCTCTCAGCAGTTTGGGAAGCTCTAAACACTTCCAGTCTTTTTAGAGAGGGCTTTCCCTTGGGGAATTCCTCCCCAACACTTACCTCCCGTGCCCCCGCTGTACTTAAGATAAGTGTGTGGATGCCATTACACCACGCCAGAGTGCAATGTGGGCATTTGTCCAACACAATGCTGTGCTTCCTGTTTAAAGTCATGGTTATCCACGCCCCCCCCCCCCCCCCCCCCCTCCCCTATACACAACAGACACCAAGGCCTTCCTGTCATGTGATTGGTTGGGTTGCATGTTGTTGGGGTGGGGGGTGGGGGGGTTGAGCGATGAGGGATGAGAAGATCAAAGAGGAAGACAGTTAATGAAACGCTGACCTTCAGGCCGACGTCCTTACTGGTTCCCAGTAGAGATTTATTGCTGGCCATTGGCATCACTTAGCCCAGGACGAGCCACACAAGGCAGAACACACCCCGGGGAGGGAACCAAACTAGGAAGATGTGCACGTGCACCCTCACACACACACACACACATAGAGACACACCACACACACACACACACGTTGACCCGCACAGACACACACACACACACACACACACACACACACACACACATAGAGACACACCACACACACACACACACATGTTGACACGCACACACACACACGTTGAAACGCACACACACACGTTGAAACGCACACACACACACACACACGTTAACACGCACACACACATGTTGACACGCACCTACACGCATGTGCTTATTGTAAATAAAGCCTTCGTCTCCATTCGTCCACCGATGGCTTTGTGGCACTGCAACGCCAGCACATCGCTACACCACACCCAACGACCCCCTGACCTTTGTGTACTCCCCCTACAGGTGTCCAATCGGGCCCAGCTCCTCCTGGAGAGCCATTGATCACCTCCTCCTCCTCCTCCTCCTCTCCCAGGGGCCTCCTTCAATTAACCACTCCCTTATGAATTACACAGATTGATAATAACAAATCTTATTTATGCTTAGTGTACTGAAACTGAAATTATTTTGAATATTCTGATAAGCAATTTGCCATCATTTTGTATAAACAATATATACAAAAATATAAATTATGTATTTAAATAACACTCTACACGGCCAACAGCGGTCTACAAATCACCGGCATCACTCGGTATATTAGTGAAATTGAATGCATTAGACTCAGCCGCCACCTCTAACAAATGACATACATGCATGCCCGTATGCCAGGGAGTGACTTCATCGCCCTGCACAGCCGTGGAATGATGTACAACATCTCCCTCTTAAGCTGGTCATCACACGATGAATACAGACGCCAGTGGATGGGGCTCTCTCTCTCTCTCTCTCTCTCTCTCTCTCTCTCTCTCTCTCTCTCTCTCTCTCTCTCTCTCTCTCTCTCTCTCTCTCTCTCTCTCTCTCTCTCTCTCTCTCTCTCTCTCTCTCTCTCTCTCTCTCTCTCTCTCTCTCTCTCTCTCTCTCTCTCTCTCTCTCTCTCGACTGCTGTGTGGAGGTGAATTCAGAGTACATCTCACTCTCCACACGCACACACACACACACTGCTGCTTCTCGTTGTGAACAGCTCGACCTGA
The DNA here is from genome assembly GCA_026745465.1 of Lota lota. Classification (NCBI taxonomy): domain Eukaryota; kingdom Metazoa; phylum Chordata; class Actinopteri; order Gadiformes; family Lotidae; genus Lota; species Lota lota. The sequence continues at coordinate 517,076 of JACYXH010000739.1, forward strand.
GACGCCCAATCTTCGGTGTGTGTGTTTCGTGTGTTTATTATGTCGTACAACATGTATGCTTGTAAGAACAACTGCTTTTTTCACTTACTCCCAAGGTGGGTGTACACACACTTCTAACATGATGGCCTTCATGGAATTGAATTGATTTGCATATGAATAAAGGCGTAACCCATGTATGTACATGCAGCGACGACGATATACAAAGCGATTAAGTAATATATATATATATATATATACTTATTGAAAGATGTAAACATTGAAACATTATGGGTGTTCAAAATGTCAATTAAATCTCTCAAATGTAAATACTATGGGCGTACTCCCTAGTTAAACCTTTAGAAAGAAACATGGAATGAGTAGGAATAATCTAGGGAACAAATATGATCTATTATGAATATGAATATGAATATTAGTCTGGATCCTTGCAGTGTAAATAGCTTTACTGAGATTAAAGTAAAACACACAGGCTCATTATGCATGTCAACATAAAAAAATGCACATATGTAGTAGCACGGCAACATGTCGGGCGAGCTAATTGTGAAATATGGGAAGCTTAAGAATCCCAAAACACACCTTGTTTTATTACTATGCTGCAATACGTCTAGTTTAGAACGCAACATTAGGCTACGGTGTTAGCGTTACCCGAATCCATGTACGACACACTGAGAATGAGCCAATGTCATTGTCATTATGTTGCTACTGTCCCAGGAGTCAAGGGACGCATGTGTATCACACACACACACACACACACACACACACACACACACACACACACACGGATGCACACACACACACAGCAAATAAACACAATCACATCCCCACGTGAAAGACTCCATTTCCCAGTGGCCCCATTTCCTCTCAGCCGTGCGGCGGTGACATTTAAACAAGTGTCTGATTAATAATGTGGCTAAGGTGCAAAGCGGTTGATCAGGCTAAGGAATGACTGCTATTAATCCCACCGCACACAGCTGTGGAAGGGACAACGGAAAGGGGAAGGGGAGAAGAGGAAATAAAAGAGCGTCTTCACAGTGTAACGGCGTCCCGAGTTCTCCGTCAGAACCGAGGAAATTCAAATGGAAGGAGACCCCTCTTGTCAATCTCAAAAGATGTTCCTGATTTCTGAACGTTCCCGTTTGATGTCCGCCGTGTTCGCACAGCGCAACACAAATACAACAAACAAGTATTTATTGACACGGATACTGAGGCCTGACTTAACAAAACGGCTATGGTCAAAACACCCTTTTTGTTTTTTTTATAGTTTAGTTCAAACAGTTCTTTTGAACAAAGAAACAACAACAACATAAACACACGCAGCCCAAATCCTCCCAACAAACAGAGCTGTTTGCGGATCTGGTGGACAGCAGCGGCGGTGGGGCTCTGACCAACGGGACAGAAGGTGGTAGTGAGCGATAGGGTTCGCCACACTCTCTGGGTGTCATGGCTGCTGAGTTGGATCGGCGCCCTACATGCCCTGATCGGTGAGGTGGAACACCCCCCCCCCGCCCCACCCCATGTCACGCCAGAAGCCCTGCCTGCCCTCCCACCTACAACCCCCTGATTCCCATCCACCCACCACCCCCACCTGTCCCTCCCTCCAATACAAGAGGGCTGGAACCCTGTGTTAGCATGTAGACAAAGTGAAATAGCAATCTGAATCTCTATTACAGAGAATTCTGAGTTTGTGTACATATTACTTTATGTGACTATGTGGTTCTAGTTTTTATGTTATTTTGTAGCAACAATAGTGGTGCTAGTAGTCATATTGGCAGGCTGGCTTTAGATGCCAATATTGACAGTTACAAAACAATCTGTAACCTGCAATAATTATGTATGTGAAAGCATGCTTGGCCAAAATGTTTTATAAATCTCATTGCAGCACTGAAAGTAAACAATTAACTCTCCTTCCTGATTAATTCAAACATTCCACGGCTGATTGACACTTAGCACCTGAACAATCCAACCAGTCCAACTCTATGCAGAGATCAAGCAGCACACCAGCCAGCCAGCCAGCCAGTCAGTCAGCGGCAGGACGTTAAAAAATAAATGATAGAGATGGTAAATAAGTAATGCATCGCTCTGCTTTAAACAACAAAGTCAAGTGTGATAGTGGTGGTGGTGGTGGTGGTGGTGGGGGGGGGGGGGGGGGGGGGGGGGGGGGGGGGGGGGGGGGCGTTTGTGTGAGGAGCGTTTAATCCCGGAAAACACCAAAGTGCTAGCCACTCGTTAGCCAACGTTTAAACTGTTGAATGGGACTACTGAATATCTGTCCGCATCACTTATGCTCCAGTAGGTGCGGAACTTTCCAGTACATTAAAAGGAACGAAAAGGATCCGATCGCAGGTTAATATATCCTTTGCGCGTTGGCCGACGATGGTGCTACTCTCTGTCCATTAGCTCGATAATAACTCAACCCATGAATTAATAGCTCCCCCTCTCAACCACATACACACACAAGCCAGTTTTTATAACAGCATCCATTTAGCACAGACATAGACTGTATATGAGAAATATATAACATTAAGCTATTTTTGGACAGCCTAACAGCCAATAATGGATAATGCAAACATGTATCAATGAACCCATTGATAAAATGGACTATGTGTATCTAGCCGTGAGTGAGTGTGTGTGTGAGTGAGTGAGTGAGTGAGTGAGTAAGTGAGTGAGTAAGTGTTTGTGTGCGCGTGTAGGAGTATGGGTTTGTATCTGTGTGAGTGTGTGTGTGTGGGTGTAGGTTTGCTTGTGTGTGTGTGTGTGTGTGTGTGTGTGTGTGAGAGAGTGTGAGAGAGTGAGTGAGTGAGTGTGTGTGTGCGCGTGTGTGTGTAGGAGTATGGGTTTGTATCTGTGTGTGTGTGTGGGGGTGTACGTTTGCTTGTGTGTGTGTGTGTGTGTGTTTCCATCTCGTCCATTGATCAAACCGTTAACTGCCCCTCTTCCACCCCACCCCCTCCTCCGCTTTACTCCAGAGGGCCCCTGGGACCCACTCGCAGGAACAAGTACCTGATACTGAGACAAGGCTTGTATGCCAAAGCACTCCACTCACCGTGACTTCCAATCAGATGTGGCATGCCTGGGTGTGCACGTGTGTGTGTGTGTGTGTGTGTGTGTGTGTGTGTGTGACAATGAGCAAGAGGGACCATATTTGACAACGTTCAAACTGAACAGAATGCATGTTTGTGTGTGTGTGTGTGTGTGTGTGTTTCTGTGCATACATGCGTGTGTGTGTGTGTGTGTGTGCGTGTTCATGCACGCGTGTGTGTTTCCATGTATGTGCAGACATCTGTGTGTGTGTGTATACATGTGAATATAAAGTTGTGTGTGTGTGCGTCTCTCTCTCTCTCTCTATGTGTGTGTGCGGGTGTGTTTGTGTGTGAGACGAGCTGGTGTCTCAGATGGGAAGCCAGTCCCTGGTGGAGCAGTTAGCCGTTCCCAGGCTGCCCAGGTGTTTCTCTCTAAGTGACGGCCCGCTGACAGACACATTCCATCCAGCGGCCAGTCTAGCGGCGCAATAAATCAACACCACGACGATCCACCCCTCCACTCATTACTGCAGCCGGGGGGGAAGCGACAGAGTGGCTTAGGAGACGAGGACAGTAGGCAGGGAAGAAGGGAAGGGAGAAGGAAAGAAGGAGAGAAGAAAGGAGAAAGAGAAGGAGAGAACAAGGGGAGGGGATAATGAAGGAGATAAGCAAGGAAGGAAGGAAGGAAGGAAGATGAAGGAGGAAAGAACAAACGAAAGAAAGAAAGAAAGAAAGAAAGTGTATATGGATTATTGATCCAGCCTTTCATTTAACCATCATAGAACCAAGGGAATTATTGTACTCCTGTTCCACTTTTTCATCGCCACTTAAAATGTCAGTTAAAAAACTTGTAGTAATCATACTATATATTATGTTAACAAAATCCAATCCATTTAAAATTACATTTTTACAACTTGCTATTTGGTTTCAAGGACAATCTCAACTCTCAGTTTTAAAGTATCATATTTACCCACCCCTTTTAAGCTGTTTGAGAAAAGATTAAGAGGTTGGGAGCTAAATAAAATCAAGGGAGAAAAACATTGCCTCTTCTTCGCTAAAGTAGGATTGCCAAGCATTCCCTAAGAGACACTTAGAGGACTGTGTGTGTCTACATTAACAACATTGCAGCCTCACTGCAGTTATGCAGCATGACAGGATACCAGGACCCTATAAATTAAAAAAAATACTTATTACATTACTTACACATTTCAAATTGTATCTTTCTGAAGAATATAGACGTGGAGCAGACTGGGGTAAATCAATCAAGATGGCCTCCGTCTTCCTAGGAGCATAAATGCAGGCTAAATGAGTGCTCTCCATGGTGCTGAATGAAGAAAACCTGATAACTGCTCACTGTTGAGTCATTTTAGCAGACGCTGTTATCCAAAGTGATTTGCTGTGAATTCAGACAGATGTCATTTAGCCACAGGTAAACACCTTGCTCCAGGATGCCTACAGGTAAAGGCTGCGTACATCGGGGATCAAACCCAGTCGCTTCGGATGGGAGTCGTCCACCCTAGCTGCCACACTATCCTGCCCTCCATTGAAGACCTACATACACCTAACACAGACATAATGTGCAAAATAGTGAATGAGGTTTAATATCAGTGGTTAATTTACCTCACCCACTGCAAGTCCCCTTTCCTGAGCTATTATCATAGGCTATATGCACTAGCGATGAGAATGACTGCACAAAGGCAAAGGTAGATATGTGTGCAAATGAGGACACACTATCGCATCCATAACAACTGGCATCGTTTAAAATAGCATTTCATAGCCACTTTCATGCTACAGTGTCTTTGATTGTGTTGCGTCATTTACAACCACACATAACACCTCACTTCAGATCCTTCCTGATCAACCCTAAGGGCAGATTTAAAAGACATGCCTATGGATGGGCCATTTGGGCTTTGATGCTGCACGCCTGCTGCAGCACTGGATCTTTGGAGTCATCTGTCAGTAATCCCGCTATATCAGCCCTGTTAGGGTTGAACATCCATCTCATCCTCTCCCTGCCCCCACACTTCAGTAACCTACCCTTGCTGCCTTGGTGTGGGGTCGTCCCTTCGGGGAATATATTGTTAGCGCTTAAGCCTTCAATGGCTCGCCAGTAATAAGGGCAGGGCCACACTTGCAAAGCGCAGCTGTCAGCAAACCAATACCTTACTGCCATTACTGTAAGGGTCCTAATCACCAATACCATCAAACCCCCTCCATTTCCTTGGACTGCACTCATTGGCTTGTACATCCCAACGTAACACTGCAACGACCGCCACCATTTTGTAACAATAGGAGCATTGGAATGTTAGCTATTATGTTAGTCGATTTTTTTGGTCTTTGTTTAGTCATTCATCATGAAATTATTTTTCTCATTATGGGGAGACATTGTTGTGTTTAAAACTCCCACAGCATTTCTCATGCGAGACGTGGCTAACAAGGTTTTCATTAGCCTAGGTTACCGTGTATTTACATTGATTAAGGATTCTACAGTACTACAACTCTCTTAGGTACTCTCAATACGGAGTATCGGCAACAAAAAATCCCATGATGCATTCTGATGTACAAGCCCTATAGGTAGCTGGGACACGAAGGCAGGAAGTGAGTGAGGGAGGGTAGGATGAGGGGTTGCAGGGTGTATGGGTGATCAACAAAGTCAGGCAGCCAAGACAAATCCGTGTGCTTCGATCTCCTGTCTCCCTAGGTTTTTAACCCACTTGTGTGTGTGTGTGTGTGTGTGTGTGTGTGGGGGGGGGGGGGGGGGGGGTTGACTGGAGAGCATATGTGATTGCTGCTGCTTCTGCAGGACACGTCATCTCATGCTTCAGTATTTATAGCCATTAGAAGCTCGGAATAAACATGTGGTTCTGGTGGCGATCGTGCCACGCATGTATTTATGTTTTATCCTCTTTGTTTGTCCTGCATTTCTGTCTTGGGTGCCTGCCATCTCTGAGATGTTGTTTCTTCCACCCCAAAAAATAAAACTTGGGTTATCTAAAGGGATCAATTCAGCTGGCAAATATGCTAATATATGTCATGCACAATGAATAATACATGCTTGCGTGGAACAGAAGAGATGGTCGCTAATGGTAGACAACTATATGTACAGAGGGAGGGACATAGAGAAAGAGAAACAGTGAGAGAGAGAGAGAGAGAGAGAGAGAGAGAGAGAGAGAGAGAGAGAGAGAGAGAGAGAGAGAGAGAGAGAGAAAAGTAAGTAGATACAGCCGATACATTGTCAACATTCAAAGAAGAAAAGCCTTTTTGTGTGGAGAAACACAATTCACCAGCTCAACTGAAAACAAAAGATGAAAGAAACATACAAACTGTCCACTCAGGAACCAGAGATATGTTCCAGTCAATATATGCAGTCAATACTGTGTGTTTCCTTTGTGGTATGAAATCACATACTGGTACCTGGAAATCACATTTACAATTGTCGCTTGAGTAAGACAAATTCTATTGCCGAATCAAGGCCAAAGCAGGCAGAAAATATCAACAAATATAGATGTTTTGTTTCTGTATTAAATTGAAATCCAATCAATTGTAATTAAATAGTGGAGGTCTTATTAAATGAAATCAGTCAGGCAATCAAGATGTTTGTAATTCAATGTCTACAGTGACTATAAGTTCTAAGCGCATTCTATGCACTGTAAATGATTCTCCCGCCTGTAATTATATTCAACATCCATTACTGAACCTAATGACAGAATCAGAGACCACTTGTGGGTGGATTGTGGAAATGCTGTTGTGTGTTAATAACAAGATTACTATACCATATTCCATTTCCAAAAACACAAACAAAATGCCGAGACGTAACACTAACCCTTGCTGACATTTTCCTTCTGCACACATTTGCCAACTATTAGCAACCTATGAGGAAATGGAAGATGCCCTAGGTATCTGCTGCAGTGCCGTTTGCTGATCAACTGTTAAACAATTGGACATCTGAATCACCTGGACAGCACAATGGGAAATATGACTGTTGGGGGGGGGGGGTTAGGGTGGTTTAGCGCTGTCTGTACGGGATCGATATGAGGGAGGTTCGGGGGGATGATTGCAAGACAGGTGAGGTAGGGGCAGGTGTTGTCGATTAGTAATAATCCCCTGTCCTCAGAAGGCGGTAGCAGGGAAGACGAAATGCGGAGACAAACCATGACGGAGGCTGCAGTCATCGGATAAACCCACCGTGTCGACCAGCGTTGTTTGAGCAGTCGCGTTAACGGACACAGTGTTGATTGTCAAATAAATAAACCGTAACACGTCATGCTGCCTCACCAAGATCCTGCATCCCTGTTTCTGAAAATGACATTCTACTACCACCACTACCACTACCACCACTACCACTACCACTATCACTACTACTGTCATAATACAAGAGGCTACTCATTCGCTTCATTTTGTTTCCTTATAACCCATGTATTTCATTCCCTTATCTTAAGCAAGGGCTGTGGAAAGTTTTGACGAGGAAAATATCCACATCAACCGCAGGACTTTGAACACTAAGCTAGTGTGTGTGTGTGTGTGCGTGTCCTTAATCGTCTTTTGACCTTGCTCGACACATTCCATGTCTCTGAAGGCATCTGGGTAACAAGTTTAGCGACGCAAAAGAATTAAAAAAATACAGAAACTCCAACAATTCTTTCCACCAGTCGCTGAGCTTGGATGAGGGATAAAGCTGCCTGCGCACTATGAAGGATGGATAGGTACTGAACGACACCATCCCAAGGTCATCCGCTTGAGAACACTTTTCTCTGTCCGTATGTCTAAGATGGACACGGTCACGGACTCAG
>JACYXH010000740.1:0-15000 GCA_026745465.1 Lota lota
TTTATTGCATCATTTTACCTCATTTTTGTCTTTATTTTTATTTATTTAGCTATTTTCATTGCTTTGAGACAGCAATTCAACACAACCATCTTACTGTGTCAAATTGTATATTTTATTTTCCTGATCCGTATCTCGTTTAGTCCAGTCTTAGTACATGTGAGTGTCTAATAATAAAAGGATAATAATGCTATTAGATTGTTTCTGGGGGCCAGTTTGATATAACCGTGGAGCTGTGTGGATGACTCAGGGTTTTCACACCTTCACACAGCCTTGTCCATTGTGATGCGCAGAATGTCTGGCTCGTACTGTGTGTGAGGAACAGGATGCTACACTTGTTGTCAAGTTGGACGTCGTTTATTATTCCCGGACGAGAAATGAGGGTAACAAAAACCACTGGAGATAAACTGACTTAAAAAGGGATTCAAATTATTTATTTTATTTTACGTTTTTAAATAGAATAAAAACTTTAACAAAGTATATGGAAAATATGTACTCAACCAGAAAGAGAGAAACTAAATATAAAGGCCAAAAGTGAATGTAAATATTCTAGACGGTTGAGTTAGAGATCATTCACACCTTCTACCAGAGTGTCACGTTGAATCCAGTAACGTGTGTGATTTAGCCATGATGATGTCTCTCACACACACAGCTCGGCAGCTTGCCCGTAAGCCGAGGACCTTCTTGGGGAGCTGTTTCAACCTGTGTGAAGTGAACGTCTGCGGACGGTTTGCTGTGGCTGGTGGGTGGGTTTGCTGTGTTGTGCTGACTCTACCCCTATGAGCAACTGGTCTCAAACGTAACATTCGCTAAAAGTCTGCTTGAGAAGATACCCGCCAATGTTGAACTTTATATGCAAAGGAGTTTTTCAATTGTAAATATTTTAGATATATTTTATAATATAGACAAGATTTTGCCTCGATTTTGGCTTCTTTACTAATAAATGAACTCACTGTGGCCTGTTTGAAACAAAGCTAGTTCTGGATTTGGCAGGGATTTTACACTTTACCACTTTCTTCTTCATGTTGAGGGCCAAAACTCTTCATCGTGAATATACTTTTGAGAGACGTGTTCAAAGCACTTGAACACGTCTCTTAGAGCTAAAACCTCTTTCGATTATTTCAGAAGTTCATGGAATCAAACATTAATAGGAGTGTGCTGTGTGTTTTTCTTCCAACGCTGTTAATGGATTAATACATGTTTTTTTTTAAACCAGGTATGAAATTCAAATGTCTCTCTATCCTTGTTTTTCCACTTAATATTGTAATGTAATGCCATCCCCTTTATGTCTTTTTTTATTGTAGGATTGTAGTTCGAAAACCCCATAGGGACAATGCATCAGACAAAATTGCTTAACGACGGCGGGCTATCGGACACTAACTAACTTCAAGTTCTTGCAGTGGAATGGAGTTCCTTCTGTCGGGGAGGACATTCGTGGTACACGTTTCGTGTAACGATCATTCGTTGAGTTGTGTAAGTCTGGCTTCTCACCCTCGTGTGTGTTTGTACAGGGTATGCATGTTCTTGAGTGAATTGGAAGTTCCTCTCTGTCGGGGAGGACCTACGAGGAAGTGCATCGGGCTTGTGGCGACTCCACCGCAGTGCGCAGCGCCGCAAGAGCTGCACTCTCTCTCTCTACCTCCTTATACCCTCTCTCCATCCACATCTCTCTCTACTCGGCCCCACACAAAACCACTCTCTAGCTCCTACTATCACCTCCCCACATCTCCTCTCTTCCTCGCCCAACATCTCTCTCTCTCTATCTCCTCCCCCATCTCTCTCTCTCGCCCACATCTTCTCTCTCTCTCTCCCCCAAATCTCTCTCTCTCCCCACATCTCTCTCTCTCTCTTCCCCATCTCTCTCTCTCCCACCATCTCCTCTCTACTCTCCTACCCATACCACATCTCTCTCTCTCTCTCCACATTCTCTTCTCTCTCTCTCCCCACATCTCTCTCTCTCTCTCTCTTCTCCCACATCTCTCTATATCTCTCCATCTCTCTTCTCTCTCCCCAATCTATCCTCTATCTCTCTCTCCCCAATCTCTCTCTCTCTCTCACATGTCTCTCACTCTCTCTCCACCATCTCTCTCTCTCCCCCACATCTCTCTCTCTCACATCTCTTCTCTCTCTCTCTCTCTCCCCACATCTCTCTCTCTCTCTCTCACGTCTCCTCTCTCTCTCTCTCTCTCTCTCTCTCTCTCTCTCTCCCGGACCATGTCCAGGGGGATGGGCAGCTTGACGAGCTCGGCCCAGCGGGGGGTGTTGTTGTGGTACAGCACCAGGGAGTGGTAGTCGTCCCCACCGGGCTCTCCGGAGCCCGCCGCCACGTGACTCTGTTAGAGGGGGAGGACGGGAGAGAGAGAGAGGGGGAGAGAGCCATGGATATAGGGGGAGAGAGCGGGAGATGGGGCATAGAGAGAGAGAGAGAGAGAAAGCCAGAGACAGAGAGAGGGGGAGAGGGAGAGGGAGCATAAAGGGAGAGACAGCACATGAGAAGAGTCAGTGAGGGAGGGAGAGAGAGAGGGAGAGGGGGCATAAAGGGAGCAAGAGAGAGAGAATGAGACAGAGACAGAGCCAGAGAGAGAGAAATAGAGATAGGGAGAGAGAGAGGAAGATGGGTCATACAGGGAGAGACAGAGACAGAGAGGGAGAGAGTGAGTGAGGGAAAGACAACTTACAGGTGAGGCTGGTTACAATCAAAGCATAGACAATATAGACCCTTTTCCTAGAGGTGTCATCGTAGGACAAACACAGGTGTCGCTCACTAACCTACTTATGGGTCTGCTCCTTTTATGCACCAGGGTACTGATAGTAGACGTAACTAGTGAAGATATCCCACATTGATATCCCCTGGTACATACAATGAGCAGAGCCCTAATGAGTTTAATTAGAGACACCTGCGTCTATTGGAGTGACTACACTTATACTGACTGCTGCTAACGACCAACTGTCCATAAAAAACGAACTGGATAGAATGCAGAGTAGGGATGGACAAAAGGTTTTGGTGGGAGGGGGGAAACCATAGCATGAAGGTCATGGCATTAAAAGTTGTAAAATATGCACACACAGACATATACACACACATGCAACCAATACCAAACTCGTATAAAATGTGCTTGTGTAAGTGTGAGAGTGTGTGTATGTGTACGTATGTTTGTGTTTTAATGTCAATTTGTGTGCATGTGTGTGTTTTGATGCCGGACTTTGCAGCAAAACCACAGACATGAACTGGCAGAGCACAGCACCACAAACAGATTGCCGACCAGAGAGGAACCAAGCTTTAACTAGGTCACACGTCTTTAAAGTCAATATACATTACTGTGTTTGACCATTAAGCGGCAGAAGTACAGCACAGCTATAGTGCCATTACTTTACAATAACAATAGTTAAGATTTTGTGTTCTTTCCTTTCCATGTTGTTGTTTTCATCTTCTTTCATAATAATATCTTTATTTATACAGCACCTATTTAAACAGTGGTTAAAAAGTGCTTTGACGGACCATACAAATGTCTGATCTAGATATAAGACAGTGAATATATCATAAATAACATAAGTTAACAACAAATAACATAGAAATCAAAAAGTTGAAAGTAAAAAATTGAATAAAAATAAAAATATGTTTAATAAATCCATGAAACTATGAATACATTAAAATGCAAAATCAAATCTTTACGTTGTATATTACCGTGAGGATCTGTCCATCGATGTCGAGCGCGTAGACGGTCACGCTCTTCCCGCCTTTTTCAAACTCCCCCCTCTCCAGGGTGATGTAGAGGTCGTTGAGCATCTCTCCTGCGAGGTCGACGAACAGGCCATCAGTTATGGACACGAAACACAGCCCCCAGGGCACCAACTGCCGTTCAGTTGGAGGAACTGAAGATTTGACTCAAGTTATACAGATGCTGTTTGCTGCTTTAAAAAAGTGAAAGTGTGGGGAAGCAAATTTAAATGTCCTCCAAGATGTGGCTTTATTAAATATTCAAACACTTTTAGAAGTCAATTTTCATTTAGAAAGGTGTTTTCTCTTTTTGGGCAATCACTTCAAAATAAAACATTTTTGTGTGTAGGTTGGCTTTGCATTGTTGCTAAATCGTATATTAGCCATCCTAGCTGTAGCTAGCATGCTACAACTGCGCATAGTTTTTTAAAATATTTATTTAATAATTTTCACTAGGACATGTGGTTAGTCTGAGGCTTTCATTGAAGCACAGAACAAGTCAAGAATCCCAGGTGCATCCTGTCGGTTCATTCAAAACACACTTGTGCACACACACACACACACACACAAAAAACGAACAAACTCAGTGCTCATTGTGTTAGAGTGGGAGCAGCTCATCCCTGCTAGTTAACACATGACCTTACAAACACGTGTCTTGACCTTTTCACTCTTATACATACCATGGAAATAAAGAAAATAGTAACGCAGTTGACAACAGTTATGTTGTAGAGTGTATGAATAGAATCATTTTGTAAAGCTCATATCAAAGTGATACACATATCCCCAGATATACACCCCAACCGCATGTGCCCACATGCATAAGAGAGCGAGAGAGAGCGAGAGCGAGAACGGGTTCGAGAGCGAGAGAGAGGAGAATATTTGAGCAAAAACTAACTAATAGGGAGAAATGCTAAATGAATAAAGCAAAATAAAAGCAAAATGATTGTAGTATGTTAAATAATATGGTTTAAGCAGCCTCACCTAACACAGACTAATTTAGGTACTGGAGCCTGGGTGGGGTGACACCTGTTTTGAGCATTGAGCAATCAGTGTGCACAGGTTAAACCAGCCATAGCACAATCAGAGAGATCTCCTGCATGGACCACCATCTGCATGCCTCATTCCATTCAACCTTCACAATAAACCGGTTTTCAACATCACCACCCTGTGTTCCATTGTGTGGTGTGTGTGAGGAAAGTGTAGGTGGAGTGTGTGTGTATGTGGAGCCTAGGTGGCGTGAAGTATGGACATTGCTACACTGGCGGCCAACTGTGGGGTCTCCAAACCGCGGGACCAGGAAGGCTGTCCACATGGGCCCAGCAGCGACACGGACAGCTTCTAACACCATCCCTCTCCCCAACGGCGCGGTGGACCCCGGCGGAGGCAGCTCAGCAACCGCCACGGGCAACCGTCTGCGGCTAGCCGCCCCGGCATCCAGCCAGCGCCGCTGCCCAACCAACTCCTCGGCCAGCCCGTCCAGACACACAGACGACACAGAAGGACGGAAACCAACACCGAGGAGCGGAAACACACCTTGTTTCCTGTTTCATTACGGAGATATTCTACCGAAGAAAACTCATTCATGCGAGTGGATGAAACTTTCAGAAGGGGATTTTAATAAGTGTATTCCTACAGTGGCCAGCCTGCACAGTGTTGATCTGAAACCTTTACAGACACTTTTATTTTTTTACAGTATACTACTTCCGGCCGAGTTTGCGTTCGCCAAATGCGTGCCTACAAATCCCTGCCTTCAGCAACACGACCGGTCGGCACACTTTAGATATTAATCTAACGTCTGATTTGTGAGACCGTATATAGTGTAACAGAAACAGTTTGTGTCGCTCACCTGGCATGATGACATCAGAGAAGCCCAACTTCCTGGTGATGGAAACGCCACGCGTGAACAGAACCATGTACTCCCTCCTCAGCTGGTCTATATCCCCGTGGAGGCGCTGAAGAGCCACCGCCAAGCCTGGACACACACACACACACACACACACACACACACACACAGTGGTGCTATTGTCAATCAAATCAAATAAAAAGGATATTGCAGTGGCTTTCGGGTTTGGACTCCTGACCGAAAGGTACTGGGTTCGATCCCGAATGTTCGCACGCTAACCTGTGAGCATCCTTGAGCAAGATGCCTTTGACCCCCACCTGCTCCTTAATGACATCACTATAAGTGGCTTTGAAATGTATTGAATTGTAAAATGAGGCAACAAGGAAGGCAAGTGGGTTGAAGGTCCCTTTACAATTTAAATGAAGCGTTCAAGTCCAACACACCACACTGTGACAACCTGTCTTCAACCCTGTGGAAGCGTCCTACTTTAAGAAATAAAACTAAATCTAATATAATAATATAATATATAATATAATCTAAAATCTAATCTAAAACCCAATAAGGTGCCATACTGAGACCTCATAAATGTCCCCACGAATAAATGTGTGTGTATCAGTGAGATACACACACACACACTCCTAAACCAAGAAATAGATTTCTTATTAAGAGCAAATCAAACACAGAGAAGACAGAAGACCCAGTTCAATATCGTGAGGCAATAAACCAAAATGTCAAGTCTGACGCCGAATTGAATCAGCACCGATTGGTTGTTTGCATTCAGTTCTCTGTTCTCTACGTGTTTGTGTACAGGGTGGGTTTGGAAGATAGAGGAAAAACAACAAACAACAACAACGAGAGAGAGAGAACGAAAGAGAGAGCGAGAGGGACTCTCGTGAAGTTATGTTTGGGAATGCGGATGGGAGAACACACACACACACACACACACACACACAAATACTAAATAACCACAATTAGGCAAATCAGATTTATTGCTATTCTGTCCTGCGTATGTGGCCCTCCCCAACCCCTTATCTTTAACATAACCTTTTCTCTTACTGTCCTCAGACAACCTCGTCCTTCCTTGCTTCTAACCACAGCAAACACACATTCAGCCTGAATAAAATTATTCAGCCTGACGACTGAATAATCGCCACCGACTGAACCAAACACTTGTACGTAGCAACATTAGTATTAAACGTTGTGAAAAACCACCAAATACTGCGGGGTTAATCACTTTTCTTTCCAACAACCCAATAGTGCATTTCTTCATCTCTAATCATAATTATCTCTCTTGTGACCTCGATTTCGCACACCTTCCTACTCTCTCTCTCCCTTTTTCTAACTCCCTCTCCACATTACCTCTCCCCCCCATTCTCTACCCCTATTTTTGTCTCTCTCCCACTATATGTCTCTCTCCCACTTTATGTGTCTCTATCCCACTATATGTCTCTCTCCCACTTTATGTGTCTCTATCCCCCGCTATATGTCTCTCTCCCACTTTATGTGTCTCTATCCCCCCGCTATATGTCTCTCTCCCACTTTATGTGTCTCTATCCCCCGCTATATGTCTCTCTCCCACTTTATGTGTCTCTATCCCCCGCTATATGTCTCTCTCCCACTTTATGTGTCTCTATCCCCCGCTATATGTCTCTCTCCCACTTTATGTGTCTCTATCCCACTTTATGTGTCTCTATCCCCCGCTATATGTCTCTCTCCCACTTTATGTGTCTCTATCCCCCGCTATATGTCTCTCTCCCACTTTATGTGTCTCTATCCCCCGCTATATGTCTCTCTCCCACTTTATGTGTCTCTATCCCCCGCTATATGTCTCTCTCCCACTTTATGTGTCTCTATCCCCCGCTATATGTCTCTCTCCCACTTTATGTGTCTCTATCCCCCGCTATATGTCTCTCTCCCACTTTATGTCTCTCTCCCACTTTATGTGTCTCTATCCCCCGCTATATGTCTCTCTCCCACTTTATGTGTCTCTCTCCCACTTTATGTGTCTCTATCCCCCGCTATATGTCTCTCTCCCACTTTATGTGTCTCTATGCCCCGCTATATGTCTCTCTCCCACTATAAGTCTCTCTCCCACTATATGTCTCTCTCCCACTTTATGTGTCTCTATCCCCCGCTATATGTCTCTCTCCCACTTTATGTGTCTCTATCCCACTTTATGTGTCTCTATCCCCCGCTATATGTCTCTCTCCCACTTTATGTGTCTCTATCCCCCGCTATATGTCTCTCTCCCACTTTATGTGTCTCTCTCCCCCACTATATGTCTCTCTCGCCCTCCATCTTTGGTAATTTCCCAGCAGTGTGTGTGTGTGTGTGTGTGTGTGTGTGTGTGTGTGTGTGTAGATTTCTGCTCAGCTAATTGGTTGCTGATGGGTGACTTCTGGCACACCGCCAGGATCACTTGGAAGGAATGCAATAGAGCGAGGCCACACACACACATAAATAATGACAAGCTCATAGATATAAACACACATGCAAGCCCTTAGACACATGCACACACACACACACACACACACACACACACACATCATGCCCCCTATAATCACCACACACATACACAAAAAATATTTGGTAAAGCATGTGCATATCCAGATCTACCCATATCCAGATCTACCCAATCTTAACCCTACACACAAAGCATAAAAATGCACAGGCATGAATGTGTTAAATCCTTTCATACATTCATCAATAACACCCACATGCAAACATATGGACACAATGTTTGCAGCGAGGCTGTTTCTTTCTAGGTCAAAATCCATCAGCTCTACACATAATGACGTTCACACACACACACACACACACACACACACACACACACACACACACACACATACAATGACACACACACATACAACAACAAACAATAACAAACCACACTATGTGACAAATCATATTCTTCCATGTCAAATGTTAAAGGATAACCCAAAATAGTTAATTTTTTGGGTTTAAATGTGGTAATATGTACTAAATGATCTTCCCCATATGCCAATGTGTGACTGTTACTATGATAAGACTGTCATTTAGAGCAGTGGTCCCCAACCTTTTTTGTCCCACGGACCGGTTTAATGTAGGCGCGTGAGTCACCTGTTGCGATAAACCCGTATTTTAAGTATGACTCCTGGTAGTGTCTGTTAAAAGAAGCTTTCTTTTTCTTGGAGGTCGTAGGCTCCTCTTCTGGCTCCTCGGTTGGCCTTTTCCACTTTGCAAAGAAGCTCTCCTAAGACGTTTGTTTTTTACTCATTTTCGCTAGTTTGCGGGCTTCTTTTTTGAGTAACGTATCACGTGACCAAGACAAGCGTCTTGACGTGTCAAGAGGCACAGGCGAATGTTACGTCGGAGAAAATCCGGTAGTTTTTATTTATTTAAATAAAACACCTTTCAGACTCTAATAATCAATACAACGGAAATAATATAAATTATTTATTCTTTCTGTGCGGCCCGGTAACAAATGCCTCCTGTGTGGCCCGGTGGTTGGGGATCACTGATTTAGAGAACGTATTCGCCAACCAGTTTGTGAACATTCTACTCTGCTCTGAACTGAAGTTGCGGTCTTTACGTGATGTCAAACTGCCTTTTCTGAGGCACTTTGATGTTGATGGCCGCTTCCGATGGAGGGTTAAGCTTCTCAGACACTTAATAGTATAACGCCAGTCCTTATAACGCTCATACGCAGTGAAGGTAGTCTATTTAAAAAAGTATCACAAAGTCGGTGTGTGTTGTAACCATGGGGATAAGACGTCCCCCTTTCTTCCAAGAACTCTTAGCATTTTTGTATTATCTCTTAGTGATTCGAATTCGAGCTTAAACAGGGGGTTCACTTACGCTTGAAGACGCTTGTTTAACACACATTAGGAGTTGCTGCCAAATTGAGACCTCCTACTGTAAATGTCCTCATAAACACTTCTTGTGTTGTGTGTGTGTGTGTGCTTGCATCAGTGGGATACACCAAACACACACACACACACACACACACACACACATACGTGCACACACATACACACAACACACACACACACACACACACACACACACACACACACACACACACACACACACACAAACAATGTAATGGTGTGAATACAGATTTTGTAAGTAATGTTGTTCTTATTTTTGCTGCATCATTTATGCCCCCACATCGCATCTGTTAGGTGCTGGGATGATAGTATGAGTCATTAAGTCAATCAATCAGAGTTATACAGCACTATTTTATCCAGTAGCACCACACAGATGGCTGAACACAAGATCAACTCAATACGAATAAATTAAACAGCAAAACAACGTTGGTAGGAGAGGGAAGTGGGTGCAAACTTCCACAACTTTGTAGCACAATGCTCTGAAAAGTATATATATATATGAAACATTGTAGAGGGTCATAATAGAGAAGCTCAGTTTAGTCAAAGCACTGAGAGCAAGCCCCCCCCCCCCCCCCCCCCCCCGCTATAGCGCAATTTCCATTTAAATGACATAATTGTGTGTGTGTGTGTGTGTGTGTGTGTGTGTGTGTGTGTGTCTGTGTGTGTGACTGCATGCGTGTGTTCATTGTTAAAATTTTGATTTGTTGAAAGCCAAACAAAAATTGCCCACCCACATCCAAACAAACCCATTCACAGGTGAAGGAGTAAGAGATGCTTTTTTTTACATGGATATAAATGCTGATATTTATAGGAACGCACAATTTTGTGAAATATTTACAGACAATTCCTTATGACACACTATTGGTCAGCGTGCCATTGTCTGTGCCAATTAACAGTAACGCCTTGCCAAAGAGCTTGCGGCAGAAGCATTGGAGTGCAACCTGTTTCTCACTAACTTAAAGTCGCACATTCCTGGGCTCCGCATCATAACAGTACAAATACCTTGACAAAAATAATTACTGAGCTACCGGTAATATCGCCTTAACCAACCGTCAAAGCAGACCATAATACTTCATAATCCTCATCTGAGCCAGCATATTCATTTTAACGTCCCCTGCAAGGATAATCACTGTTCAAAGTATAAAGTACACCACAGTACTCGGCAACATAAAAACATTAAATACAATATCAGCAATGTCATCGACCAAAAGGTAAGCATTAAGCAACTCACATCCGTTATGCATTTGCGCATAGTAGCGGTGTAAAATCAGAAAACAAGGGCTGGCGCGTTAGCGTGTTTTCTCAGACAAAATGGAAACTAAACGTGAGAAAAGCTGAGGACATGGCAGTCCTGAGACGAAGCGTCATCAATTCATTTGTAACGTGGGATTTGAGATAACGTGGCGGCGTGTTTGGCTCAGCGTTCATCTCGGGGTGATGATGTGTGGATTCGTCTCCGAGCCTTTCCACTGCCTTGGTTGCCTTGTTTTTACTGTGCGATTCCTCTAGTCAGCTCTCTGTCTCTTAGGGCATGTGTCCACATGGGGGTTTCTTTACAAGCAGAAAAGCGCAAACTTATCAGCACTCTAAACGCCGTTGTGCGATACACTAGCGTCTCCCCTTTGCTTTTTTATTATCTATATTTGTATCTAATGGTTTGACAGTGTCTGTCAGACATATCGCAAAGCTCCGCATAGACGGAAGAGGACAGAACAAGCTTCTCCTCCATCGTCTCGTTTACAAGATGATGAGTAATGTGATTACATTACAATAATAATAAGTATTAATATTATTAATTATTAATATTAATAATTATTAATTAATAACATAATATTTATAATTATTAATAATTAATTAATTAATTAATTATTATAATAATTAATAATTATTAATTACAATTACATCACTCATGGTGATGAGTCCCGCCCCAGCTGATATAGGATTGGTTACCTGAAATGGAGCGACTGTGACGACACAAGCGCCTTTCTGAAAAGGTCCGATGTTCCCGACCCAACGCGCTCCAAGCCGCCGCACCAAAAAGTTGGCGCTCTCTGAAAGAAATGACACTGGGTGCAGAGTTTTGTTTCTCTAGGAGTCTGCATGCGTCCACGTACGCTCTCTGCCCATTGGGGACA
Source organism: Lota lota (assembly GCA_026745465.1). Classification (NCBI taxonomy): domain Eukaryota; kingdom Metazoa; phylum Chordata; class Actinopteri; order Gadiformes; family Lotidae; genus Lota; species Lota lota. Next base: position 11,566 of record JACYXH010000740.1, read on the forward strand.
ATGGAAAGAATCGACGCGGACACGAGCACAGTGATTTTCCCTCTCTCCCCTCTCTGTCCCGGTCTCCCTCGCGCTCTCTCCCCCTCTCTTAATTAGATCATCTATGCAGAAAGACGTGCGGTAAATCTCTCCCTATCCGAGGGTTTCCCGGCCCATGTTGCATTTTGGGCCACGCGCGTGCCATTCTCCGTCGTGATCCTCCATTAAAGCGCTGTGGCGCGAAGAGACCACTAAACGATTCTTTGTCTGGAGATGTAATTACCGGTTCTCCTCCCCCCACACCATTCCCCTCCCACCCGTGTTCTCCTAAGATTATCCATGATTATTTAATATTCTCCAGTTGTGCGTCGCCTCAAGTAATTATTTGGTTTTCTAAGGGAGCGTGTGTGTGAGCGTGCATGCATTTGTGTGTGTGTGTGTGTGTGTGTGAGGTCTGTGTGTGTGTGTGTGTGTGTGTGTGTGTGTGTGTGTGTGCGTGTGTACCAATGAGCTTATTTGGTGGCTCAGTGCCAAAGTTTGATTTGTATTCCTCACTGGCTCTGATCTCCCCTCCCTTTTTTTTATCCAGTCGCTTTTCTCTCCTCCCTTTCGTTTTGTCGTTTCTTTTTGCGGTGCCAAAAAACGCGACGCAGTGCAGTTTATGGATTATGAAGCCGTCGGGGAGTTATGGAGAAACGATGAGGAACGCCGGCAGAGAGGTTTTGTTGTCTAACTCGGTTCAGAACGCAACAGTTTATGCCTGCTATTTTGTTCATCTTTGCATCATTTTTGCTTTTCTGATTGTTAATACAACCATCGATGTTGCTTTAAATGCTTCATTTTGCTACAACATTTATCATATCAAGTATTCATCTTGCCGTTTTTTCATGGCCCTAAGAAATGACTCATATTAGGTGAAGCAGCTCTCAGCATTTAAACATCAAACTGAAAAAAACATTATAGCATTCGAGACTGCCTCAAACTTGAAACATCTCAACAGTCAAAAACTGTTTGTTTTGGCGCATACAGTTTCTTAATTTCTCTATCCTATTATTTTGTATTATTTTTTGTTTGCAATTGAGATCCAAAATGCAGACAGACATGGCGGTGTACCGGTTTTGATCCAGACAGGTTGTATCTGGACATTCCTTCTTGATGATTATTTATTGCGCTTACATGTCTTTAAAACAGAGGTTCATATAAAGCATTAAACTTACCTACTGTCACAGCGATGGTACAAAAAATGAACAACAGCAACAGATGAAACTACAAACTTTTTGCAAAATTAAAAAAACAAAATTGTAAGGCATTTGCTGAAAATCAGGCAGACACACAGCAATCTTACTAATACAACAACATCAATAACATAACCATAATCAAAACTGGTAAGGACTCATATTAGGTGAAGCAGCTCTCAGCATTTAAACATCACAACTCCGGAACAAACATCTATAGCATTCGAGGTCTGCCTCAAAACTTGAAACATCTCAAGCAGGGCTCAAAACTGTTCTGTTTTGGCTTTCTTAATTCTTTATCCATATTAGTATTAATATATTTAGTTTGCAATTTGCAAGACCGCAGTGTACTTTGGGCTTTAAAATTACATTGGACATTTCAATGACTCTTATTTATTGCGCTTACAATGAAAATGTAGGTCGCCTATATAAAGCACTCTAATACATGACTCCCTTGTGTTCTGGCCAATGACATGGCTGTGCAGCTGCTTGAACTGTCTGAGTGGTGATTAGCGGAGCTGAACACCTGTCGCTAATCAGCCATCAGTACCAACCTGCTATAATAACAGAGAGCAGCAGAAAGATCAAACAGGTAGTTCTACGGAGATCCAGGCCGTACAGCAGCAGAAGGCAGATAGAGGCGGTTGTATGACTCACGCGTGGACTTTGAGTAGGTGGTCGTGTTTGGAGTCTGTGGTCAGCAGGTCTGCGATGCTGACCACCGCACAGCCAAAGGGCCGGCGGTACTGGACACTGCACATGTTCTTCTTCTCCCCCGTGCCCATCCTCCCTGCACACACACACACACACGCACACGCACACACACACGCACGCGTGCGCACACACGTTTACACTCATCCGCATAGTATGTAACGCGTATGTACGCATAGTAAGCATACATCCACACATGTTAAAACACACACATACGCATGCGTGTAACACACATACGCAAAGACACACACACACACACACACACACATATATATATATATATATATATATATATATATATATATTAACGTGCGTGACGACACACCCATTAGCACACACAAAAACAAATGTTTACAACAGACATTAACCACCCACATGGACACACATAAGCACGCTTGCACAAACGGATCTCACCTATTCTGACGATGTGAACGACAATGTAACCCTCTTTCCTTAAGTCGCTGCTGCCCAGATCCTGATGGTGTAAAAAAAAACACCAAAGACTCATCAGACACAATAACACTGTAATCGCCCGACCACCTTTTAGAGTAAAACTGGAGAAAGCCGATTCCAAACAACCACAAGTAACCGTTGCTGTGTGCGTGCGGTGCTGTTGTCTTTGCGATGTTGTGTGTGCGTTTATGTCGTCTTTGTGTATATGTTGTCGTTTCACACGTCTCTTTAACGAGTCGCGTTGACGCGGCAACACGTAAACACACGGCGTGCGCGGCGGGGCTCGCCACAAACAGAGTGCGTTGTCTCTAGGAGGAGAGGAGAGAAGGAGAGAAGGAGAGGAGAGAGGAGAAGGAGAGAAGGAGAGAGAGGAGAGAGAGAGAAGGAGAGAAGGAGAAACGGAGAGGAAGAGAGAGTGAAAGAAGGAGAGGAGAAACGGAGAGGAAGACAGGGAAAGAGAAGGAGAGAAGGAGAGGAGAAACGGAGAGGAAGGGAGAGGGAAAGAGAAGGAGAGAAGGAGAAACGGAGAGGAAGAGAGGGAAAGAGAAGGAGAGAAGGAGAAACGGAGAGGAAGAGAGAGGGAAAGAGAAGGAGAGAAGGAGAGAAGGAGAAACGGAGAGGAAGGGAGAGGGAAAGAGAAGGAGAGAAGGAGAAACGGAGAGGAAGGGAGAGGGAAAGAGAGGAGAAAGAGAAGGAGAGAAGAGAGAAGGAAGAGGAAGAAGGAGAACGGAGAGGAAGAGAGAGGGAAAGAGAAGGAGAGAAGGAGAAAGAGGAGGGAAAGAGAAGGAGAGAAGGAGAAACGGAGAGGAAGAGAGAGGGAAAGAGAAGGAGAGAAGGAGAAACAGAGGAAGGGAGAGGGGAAGAGAAGGAGAGAGAACAGTCAAGGAAAGTTAAGGATTCTGTAAAACAGATTAATGACATGGCAGACATTTTTAGAGGACAATATCATCAAAGTCTGAAGCTCAAGCACAAGCCTACAAACCGGAATACTTGGAAGACAATAACCAACAAGAAATGCAGCGAAGGAAGATGGAGAAAATGGGTGATTGACTAAATA
>JACYXH010000740.1:20000-79067 GCA_026745465.1 Lota lota
TGCACCGCTATAGCCCTGTGATGCAGTCAACAGCTCAAACACGCTGTGTTTAATGGCATTATACAACAGCCAGACACACACACACACACACACACAGACGAAGATGCCGTCCGACAGCTAAGAAATGAAAGTTATCTTTCATCCTCACCAGCTGAGCCCAGCACAAGGGGCTACAGAATTGTTTTTGCGGTAATTTAATGTTTTGTCTGCGCTGCATTCGGTAAACAGTAGCACATTAGAAACGCCTGAATATGCATGAATATGCAATTTGATCAACTAAAGCAATTTGCCAACTCACAGTCAACAGTAGCGGAAGAAGACACCCATGAGATAATGACAATCAGCACAACTCAGATGAATGACTTGGTGTCCTTCCCCAATGCGGGGAGAGATGAAAGGTCTTAAAATGACACATTGTAGCAGAAGTGGCTGAGAGCGGCTGTATAAAATATTGTATATATTAAAATATTTAACACGTAAATATTTTTGCATAAAATATTGTATAAAATATATGAAATAATTCGAAAAGGTTTTGGGTAGTCTACCTTTGACCCCTGAAAAATAAACGATTATTTATATTTATCTCATTCCACAACAGACTCTCAAAAGAATCGGAATATCTCATCCAACACAAATCCGATTACCGGGGCGATGGATGAGGTGCCGTGACCTCTTGTTACCTGATTGGTTTATTCTCCCGTCCGTCATAGATGTGGAAGAAGACCTCTAACTCCTCCCCCAGGTGGACGCTCATTAAGCTCTTCATGTTGACAAAGAGGTGGTGGGTGCTGGCCGGCACGGGGGTGTCCTTCTTACGATGCCGATGCTCCACCTGGAGGCGGAGGAGTGGGGAGGACGATGGAGAGGAGGAGGAGGGGGGGGGGGGGGGGGAAGAGGAGGAGGGAGGGGAAGACGACAAGGTATATGCAGGAGGAGGAGGAAGAGGATGAGGAGGGGGTGGGAGAGGAGAGAAGAGAGGGAGTGGAGAGGACGATGGAGAGGAGGAGGGGGGGGGGGGAAGAGGAGGAGGGAGGGGAAGACGACAAGGTATATGTAGGAGGAGGAGGAAGAGGATGAGGAAGAGAAAGAGGAGGGGGTGGGAGAGGAGAGAAGAGAGGGAGTGGAGAGGGATGGCAGAGGAGAGGAAAGGAGAGGAAGGGGAGACGAAGGAGAGTAAGAAATATGGATTTGTTATTAACATGTTACTATCAATGCTTATTATTAAAGGCAGATTTTTACTAAAGGCAAGTTTTGAAGACCGCAGCTTCAGCACTCCTTGTCATTCTCTATAAAATACATTCTTTTTTGAATAAACATAAGCTTTGAAAAAGAGACACTGTAAGACAACAATCAAGTGAGTGAAAGTGCAGTGTCTGCACCACCATTAAGGGACCGTGGTATGCTGACACACCGTGTTAGCCTAAGCTACGCAGCAGGTCCTGGGCTGATGATGTGGTGTCTGCACCACCATTAAGGGACCATGGTATGCTGACACACCGTGTTAGCCTAAGCTACGCAGCAGGTCCTGGGCTGATGATGTGGTGTCTGCACCACCATTAAGGGACCATGGTATGCTGACACACCACGTTAGCCTAAGCTACGCAGCAGGTCCTGGGCTGATGATGTGCTGCAGCACACGTATCATTTGCACCCATATCCCTGACACACAGGGATTATTCAAATCTGCTGTCAACATTCACAAAAGACAAGTACTGTTGGCAGAATTAAGCACAGCAGTGGGGTACACACACACACACACACACACACACACACACACACACACACACACACACACACACACACACACACACACACACACACGCACACACACACACACACACACACACACACACACACACACACACACACCCACACACACACACACACACACACACACACACACACACACACACCCACACACACACCAGACGGCTAGTGGAGTTGCTGCCAGATCTCAGCCTGCATTGAGCAGAAGGAAGGAAGGAGACGGGAAGAGGTGTGTGTGTGTGTGTGAGAAAAAACGACAAATGCAAAAACTACATACATTACCACACTACAAACCACATGCCCGGAATGACACCACATACACACACTCACTATCCATAGACACACACACACACACACACACACACACACTCACACACGGGTGCTGCGCACATGTATGTCTGTACTGCAACACATAGATGTTTTGTAATAGGTTTCCTGTAAGGGTGACAGGTAATGACTGCTGCCCAGCGTCTCTGCTGTGCTGATCAAAGAGACGCTGCAAGTAGCTTTATAGCTAGAGATGGGATTCAACAGTCGGTCCAGTCCCGTGGAAGAATGAGAGGAAGGAGGGCAGTGGACTGGAATGAGCAGGATATGTGTGCATTTGGACTTGTGGAGATATCCTGCTCCAAGGACGGCTTGGATCAGGCCGAGTAGATTTACTTTGTTAAATAGGCATTCGCTGCTTGGCTTTGCTCTGTCTGCTGTATTAGATTAGCAACATTTTTGTTTAATTGTGTACTGCTTAAGTGGTGTTAGTAGACTGATTACAATTGTAAGTATTTGTAGTGGTGTTAGTAGACTACAATCTAGTTTTGTTTCGTGCTGTGCTTTGGTTTACTGGATTTAAACATTGTTACTAGTAAATGGCCCTGTGTCAGGTATGGTCAGTTAGCCATTTGTTATATTCCACCATGTTATTTTGTGGCCTAGGTTTGTGCAAGGTAGGGTTACTTGCAAATAGGGTTGTGGTGAATTAAACTGAGCACCAGTGTAGGGTCAAGAGTACGTATGCTTAACACAGTTTAGAATACAGTTCAGGAAGTTCCCTAACTTTAGGAGAGCATCCATCTTCCCTGATTGGTGTGTAACCTGTTCTTGGTTTGTTTAACCATCATTGGTAAGTCCTTTCTATTTCTAGGCCATCACCGTTGAACCACTGATTAACTGGGCTGTGGTTAACTTAGCATGTCTGTTACCAGTTGAGCAATCAGCGACTCTCCCTCACGTCACCCTTTATCGAAGGGGCAGACTCATCATACGAAGACAAAGGAGTCTTTCACAAGAATATTTTGTAGGCGACCAAGTGTGGGAAATGATTTACCTTTGCTAGGCTAAACAAAGCTTCTCTTTGTTAGCTCTTTTTCTTCATTTGATGTGTATTCTTTCCATTCCTCTACGTTACTCTCTGGAAAAAGGCGTCAGCTAAATAAATGTAATGGATATGCAAATATATCGATATCTTTTATGTTTTCTTTGTCTATATATTTCTTTATTTGTTGGTCACATGCGGCAACAGAGCTCATTACGATGTTGCAAATATGTTTTCAAAGACCCCCAAAGGCTCTAATTACTGAACGAATTCATTCTGTAATTAACTACTGAGATCTTTGGTTCACATGCTCGTTATATAAAAGTTACATAAAGCGTCCATCCTCGTCCCCACGGTGCACCAGCGAAGGCAAAATAACCGGGCACACGTTTTTCATGCAGGAAATAAATTGGTGTGAAAAAAAGAGAAGAACATCCCACATGGTACGCGTGCGTGTGTTGTGTTTTAGCATCCCAGCGGGACCACAGCTCCAAGCGGCGTGGGCGTCGCTAGGTGATGAGGGGGACAGCTTTGAGGATAAGCTGCCAGCACCCATGGCAACGCACAGCGATGTATGCTGTGTGGTCACGCTGTGCGTATGGAGTACGTACGTGTGTGTGTGTGTGTGTGTGTGAGGCCCCATGTTTGTTTGCCCACAACCGTTTGATTAGCGTGTACGCACGTCAGCGAAGCGGCGTGGCGCAGGGCCTGCCTTACTGTCCTCTACTGCTCTCTCTCTCTCCATCTCGGTCTCCTTCATCTCGCTTTCGGATAACGGATGTCGAGAAAATCAAAGCACAGACATCGAGACTTTTCTAATTATAGTTCAATTCTCTCTCTCTCACCATCCCTCCCTCTCTTCCTCTCTTCCGTCTAAAAGAGGCGATGATTTTCCAGCAGACATACCTTTACACCCCCAACTGTCACAGCGATGACATAACATTCAAACAAAGATCGCACTTTCGTGTGATTCCTTACAATACCGCTGCCCTATTTCATCTGAAAATCTCAGGATGAACTACAACTCTGTCAATAACTACAAACGATGATGAGTTGGACTTTAAAATTGGACCTTGATCAATGAAATATGTGCGATGTACTGTCGTACCACACAAAGTATTGCTTCCCGATGCCCACAGCCTACCTGTACGCATCCTTCAGCATGATCTCTAACCCCTACCTGCTCCTTAATGACCTGTATCTGAGTTCAAGTTTCCTGAATTATAAAATAGTAAATAGAGTGGTCAGATTACAGTGTCAACAATACAAACCAAATTGAGTGAATGGACTGCTGTTTCGAAAGGAAATATATTATTTATTTCTCTTTTTTCCCCAATTCATTCGGTTTTTTCTTTCACTCTGAACACTCTAGGAATGTAATATCCTGGCTCTACCTCTAGATGTACATTATAATTGGACATATTGGCTGAGCTAGGATATATTGTGATGAGCAATATGATGCTCTTTTGTCTGTGTGGTGTGTGTACGTATGACACAACAGGATCTTAGATCTAGTAGGGTGCTCCTTGGGGCGCCCACAGATCCACCACACACACACACACACACCTTTGATCTCTTGTCCCTGTTGCCTGCGCGAGAGATAATAACTGGATAACTTTGGTTATGCACATCCTTCGAGAGGTATAAAGGGAGGGGAGGATGGGGGGGGGGAGAATAGTGTGTTAATTATCTAAAAGCGAGATGCCGACAAAGGAAGTGAAGGCTTTATCATCATACACAAAGGAAGGGTGTGCGTGTGTGTAGGGGGGTTGGGGAATCAGGGATGAAGTCATGGTTGTAGTCAGTTAAAAACAACTGGTGGTACCTGGTACTCAAATCTCTTTTTGCAATATTCTGTTATTCATTCTGGGCCATAGAACAGGAATGATATTATATGACTATATGTCTACAAAAACACGGTCGTTATCTTACTCTGGGTGGATTGTTGAGTTAATATAGATTCTGATTCATTTCAAGCATCTCTGACACACACACACACACACACACACACACACACACACACACACACACACACACACACACACACACACACACACACCCCTCCCCCGCCCAGACTGATGCATAGTGCGCAATTTCCCAGAAACAGGAAAAACAACAAACAAACCATGAACCCGCCCCTTCGCTTCAGTCAATTTTCCCGCCTTGCATGAACAATTGCGCTGACAGGAGCCTAAGCTTTTACTGCTGTTTCCAAACAACACGTCATCATTCATCGTGCGTGTTTTTCCGCGCCCAATTTATCTCATAAAACACCCGTCTTAACATTTTCTACAACAAAACCAGATGACGAAACAAAAGCCAGTGTGTTATCCAATGTAATCTATACGTAAGTAATGGCAGCATCTAGCCGCATCAACAAGAGTGTTAGCTACATTATGTTCTGATGAGCCCCATAGCTCCGCTGATCCCTCTTAATACTAAGTAAGATCCTCAGAAGGGGCGGGCAATGTGAGGAGCAGGAAGACCATATAAGGAGTGTAATGATTATCATAATGTCATTGTTGGTTGGAAAAGGATCCAGAATCATAATTATTATGGGTAAATGTATTGGTTTTGTCCTACGTAAAATAAGAACACTTGGCTTTGGAAAAACTCCACGTCTTGATCCAAAGTCATTATCAATCTCACGAGAAAACACATAAAAATATATACAATATATTAACAAAAGTAATACAGAAAATATTCAGGAACGTCATAAGTAGGCCTCAACAGGCCAAATCAAGACCTTGAAACACATGCACACACACTGAAGAGGAAAGCAGATCCATGTATTCTATTTGAAAACGACCAAAGGCCTCTCTCTGGGGTGTGTGTGTGTGTGTGTGTGTGTGTGTGTGTGTGTGTGTGTGTGTGTGTGTGTTTTTAATAGTTGTGGTAGTATAATGGGGGGAGGGGGGGGAGTAAAGCACTTGCTTCTGTCCACAGGGTCACTTCACATGGACACACACACAGCCTAATTCACACCGTCCTTCCTCTGATATATGCTGTTGAACATCACACAGTTGAAATACACACATCTCTTCTCTCCTTCCTCCGCAGGGCCTCTGCTTCACCCAGCAGGGTCTTCCAGCGAACAAACACCCCAGAGGCAATAACTCACACTCAATCTGTGCACTGGACCGTCACTAAGCCAGCCCCCCACCTTCCTCCCCCAGCCGTATTTAAATACCGCCACCCGATCACTTCACACACACACACACACACACACACACAGAATCTCACCTCTGTCTCACTCACTTAACCGCTCTATGCTGATTCTTCCCTGCTGTTGTTGTCAGCTCTCCCCCGCACAATCACCACTGCTCTGTTAAAGATATCCATGTTGTTCATTATTGGTTAATGGATAACCCTGGCTACCATTACTATGTGTGAAAGGCCATGGGCGACCATTCAAGTGTGTTAGGTCCTTCTTTTCATTGATGCGTTTCTTTATTCATTTGTCATGTAATTGACTCACCACCGCTTGTTCTTGCAGCACGATTTCATACTTTGTTTTGGTTTCTCTTCCACTCTTACTTTCCCCACATTTGTCTCTTCTCCACCTCCACTCCCCACCTTGAGTCTGTTGTATCAGTTTTTTCTAATCTCTTTTGGTGCTTTGGGAGGGGAGGTCCCAGCATGCTTTGCATCCAAGATTCACACATCTTTGTTGTGGGCCCCTGGGGGCCCATTTATTTCTCAGGTGACTTTGGAGTAGAGACACAATAGAAAAAGGGGGAGTTCTCAAACTGTGTCAATGTAGTTACTATGGCTCTGTCAAAGATGACACAGAAACAACAAGCAACAAAAAATAAATCTACCATCTACCACAGTCTGCCTCTCAAAAGGTCCTCTCACTCATAGTTAACTCCTTCCTTCCTTCCTTCCTTCCTTCCTTCCTTCCTTCCTTCCTTCCTTCCTTCCTTCCTTCCTTCCTTCCTTCCTTCCTTCCTTCCTTCCTTCCTTCCTTCCTTCCTTCCTTCCTTCCTTCCTCCTCGAGGCACACCAGCTACTGCAGTGCTTTAAAGAGAAGACAGGTGATTAGTTAATTGACAACACCTGCTGCCACTAACTCACCTGTCCTCTAATTGGGGGTTTGGGCAATCACATTAACGAGCGGCCAAGTGACAGAGTGAGGGGGAGAGGGAGAGGGAGAGGGAGAGGGAGAGGGAGAGGGAGAGGGAGAGAGAAAAAGAGAGCATAGAAACAAATAGATGGAATAAAAAGCCTTGAATCTTCTCTGCTTCTCCCGTTATCCCTCCTTCTATTTTCACCTCCCTTCCTCTCTCTGATCCTCTGCTCAATCCAACACTCTGTCCATTTTTCTCCATCCCCCCAGTGTAATCGACCATGCATGGCTCAGAGCAGGCCCGGGGGCTGCCTCCATCCCAGGCTTCTGTCTCCCCAAGTGGCCAGAAATGAGAGGGAATGCCCCCTCTGTAACATCAAGAACCACCACTACCACAGTGGCGGTTTCAGGATATTCTTATTGAGGTGGCACAGGGGGGGACCAAGAACCATTCAATCAGAAATAAAAACGCTATATATATATATATAGATATATGTAATTAGAGCAAATACCTTGTATGATTCAGGGGCTTAATTACTCCCACCACACCCCCAAATAATGTTGTTTCGATCCAATACACACACACACACACACAACATAGCTGATTACAGATTATATAGTTATAATCATAACCTACAGCTTAATATTCCCAACGTCATTGGATCAGATTGTTAATTTATCGCAAAACAAGCAGCGATTGACAGCCCTCTGATCCAATGTTGTGATCATTGTCAGATTGGCAGTACCCTAGCCCATTGGCATTGGGGGGGGGGGGGGCAATCATATTTCAGGGGTGGTGGTGCCAACCTGTGCCCCCCTGTTAGACCCACCACTGCACCACCACTACCTCACCCACCATCATCACCACAACCACCACTTCCATCACCACCACCACCAAAATAACCACCGACACACACCACCATCACCACCATCACCACCCCCAATGCCTTCACCAAAGCTCTCCACTGTACAGGGCCATATAGTACCATATATCACTCTTCATTCCCCTAGAATGTTCATGGCAATGAATTGTTGGCAAATTCTTAACATAAAATAATGTGAGACTGGAATGATGGATGCAGTTCAAATGAGCTGGTATCAAATGCTTGAGTGCTTATCGGTTTATCTAAGTGTTGGCGGTATATCTGCAGCAGAGGTAGTGAACTCTGCAATAAAAACGAGACTAATGCCTTAACCAATGTCTACCTCACAGTAATGTGCCTGTGTAATGTATATGTAAGTTCGTCATTACAGCCGTACAATTCTACTGCGGGTCCATTTGAATTTTAATACCTCGGGGGGAATCCATTCCTTCAAGTGTAATCATTTCAACCCACAAGAATACATGTTGATTTTCTTGTATGTTGCAGTTTACATCATAGAACAGAAGTTATTATGAAATTGGAAGATCAGTTCTTTTTTTTGTTTTAATTCCCCACGAAAACAAACCCACTGCCGAGGTTACATAAGACACACGCAGCACCATCCTTCTCCTTTTATTTTGTGTTGGAGAGGTTGCTAGGCAACTCCGAGAAATGTCTGTGGGCCCGTGCATCGGCAACCTTTTGCGCAACACAAAAAAAAAAACACAAGACGGAGACACACACACACACACACGCACACGCACACGCACACACACACAGACACATATGTATGTGTGTAATTAAAGGGATAGCATCTCAGCTGCTACGTGGAAGGTTTTATAATCTGTTGTGAGTGAGATGGCTTAATGTTTTTTTTTTTGTTTTTTTTACCAACCAACTGCCAATATCCTTGTGTATGTGGTTATGATGAAACCACAGAAATGAGAAGTGTGTGTCCAGCAGAAGTGTGTGGGTCCATCTTGCTCAGGTCTAGTTCTGCTGTAGTGTCAACAACAGAGGTCGGGGATTTCAGGTCTGGGATTTGCTGGAAGAGAAAATCACCTTCTGAGAAGAATCCAAAATGTGGGGAACTCTGTCTCGACCGAAATTGATCAAATTGAAGCGTGTGTTTTTTTTTCATTAGGTAGATTTGGAATTTTATTTTCAGATAGTGACTCACTTTTCAAAAAACACACTTCCTTCTTGTAGAATACAACAAAAATAGAAAAATAACGAAGTGAAACCAGACGTGTGTGTGTGTGTGTGTGTGTAACTTCCTTTCTAATTTGGCCTTCTGTCATGATTTGTCTAGTGCAGGAACCCAAAAGCAGACCAAGACGAGGTAAGTTGGAATTTACAAGGTGAGTGTTTATTTGGAAGCTGGATCATGAATATTGGTCGGGAGTGGGTGAGGCTGGAAGGCTGGAGGTCTTTGTGCTGATCCAACAATGCTGCAGTGAAGTAGACAGCCAGGCAGGTGTGAGTGACAATCCAGGTGAGTAACTGTAGACGGAGGAGTAGGCGGCAGATTAGCGACAGGCAAACGGAGACAAAAACAGCAACTACTTTGCAAAAACTTGAAGCTTGACACGAGAGCTAAACATACTGGTTACGCTAACGATCCGGCAGGGAATGGATGTCTGGTCATGGCTTAAATAGTGCAGAGGTGAAGATCAGGACAAGGTGTGCAGATTGCAGCAGGTGAACGTAATTGGAGAATCAGCCGGGATGTGTTCAGGAACCTCAGGAAATTTGGACTTCAGGTAGAGGGATAAACGAAACAGAGGCAAAACAGGCTCAAGGTGCTGGACTCATGACACCTTCGATAAATGGATTTCAAGTTGGATGAGCATGGCTTGGTTTTAAATATTCAATGAGAACGCGTTCCAGCAGCAGGTTCATTCTAGTTTGATGTAGCGATGGACCGCTAAAGTTAAAGAAAGTGTGATGACTGAAGATTGTAACAACCTGTTATATCAGTTGTGATATATCTGAACACACACACACACAAAGATACATCAATGTTATGCACTTTATACATCACTTCCTGTTTAGCCCAACAACAACAAAAAACATACAATGCCCTTTATCTACCACTTCCACTGCACTTTTAATCTACAAACTGTTATGAATGTTCCCACTGTACGGTATGGCCAAGTATCAACATTATCACTGCTGTCTCGCACTGCAATAAAAACCCAGAGTTCCTCCCTGTTTTAGGGGGCCTGCAGGTTTGAGGACAAAAACAACCCATCCACTGTCTGTGAGAGGAGACCCCAGCAGCAGCCGTCCTCTTGGCTTCTGACTGGTGGTGGTCCACTGTATGGGTGAGGGAGCAGGTGCCACTAGGGTATGAGTGTGTGTGGGGAAAGGATGGGAGGGGGTGGGTGTGAGGGGGACTCTCATAACTCTTTACTGCAGAGTAGACCCTCTCCTTTCCTCTTCCTGTTCCCTGACAGAAGAGGGCTTCATAGAGTGCAGGATGGGGCTTTGCTGTAGCAGATATAAGCCCATTAAAAGGCTATTTTGGAAGTGGGTTGTGATTTGTGTGCGTGTGTGTGGTGTGATGTGTGTAGTGTGTGTGTGTGTGAGTGAGTGAGTGAGTGAGTGAGTGAGTGAGTGTGAGAGAGAGAGAGAGAGAGAGAGAGAGAGAGAGAGAGAGAGAGAGAGAGAATATGTGTTTTGCATTTATCTGTCTGTGCAAGAGTCTGTGTGTGTGTGTGCGTGAGTTTGTGTGTGTATGGGCCCTTCTAATCTCATGGACATGGTCACTTTTTCAAAACAACCCATAGAACGTGTTCATAGTAAGGTCATCATATGCTGGACACTGTGTAAAGGAACATATAGCTTACAGAATTATTTTTCTTATTTTTCCTGACTAAAATCATAAGTTGAATGACTTCTGTGTGAATTGGTTTGAGAGATGTTTCAGTGCTAAATATATAATAATGGATTTCACCATCAGTTTGAGATTTGCTTCACACAGATTCCACAGTGTTCCACAGATTTGAGATGCTGGCAATTTTTCCAAAGCGACTTAAAAGTGAGAATTGCATGTATGCATAATACATGAAAATACTCGACCTTGGACTGCAAATTGCAATTGCTCCTCTTGTTTTCCTATAAAGATGTAACCTCTGGGAAAGTCAAGTTCGATGGAAATCTGCTTTGGCTGTAGCGGCCAAAAGCCTGGCCAACTTCCAAGGAGAAGCTGATGGGTTCTGAACTCATTTAAAATGCTCTCCCTGTGAGTCTCCTCTCACATTCTGGAAAGAGAGTGGAAGGAAAAAAAAAGGAATAGCTGGGAGGATATTCCCATTACGGACTGAAGGGGCTTTTCTGAGGAAAGAGAATCGAGCAAGCTGTCTACAAGCTCTCGCTATTGATTCGGTGCACAGAAGAAAAAAAGCCCCTTCACTGTCTCTCTCACAGTGGAAACAGCACTGCATTCTCCTTCCGTCTGTTAGCTGAGACTGCAAAATGATAAAGTCTGCAATTAGTTTAACCAGCCTTGGTAGGAGGCTTTAATGATTGAATGACAAAACGAAAAGCAAAAATTGGCAACAATTTGAGAATATTATATGACATTGCAAAATAACAGGGCCGGGAAAGTGTAATGGGTGACAGGGGGTTCGATTCCCAGCTGGGTTGGAGCTCACTGATCACATCCTAGCCTCTAGGGGATCTTTGAGCGTCCAACCTGCTCCATAATGGCAGGTACTTGAATTCACTGTAAGTCACTTTGAATAAAAGTGTGAATCCAAATACTAATGGCATATCTCCAAGGGAGGAATAAGTTCCAGGGAAAACATCCTTAATTACTAGGGTATGATTGGTTTGTTTAACTCAATCTGTTGTTGATGCCCACTGTTGTTATCGTACTAGCCCACACTGCATCGTTTGTTTTTTTTGGGCATTTGCAAACCCACTGTTTTGCATTTGCAAATCTTTGCTTACAGAGCTCACCGTATACAAAAAACAATCAGAGAACACAAGTGAAGTCATGACTACAGGTATGGCTGTGGACATACATACCCCCCCCCCCCCCCCCCCCCCCCCACACACACACACACACACACACACACATGTGTCAGTGTGGTTGGTGTTGAAGCGAAATGCCACAGCGCTCCAAAGGACTGCAGAAGGGCATGATTGGAAGGACCTTGAGACATTGCTGTGCTTGCACCGCAGGTGAGAAATGGCCTGCTTACGTGTGTCGTTCAGGGGACTGACTACGGAGCATGAGTGTTCCTTGTTATCACAGAACAAAACTGATTTCAGCGTCTACTTGAATGTGTTTAGTCACTTAAGTCAGATGTAAATGCTGTTTAGTACTCAGCTCGTTGTGTGTGTGTGTGTGTGTGTGTGTGTGTGTGTGTCTGTGTGTGTGTCTGTGTGTGTGGGTGTGGGTGTGGGTGTGCAAGTGTAAATGTGTGTGTGTGTGGGTGTGTGGGGGGGGGGGGGGGTTCTACCGCACATAAGTGAAATAGAAAGCATTTTCGGGTTTTCATTTTCAAT
Source organism: Lota lota (assembly GCA_026745465.1). Taxonomy (NCBI): domain Eukaryota; kingdom Metazoa; phylum Chordata; class Actinopteri; order Gadiformes; family Lotidae; genus Lota; species Lota lota. Next base: position 32,530 of record JACYXH010000740.1, read on the forward strand.
TTGAAGGGAAGGAAAAATACATTATCATTAAAAAATATGTTAATAGCTGATAATGTACAGATAAAAACTACTTCAGGAGTCAATTCTGTGATTATTGGAGAAGAAATAAAAACGACAGGGCTTATTTAACCTTTGACCTGGAGTGTCACTACCCTAGTATCCCCCCATACCCCTTTATGGATTCAGAACCAATAAGATGAGATTTCAACCACTCTCTTTCTCACTCGTGTTCTCCCTCTCTCCTTCTATAGCTTTCTCTATCAGCACGTCATTGAGCTCTTCTTCCTGGAAACAAAAAGACATGCCACATTACCTAAGGCGGAGGTCCTTGATGGGCACACCAAATGTTAGGCCTCTGGGTTCTCTGAAGCGGACTTGGGATTGGTTGAATAATGGCAGTTAATTTGCATTATCATATTTCCGCATTTGTAACAAAGTCAAACCCAAACGATTCACGATCTTTTGAAGGTTTTCCAAAACTTTGAGGCTTCCTCGAAAGGTTAATGGATGAGAGTCAGCAGAATATAACGTGTTTGTAACAAATGGACAATCTGGAAAACAAGGCAAAGTTTCCTATTGCAATCAGAGCACAAAGCCAAGTCAAGATATCAATGCAATGATGTATTTTGTTATGCAAATAGTTATAATAAAAGTTACAAGTAAATTCAAAATTGAAATCAATTATATCTATAAAAAGTGTCTATTTTTGGCAGCAACATGGGCTATTTTTTTGTTTGTTTGTTTAAGTGTAGACAACAACAGGGTTGCAAACGATGTTGATTTGTAATCAAAGGAAAGGGCAAATCATGGAGAATGCTCTTTGATGATATTGACGATGAATGATATTGACGATACTCATCTCATCGCCAACAGATCTGCGGAGCGTTGGACTTAAATACAAAGAAAGATGACGAACTATGCGTTATACACTATATTAAGAAAAAGACAAACGATATATTATATATATTATATAAGAAAAAGACAAACGATAAGGGTGGGGTTAGGGGAGTATAAAAATACCCATGGTCTGTTATTGATATGATTTAAATCAAACACAACACTAAAAAGTACTGACTCCAACTGCTACCCCCACACTCTACTGAAACCCCCAGCACCCTCGCCAGATCGCTCCAGGCCATGTATTTTTATGAATTATTAATTGGAAGTAGCATTTGTTTTACACGCACACGATGAATATTCAGACATTCTACGTTCTCGGCCAGTGCTTGCTTTCTTTCTCTGCTTCTATCTATCTATCAATCTATCAATCTATCTATCTATCTATCTATCTATCTATCTATCTATCTATCTATCTATCTATCTATCTATCTATCTATCTATCTATCTATTTATGTCTCCATCAGTCTATCTGTCTCCCTCCCTATCCCTCTCTCCATCGCTCTCTGTCTACGTCCCTATCTCTCTCAACGCCTAAACATTGTAATTAACTATCTACTTAACATTTTTTGTCAGTTCCTAAATGTTGTTTTCGAGTAGGTTATAATTTATATTTGATACAAACATGGCACAGTCTGCTATCATTAAACGTTTGAGGCAATACGTAGATTTGAGGGGTGTGCAGCACTATATTATCAATTATGTATAAATTAAAAGAGCGTCCTCCTCTGAATGTCCACTATTTCTGAGGAACGCGTGTTAATGGAAAGTGCTGTGATTTGAATGTTAAAATGTTGGCGCCCCCTAGCGCCAAAACACTTGGAACTGCATTCAAAGACTGCATATCAAGGGAGCACACGTTTCGTCATCTATTCATAAATAGTCAACCGTCTACTTACATCACATCATTATTACGGTGAATCTCACACTGCAGATTATTGACAATAAGCAAATAGCAATTATTTCATTGCATAACAAAAGGAATTAAATTTAAAAAAGAACAAACATTGTGTGTACCCTTCACGCACACTACACCCGACTTTCAGCAGCATCAATAAGTCAAACTGGACAGTTCAGAAAGAACAGAAATTCTGTCCATGCACTTGGGGCCACATGACTATAGACAACGGCTACTTTTATAGATGGCTTTGGAGTTCAATTTAAACAGTAGGCATATCTCTATCGCCTCCTCTCGCTCTTGGGCTGCCTGTGCAATACCCCAGCATTTGAGCCACTTTAGTTGCATGTATATTTGTATATAAATGTATATTTCATGTTCATTTTTGTCTGCATGATTTTCAAAATGTAATATTTTTATTCGTAACTGTAATCCATGTATACTTGCTTACTTCTTCTATATTTATATTAATATCTTCCATCTTGAGCAATGTGAACCCCCCCCCCCCCCCCCCCCCCCCCCACACACACACACACTCCCTCTCTCTCTCCCTCCCCCTTATCTAACTCTCTAGGGAAGCATGCAGATGGCTGCCTGTACTGCCCCAGTCTGATTGAAAACGATCAATCACATGATCCAATCACACAGAGACAATATGTGCAACTAACTTGTGACATTTCACTCACTAGACTTCATTGTAGCTTAATTGTGTCAATGTATTATTATTTTTTACGGATGATACTGCTTATTAAAGTGTTATTATTACTATACATTGTATTCATAGCGATATTATAATATGTAGTATTGTATACTGGAACTGTATGAAACAAGAGTGTGCGGCCCATGATACTAGGGCATGTGGAGTTACATACACATACAAATGCAAACTTCCATATACAACAATCTGAGTACATGAACAATTACCACTTGTGAACCTGAAACTTAGTCAAGAAATAGAAGGGCGCGTGTATCAAACCAAAGGAAGGGAGAGGATTTGCCCTCCCTCGTCCTTTGTGCTCTGCTGCAACAACTATTTAGGATAATGCAGGTACTAATATTTGATGACGTTGAACTTTGCATAGGCCTTAATGAAGGTACATATGTGCAATGTTGATGTCCTCATACTGAGCTTTTTATTGGTTTGGAGTCATTTCTGATCATAAGCTGGTCGAGAAGTTGCTAGGCGCTCCGAGTGCAGCACGCGCAATCACACGCGTCGTTTGTTCGAGCTCACTGATTGGTCCGAGATGCCCGAAAACCACCCCGTGACATGTCTGTCGTTATAAATAGTGTGAGCGCCCAGTCTTTCACGTAGCCCTGGGTGATCAGGGGAAATGTATCGCCTCGGCGAACTGTTTTTTTTTACCAAGCTCGCGTTCAATTCCTTTTTGTCCACCGTGCCACGGGAAGATTTTCATTTTATGAGACAAAATAATAAAGGCTGGTCGTGTATTGGCTGATTTTGGACAATTTTTATTTGTATTGATCTACAAAGGAAATGCCAAGGTCCAAGAAGAGGAATAGCCGGGGTAAGCGAGGTTATTTTGGACTAGCTTCTGTAGTGTACCGATGGTAGTTGTAGTTCGTTCAGTGACGGTTTGTCTATCGAGGTCCATTACACGTGACTCGTATAAAGACTACAAATTTAACTTTGGCCTGGACAGCGCCCCACATTAGCTAGACTCAATTGGACAAAGGATCGACAGTATTATGTGATCGTTCCCAGTTTAATTGTTAACACGTTTGTTTAGTTAATAGTTCTTTAGTTAATTAGTCGTTTATATGTCAAACGAATGCTATTCCGGACACCGCTTGTAATGGCGCCGTGCATTCTTCTAGTTTATGGCCTGAAGTGAGGTCGCCTAGTTGGTTTTGTGAACCCAGTTGGTGAAATGTAACGGATTTATGAGCACGTATTTAGCCATACTCAACCCTAAGTATTGCCGACAGAACTGTAACCAACTGCTGGCGTGTCGTTTTCCAATCAATCGTCGTCAACCAGCCGGGGGTGGGCGGACGTGTCCGACTCCCAGCCAGCGTGTTGCGAAAGGCGGCGCCCATGGCTCCCAGTCAGCCGTTCGGCCTGTTGTCATGGGCCACGTGAATTGCATAGATGCGGTTGTATGCTGTGATCGCAGACAGATAAAGCGATTTGAAGTGTTATTAAAAAACGAGCAGGAGGCTCTCTATGGGGGCATACTACTCTTCGAAATCCCCATTGGTAGGCTACTATGGCTACCTCAACCATCGGCATATCTAATGCAATACATTTCCTTAAAACGATCATTCCTGTGTTTACTGCTGTAAATACCCAGATTTTCCATTTGGGATAAAAAAAAAGGTAGGCTAGTTGACTCTTATTGGATTTAATGCCGCACATTACAGCCTTTGGGTAATTCTGTTATGAACCCTTTTTACTCATTTGCATATAATCCAAGCCCTACATTTGTTACATGTCAGTAACAAAAACTGCCCAACCGTCTAATAAAACCAGAAACCTCTGTAAAGCAGATTTTGTTTTTGTTAATCACGTTTTCATCGTTAACATTCCATATTTCCATAGTTGCATAAATGACGAGATAGCACAAATATCTGCTGGCTGCAACTCATGTACAGTTGTAATGTTGACGGGGCAGGTTGACAGTAGTTTGTTTTCATGCCAAGTATTTGGCCCTTGGCCTTCCAGTCTGGACAACGTGTCCTTGTTGACTTGACCGACAAAAGACGAGGGTGTCCTTGACACTATGCTAACAGCGTTTGCTTTCCCCGGGTGCATTTACGTAAGAAGTTAAAGCCTTCCATGTTTGTTTGTTTGTTTGTTTGTATGACTATCAGCTGCAAGGTTACGAGAGTTGATAAGATATCTTGGACGTGACAGTCGGCAGTGGCACAGATGAGTGGGGAGGTTTCTATATTTCTATATTTTCTTTTTCATTTGTTTTACCCTAGGTGTGTTTTATGTGTTTTTAGGGGGGCAGCACAGCGGTGTGCGTCCCTTCAGCGATGACGTCGCCTCTATCGAGAGCCTCAGCCACTGCAGCAGTTCCAGTGACCTCAACAGTGGAGGCGATGAAGGCAAGTGTGTTGACGTCGGTTTGTGTGTTTGTTTTGGTCTGTGCATGTTTGTTCGGGTCGGTGTATATACGCCTGTATAGTTAGTGTCATTTAATCCTGTGTTGAGTGCTTTGTGGGGACCTTAAATGGGGAATGTATTGGTTGTGTGCCTTCTGATACTACCACGACATCATAAAGCCCCCCAGTGGGCTAACACACAGCAGGCAAGCGTGTTTTGCAAGATCCATGCAAATGTGTCTCATTGCGAAAGTATTATTAGCTCAAACATTGCGCATTGTCTTTAACAAAGATCTCTGATCAGGCCCACTTGCCCTTTTTGTTTCCAAACGCCTATTGTGAAACACTTCCCTTAAAACGCATCTGGGTCTGTCTTGCTCAACTGCTAGAGCACAGCATAAACACCACCAGGGGTTACAGGTTCAATTCCCACTGCGGTCACCCATGCAAAAATAATTAGAGGCGTAACGATCCTCCAAATCAACGATTCGTTTCAGACCTCGATTTTTAAACGAATAAGAAAAAACTAGGCAAAACCTTTCTTTGTTTGCTTCAATCAACTACAATTGAATATCAAGGACACTATTGAGGAGCTTTTTTTTTTTTTTTTTTATAAATTAATTTCATTAACTAAGTAGTCCCAAATGATAAAGATTGGCAAAAACATAAGCTCTCACTTCCACGGCACGCAAGGACAGAATGACGGCTGGGGGGCGTGGACGTTTGCCTCGGCGGTTCGGTCTCGTCTCAGTGCCGTCACACCCTTTGAAACAACACACACACCGTGGTATACTAAGACTAGTTTGGACAAAGCCGTCGCCACACGTTCCCAATCTTTTTGTTCTACTTTCATTGTCCACATCTTTTATAAAAGATGTGTTAATCTGTGTTCAGGGGGCGAGACTGCCGAAGAGGATTTCCAGTACAAGCTGAAGGGCTTTATCGACAGCACTGTCGATAAGAGGTACATAAGAAGTCAAACCTAGTACAAAATATACAGACAGGATTGTCCGTTTTTAGTTGTGGCAGTGTACCATTCTAGTTCCTCTATTTCTTTGTATTTGTCAGAAACAAGGCAGTTGAAACAAGGCAGTTGAAACAAGGCAGTTGAAACAAGGCATTGCAACATGTTTAAAAACATGACAGCTGATGCATATAAAAAAAGAAGTAAATTGTGTTGGTCTACATGCTTAACTAATATAATCTGCTCTCCTGCTGATCTCAGTGCGAAGACCAGGCAGGGGGCTCTGGACGGGCTGAAGACCGCCATGGCAACCCGCGTCCTGTATGAGTTCATCTCGGAGAGGAGGGCGACCATCACGGACAGCATCGAGCGATGTCTCAAGAAAGGTACCACATGATTCCATGGTGACTTACTGTATGTTCAGGGGGCGTGTCATTGGGCTGCTGGACCTGTGGTGTAGTGGTCTTGAAATAAGTGTGCGCTGTAGATCTAGCATCAATCTAGAAGCAGGAAACTACTTAAATGAGGTAGTGCACCCAACGATATGTGCTTTATATAGTGCTGAAAGTCTGACCACTCAAACGATTAGTTTACTGATCTTTTAAGGCCTTCTGATCACTTGTATTCAGTTCATGCATCACTTACAGTTCAGTCTCTCCTCGAACCTGTATGTTCATGTCAAGCATGGAGTCGGGCCATGCCGCGTTTTTTTAAGGTGAACTCCATATAATGACACCAACCTGACTCCTCACTTCCCTCCCTCCTCACCCACCATGGTGTCTCTTAAGGTACGGGGGAGGAGCCTGCCTGGCCTGCCTGCTGTGCATCCAGCTGGGCTCGGGCATCGAGAGCGAGGAGGGGCTAAAGACCCTGAAGCCCCTCTTCATGACCATCCTGGCGGACACGTCGGCCGACATCCAAGCCAGACAGGCGGTGAGTTTGAACATCCACCGCCCCCCCCCACCCCCCCACCTATAGAGCTGCCATGATTTGTCGCAGTCGTCGATGGCTTTGACGCTGAAAATGCGTTGCCGTCAATATTTTGACGGCAACACATTGCGTCCAATATAATGGGATTTTTTATGAAACGCAATTTGTTATGAGAAATGTGTTCCTTCCATATCGCTATGTAAATGCTGCGTTGACGTCCGTCGCTTTGGCGTCCGTCATTGGTCAGCCCTCTGTCAACACATAAGGAGTTTAAAACAAACATTGGGGCTGCAGCAGTCTGCCTCCAAAGAGGTTTCCCCAGACCAAAAGCTTTCAAAGTATGGCAATACTTCAAATTCAAATATAACTGCCGTTTGTTTGCCGTTTTCCTCCTTTAGAGACGTAATGTTTAATACATCAATTAAAGCCCATTGATTTACTAGCTTGTTTATTTAATATGGCTCTCGGTATCAGATCTGTATTTAAGATATTGTCCCCTGATACTTGGATGTTATTTAAACCTGGTACAGAGGTATCTAACAAACTTTGGAATTACAAAATTCTTATCTAATTACAAAATGCTCAGGCATTGTAGTCTACTGTACTGCACATGTGTGAAAGTGGAACAATGTCTGTGTCCATCTGTCTGTATGCATCTAGTCACTTTTGACTTAATGTCTTTATTTTATATTTTTAGCTATTAACTTTGCTAGCCTGTGGAAGCATCCGTTTTTAATTATGTTTTTTTTATTTCATGGCAGGTTGCAAAAAGTTTGGGCCTGTGTACTCTGGTTGCTGAAGACGACATCTTGGTAAGCGAGAATAAGTCTGTTTTTGGCTTGGGACGATCGTTCCATCACTCTTTGTTGCAGATGTGTCTTCCATCATCATGTTAATATCCGCAACAAAGGAGAGTAACGCCTTGAAATAACATCACTGCTGGAAACGTTCCAGGGAACATTTTTCGACTCCTCCTCCCAACTCACTAAACATCTGCATTTCGGTCCCTCACTTGCATTAGCGTGCATTCCAACAGTGTTGGTGTACAGTTTGGAGCGTCTCATCGTGTGCTGTGTGTTTTGGTCTCGCAGGACGTGCACGACACCATGGAGTGCTTCGAGCGTCTGTTCGTTCACTCGTACGCGCGGGCCGACGGCAGCCTCCCGTCGCCCGGCCCCCAGATCAGCACGCTGCACGCCCACGCCCTGCTCTCCTGGGCCCTGCTGCTGACCGTCTGCACCGCCGGCCAGATTCAGGAGGTCCTGCGCAAGTACGAGCTCCCCTCGCTCCCTCGCTCCCTCGCTCAAACCCAGTGGCTTCCTGCCTCCTTTGGCCCGTGACCCCCGCTTTTAAGACTGGAAATGTTTTCAACTTTTGCAACTTCTTTTTTTCTTTCTTTGTACTTTCTCCTTTCACGCACATTGTTCTAAGCCATTAACATCTACCTGTAATACCAATGTCCTGTTGAACGTGTGTGTGTGTGTGTGTGTGTTGTGACCACATTGTGAACATGATGCGCAGTCTTGTGAAAACCAACCCAAACCCCCAATCCACCCAGAGTAAGATAACGTGTGTGTGTGTGTGTGTGTGTGTGTGTGTCAGAGATGCTTGAAATGAATCCGAATCTATATTAACTCAACAATCCACCCAGAGTAAGATAATGTGTGTGTTTGTGTGTGTGTGTGTGTGTGTTGTGTGTGGTGTGTGTGTGTGTGTGTGTGTGTGTGTGTGTGAGGTGACCACATTGTGAACATGATGCGCAGTCTCAGTGGAAACCGATTCTATGCCTGGTGGACCATTCGTCCAACGGGCGTTTTGCCATCGCTCTTGCCGTGGTGCGCAGGATGATTGTAACGCTCCCTTGCCCTTGTCTCCGCCCTGGCAGGCACCTGCCCAGGCTGCCGTGCAGCAGGATGATTGTAACGCTCCACTGCCTTGTCTCCGCCCTGGCAGGCACCTGCCCAGGCTGCCGTGCAGCAGGATGATTGTAACGCTCCACTGCCTTGTCTCCGCCCTGGCAGGCACCTGCCCAGGCTGCCGTCGCTGCTGGAGAGCGAGCACGTGAACATGCGCATCGTGGCGGGGGAGACCATCTCGCTGCTGTTTGAGCTGGCCCGCGACATGGACGCCGTAAGATGCCCGACGCCGCATCAAAGACACACCTTTTTGTCTGTTTGTTGCACAATGGCACTGTGGTGTTTGCGTTTTGTATTGATCTTGATTTGGAAATCTTTGCGATTCCCAATTAAAGATGACATTTCGTGGCTTGAAATTGGATGAGACGGTGGGCTGAACGAGTAATCAATAGAACTTTTCAAAAGAATACATTTAAAAAAAGGTTGACAAGTAGACGCCGTAAGCAGTGTATTTATATTGCACGCGTGTGTGTGTTAGTGTTAACCGGCATCTCTCTCTCTCCTCTCCTCCCAGGAGTTTGAGTTTGACGACGGCGAGGTCCTGTGTGACAAGCTGAGCGCGCTGGCGACCGACCGCAACAAGCACCGCACCAAGGTGGACAAACGCAAGCAGCGCTCCGTCTTCAGAGACGTGCTGAGGGCCGTCGAGGTGAGCCAGCGGGCGGTCACTCCTTTAAAAGACCGCGTGAGACACGGCTACTCCCGGACACTTGCACTTAATTAGTCGTTTCCCGCATTCATTTTGCTCTTATCTAAAGCGACCGCAAACTTGCCGGCATCTAAGGGCCTAATCTGACGTGGTTTGAATATTTTCAGAAATAGTTGGTGTCTTTTCGTGGCTTTTTTATTATTCAAGGCTTATTGTTTTTGACCCTGAATTTTGAGGTCCATTACCGATGTCCTTTTAGCAGGTATTTTGTTAATACTAAGACGTGTAGTGCGTTTAGCTACATCTCAAGGGTGCCTGTTTGGGTGCCTGCTTTTCTTTCTTGTCTTCAACCCGGAGCCCATCTGCTAAGAGGCAAACACTCAAACCACCAGACTATCATGCCTGGTGTTTGGAATGCGGTACAAATACACCAAGAAAACGTGTTTTCCCCCCCTCCTCACTTTCTGTTCCGTCCACGCAGGAGGGGCACTTCCAGCCAGAGACCATCCGCTTCGGGACGGAGCGCATGACCATCGACAGCTGGAGCAGGAGGCGCGTGTACGACGCCTTCCGGGAGTTCGTGGGCGCTGGGATGAACTACCACCTGCAGGTACCGTTGGCGACCAGAGGGTCGGACGTCTCGCTAGGGCTGCCACAATCTGACGGGTTTAACTGGGAAATCAGTCCCAAGTACTGGACCAGTATATGTGGGCATGCCTGTAGTTTGTAGTTTCTACACTCCAGTGTTGATTTCATGCTGTTGCTTAGTCTCTTTTCGCTTTAGACAAATGCGCTCAATGTAAATGCAGTATTTTGTTTTATTTGACATGCAATTACACAGGACGTTGGATTATTTAGCAGTTAAAGGATTTCATTCATAGACGTTTATAGAGCTTACGATGCCTTTTTTTTTGTATTTGTATTTTATAGAGCTTATGATGCCTTTTTGGTTTGTTATTGATTTTATTTCCCCTTTGTGTCCTCTGCCCCAGGCCAACGAGTTCATCCGAGATGTGTTTGAACTGGGGCCCCCTATGCTCGTCGACTCGGCCACGTTGAAGGCCATGAAGATCTCTCGCTTCGAACGGGTAGGTTCCGTGGCCACGGGGGGGGGGGGGGGGGGGGGGGGTAATTCAGGGCTTTAATTAAATCGTATTGTGTCTGGTCGGCCTCCCAGTATGCTGTCGCTCTCCATCAGGGTGGGCCAAAATGAATACAATTCAAATTAGGTGGCCATTTTCATTATAATAGATTTTGGTCCCACTCTTTCAATTTCATTTAAGAATAAATTGCCCTGTTCAGTTACTCCCACAATTGGCTAATTGTACGCAGATTTTGTACACTTCAAGGTGAGGTGAGTGTTCATATTTGACTGCATTGTGCATGTACGCTAGGCCATGGAGAACAAGTGTATATTTCAATCAAACAGGAGACATTTTGTGACCTCATCATTCGTTGCCTTCCTCACTCGTCTGGCTGTTTGTTAACATCACAACTAACGTCACCATATATATTATGGGATTGTTAATAATAGTTTTGAGTCAGGCACTTGGTAACACAGAAATGTGACCCACTCGTGCCCGTGTGCGTGTGTCTGTGTGCGTTTTATTGGAGAAGTGCAGTTATGGCATAATGATTCACTTTCTGTTTTTTTGTTTGTTTTTATATTATGTATTAAATTAAAACGATCTGTTTCTTTTGTGTCCCTCTTCAGCATCTGTACAACTCTGCTGCGTTCAAGGCTCGGACCAAAGCTAGGAACAAGTTCAGAGACCAGAGAGTGGACTTCGGTGAATTTTAATTTAATGTTTTCTTTTCTAATGATTTTGGATCCCTCTAAAATTATCATGTTTCGTCACTTACATTTCCATTTATTTCAGACGATCAAATAGCTGTGTCATTTATTTATCCATACTTCTAGTCATCGTGTGTGAACCAATTTCCTCTGTATATATTTGTTTCCTTTTCAACATGTGCATTTTAACTTGTTGTCTCGTACAGTATAATGCTCCCAAATTCATTTCCTTTCCGTAGATTTGGGACCTAATAAAAAATGTAAAGTGTGTTGTTAAGGAGAGTGGAAGAACCTTGCTAACTATTGTACACAAACAAAAGTACAAATGTGTCGCTAAAGTAGCATGAATAAACATGAACTGATAAAACCATTAACATTTCTGGTATTATGTTTGTACTTGTTTGAAACTTGCTTATGAACTGCTCCCAAATCATGTGGATCATGCTGTTTAGCATACAAGTTGGTAAACCAATCACTTAATTAGGTGTTTATATTTGTAGTTTGAATGATTTTCATAATCGGATTAAGATCGGTTTGTCAGAGGCATGACATGACTCTGATTTTGTCCGCATTGCAGCAAGCAATTTGCGATAAATAAAAGTTTACTTTTTATTCTTGCAAAGCGCTATTTATTTCACCTATTAAAAAATGTTCCCTCCCATTTCTCCCCCAAAAACATTTATTCACAGAGCAGAAGATGGTAATATCCCTGGGCTAATTTGAGGCGTTGGAGGATGGATTATATTCTTTCGACACTGAAAGAAAAAAAGTGGTACTGCAGCTTAAAAAGTTACAAATAACTGAACAAAAGTGACTCATGGAAAACACGCTCTTTGAGAATGTTCTTGGTCAAGGACTCTTCAGTTTCAGTGCACTTCTATACAGTATTGGCTAGAGAACTGGTTCATTGTCATTGTTTTAGGAAACATTTTGCAACCCAAACTTCCCACTGTGTGCGTCAGCTTCCAAACACCAACACTTCTGTTCTGCCCGTTCTATTAATGTCCCGATGCACAATGCACCATACAAAATCTGCTAACAGTCTGTTAAAATAGGCCGCATCATACATTAGTGTTTAAATCATTATTTTAACTGTATCTTCAAATATCTGTAGCTTATTATTGGGCAGTCTCACGACCCCCTGTACGCATGCAGGGCAACCCCAGGTGGGGTCCCGGCCTCTAGGTTGGGGAGCCCTGGGTCAGGTTAGACTCATGTTAGTCTCTCAAATCACACTTGAATTTAACGTCTAACCTCTGACGGCAGACAAGCTCAAATCTGTTTTAAATGGCAAGTTTCACTTTCTTTCCTTTTCAAATTTGGGGTCAACCAACCAAAATGTAAAAAGGTTTCAGTCACATTGTGTAGACTGGCCACTGTACAAATACATTTATTGAAACGGGCTTAACAACGGCCCTAGTGTTTTACAGTTTCTGGCTGCTGTTCCTGGCTCCATGCCTCCATGCCTAGAAGGTTGGTTAGAACATAGGACTGCTGGATCCGGGATTAGCCTCAGGTTAACCAGAACTAACTAACTAACTAACCAGAACTGAACTGAAGAAGCGACGAGTCAAATAAAAGCTCTGCTGAAACGCTACTGGTGTGCAGTACCTTGCAATTTAGTGTCCATCAAATACGCATTCTAATAAGAGAAAATGCATGGCCTCTGCCAGCACTCAAACTAGGCCACGGTGACATCATGCAGTATATAATTATTCATATATATTCAGGTTTCAGTAGGATTGTGTGTGTGTGTGTGTGTGTGTGTGTGTGTGTGTGTGCGCTAGCTGATCTCTTCAGGTACCCGGCAATAAGTGTGTTACACATCAGCATGGAATGGCAGTTCCCCAGAGAACTAAAGTATGGGTTCCTCTTATTATAGTCACAGAGGACGTCACATGATAAAGGCCACCAACCACCAAATGGCGGCATCAATAATGTTGGCATCACCCTGCTGTAGTTTGAAGCTCTAACATGGTAGCCCGTGAATCGATAGTTTTTCTCCCCCTCGTTTACAAGCCCACAGTACAGGTGAAACAACACTGCCTATAGGGGATTTGTAGTGACATGGAGCCAATACATTCTTAAAGGCTCTTTGCTAGCATGGCGGTTGTTACACACACACACACACACACACACACAAAATGATTTCTGTTTTCATAATTTCAATTCAAGAGTTTGACCACACAGCCACGGCTGGTGAAATGTTTTTATACGGTACATTACTTCAGTGTAGGAGAGAGAGCAAACCCCAGATAACAACAGTGCGTGAAAATATATAATTTGATGTTTTTTTTGTCGTAAACACGACATACACATGATGTAACTATATAAAGGGCAGCAGTGCATATGATTTGGCAATGTTCTTCTTTTGAAGGGCAGAAGAAGTGGGTGGGGTCCAGGATGGTTTTCTTTGCCCTGTTAACAGCGTGTTTGTGGGGTCCAGGATGGTTTTCTTTGCCCTGTTAACAGCGTGTTTGTGGGGTCCAGGATGGTTTTCTTTGCCCTGTTAACAGCGTGTTTGTGGGGTCCAGGATGGTTTTCTTTGCCCTGTTAACAGCGTGTTTGTGGGGTCCAGGATGGTTTTCTTTGCCCTGTTAACAGCGTGTTTGTGGGGTCCAGGATGGTTTTCTTTGCCCTGTTAACAGCGTGTTTGTGGGGTCCAGGATGGTTTTCTTTGCCCTGTTAACAGCGTGTTTGTGGGTCCAGGATGGTTTTCTTTGCCCTGTTAACAGCGTGTTTGTGGGGTCCAGGATGGTTTTCTTTGCCCTGTTAACAGCGTGTTTGTGGGGTCCAGGATGGTTTTCTTTGCCCTGTTAACAGCGTGTTTGTGGGGTCCAGGATGGTTTTCTTTGCCCTGTTAACAGCGTGTTTGTGGGGTCCAGGATGGTTTTCTTTGCCCTGTTAACAGCGTGTTTGTGGGGTCCAGGATGGTTTTCTTTGCCCTGTTAACAGCGTGTTTGTGGGGTCCAGGATGGTTTTCTTTGCCCTGTTAACAGCGTGTTTGTGGGGTCCAGGATGGTTTTCTTTGCCCTGTTAACAGCGTGTTTGTGGGGTCCAGGATGGTTTTCTTTGCCCTGTTAACAGCGTGTTTGTGGGGTCCAGGATGGTTTTCTTTGCCCTGTTAACAGCGTGTTTGTGGGGTCCAGGATGGTTTTCTTTGCCCTGTTAACAGCGTGTTTGTGGGGTCCAGGATGGTTTTCTTTGCCCTGTTAACAGCGTGTTTGTGGGGTCCAGGATGGTTTTCTTTGCCCTGTTAACAGCGTGTTTGTGGGGTCCAGGATGGTTTTCTTTGCCCTGTTAACAGCGTGTTTGTGGGGTCCAGGATGGTTTTCTTTGCCCTGTTAACAGCGTGTTTGTGGGGTCCAGGATGGTTTTCTTTGCCCTGTTAACAGCGTGTTTGTGGGGTCCAGGATGGTTTTCTTTGCCCTGTTAACAGCGTGTTTGTGGGGTCCAGGATGGTTTTCTTTGCCCTGTTAACAGCGTGTTTGAGGTGGAGTGATGGAAGGGAGAAGCCATTGATTTCGGATGATTGAATGAGATCACACACACACACACACACACACACACACACACGATTAGTCATGTTATGGTTCATTTAAACTGAGCCAAACGTATTGAGTATTTGTTCAACACAGACTTTACAAATATGCGTGTATATGTATGCATATGTGAGTGTGTGTCTATGTGCAATTGTCCATGCCGAACAGAAGACAAGACACGCATGTGTCAAAATGGCGAGCGTGCCGGCTAGAGAACTCAAAGCTGTCGCCGTCTCTCACTTCCCTTCCCGTGTCTGGGAGTCGGCCTACGAAGCCAGACTGCAGCTGTCCCTCTGACCGAATAAAACATGGAGCGACAGACGGGAGAGAGTGATGGGTGACATCAGTGGGCAGGTGAACAGCGAACACTCCTTCCAGGTTGGACACAACCACAAACAAACAAAAAGAGCAACCAAGGACACTCAAGTGGGTCTTACTGCTCGCCATTCGAGGCGCCTGGCATAGGTCAGGACCAGTGGTTTTTAATCTGTGGATCGGGACCCAGAAGTGGCTGGGGTGATGGCCACAGTTACGTATTTTTTTTTTTAACTATATATCTGCATGCATGCCTACGGTCTCGTCGGTTTCATTGGATCATGAGTAAGCTATGATTGAAGTGTGAAAAGGGGAAAACTGCTTTGAAGAACAATATAGGGCTACATAGCAAAACCTTTTTGATACGGATACAGATGACTTTATTTATCCCGGGGGGATCCATAAAGATGCCTGTCTGAGAGAGTCGTGTGTGTAGTTTATTTCACAGTATAAAGTCAATAATTGCAATGTTCTTTGCTTAAGGGTGTACCTTATGCCTGTGGTGGTGAAACTACTTCATTCCATCCTGTAAAAACAGATGGATAAACATGGCTAACCTCGTTTAGGACAAAAAGGACCCTAGTTACTTTGAACCACTGACGGTGAATGGTGCCTATCGTGGTCGTATGGCCCCTCGAGTAGAACAACTGACCCCAGCCTGGCGCTCTAGATGAAACGGTCTAGAACCGCCACCGCGTCTCACCCCAGCTACCTCAGACACACACACACTCACTTTTTGGAGAAAAACTAATCAGGCCCATGGTGTTTCCCTTATACGCACACCTATTCACCGTAGACAGCCTGCGCACAAACAATCTGCTTAAAATCCATCCAGAACACACTCAGCAATTACCCAGACACCCAATTACTATCTGCCTACTAAATCTGCCTTACCAGCAATAACTTTGCAATAACAGTTAAGAAGATCTTCAAATACAGGGAGCCGCCATGGGCTAGGGATTTGCACCATCAGCTGCTGCCAACATATACATGAGTGAGTGGGAGCGAGAGGCATGGTCCGAATGCATACATTGTTTTAATATCGTTATTTAGACATCATAGGGGCATGGACACACAATATCTCACCGTTCCCATAATTCATACACACACTCAACAAACTCCACAAGACAATTACGGTTAAATACACACTAGATGCCACACAGGTCACGTTTCTGTCACCAGAATACAGCCCCATCCTCACACAGACCACACATACAATACACTCACCACTAAAGTCTGGTTTAAACCAACAGACACACACAAACACAGTTGCTACCCAAAACACACCTTTAAGGGAATAATAAAGTCACAGATCATCTGGTATCACAGAATCTGCTCACACCACACAGACCTACATCACACCATCCAAACACTATTCACATCACTCAGGACTAGGGGTTTGTATACAAGAATGAGTAAAATAACTATTTATTTGGTGGGCACTGGGCCAAAAGTACAGCCACAGGTATGTTACACATACATGTATGTTATGTTACACATACATGACAAAATGTGTTTTTTCATCAGCAACTATTTATTGATTGTAAATGTGAATACTATTGAAAGTTTTTACTTTCAGCTAGAATCTTAAAGTTAAAGCCTAAAGTTATTAGAACAATAACAGCCCGATTTGCTTTTCTGATTGATGTAGCATTTACTAGTGGTTTGGCAGTCTACCAAACACAACACAGAGCAGCGATGACCTTTTCAACAATTCACAAAAGGAAACCAACTCGTATGCTAATGTTAATTGCTTTTGTGATTAGCTTCACTCCTACATCGTTCTTGGAACAGATTGGGCACATTTTCACATTGGGTGTTGCACTGTTGAATGAATCAAAACAGAATATAGTCACACAATTTCTAAACTCGTTTAGCTACTGCAATGGAATGGAACCCATCACCGACACGACTTTAAACTCGCTATTGGACAGAATACGGTCTCTAACCCAAAAGCGCACGGATTATTCAATATGAATTATGAATGCATGGATATTCCCTTGCCTTGATAACTTTTCCAATGTTGCAAATTGAATGCCACGGGGGTGGAACGTGAAGCCCTTGGAGCCAGTTGACCTTCAAGTGCATTGAAGGTGTCTGGCTATTCTGAATATGAGGAAACTTGGAGACAGAACTTGAAGACTTAACTCGCGGGTTAAAAACATTGTTATATTGTTACGTTCCCGTACAGAGCTGAAGTCAAAGTGGTGCTCAATGGGAACTACGAAAAAACCCACTGGCAAACACAGTCCAAAGTCCGAACACGTTTAAACATTGTGACCATCTACTAATTCAGTTAAATGGATAGACTGAATTACTGAATTAAGATGCCCCAAAAAGATCCCTTTAATAAAATTACAATTAAATGAAACTTCCACTTGGATGATAACATTGTCAATACAAAAATTACTTGACCAAAATGTAGCCTAATTTTCAAGTATAAATATGGGCTTCTGAGGAACAGTTGAATGGACTGATCATTCATTAACATGAATGGCTTGGATTTAGACTTTGCTTGAGGCAAAAGTCGAACGACGCATGACTAGACTCAAATTTCAAATTAGCATTTGATACGGTCTACCTTCTCCTCGCTCCTTGCTGTTATTCTGTCCTTTTTGACGGTGATACACAGCCCCAATAATGAGCAGATGGAGACGAAAGAAAATGATAAGGACTCCGTTAATAAGCACTGTCACCAAGTATCTTGTTCATCACTGATACGCATTAACTGGTTATGGGGCGGTTGATCCAATTTCTGAAAATGCAATCAATTGATAAAAAACATCATAACTTCACTGTAGCTCAGAAATCTGTAAAACAGGACAGCGTGTCTTTGCTCTTTGCCTTGCATTCAGCTAAGAAACATATTTCAACCAATGCCAAACATCTAGAACCCAAACAGATATTATTTCATGATCATTTAAAGTATTGGGATGTGTATTATGAGTTATTTTGTTTATTTGACGATCTATTGATCGGCATCCTCAATCTTATTAGTTTAGCTAGTTCATCAGCAGCTTATAGAGAGCGAGAGAGAGCGCAAGAGAGAGAGAAAGAGTAGCAGACCATAGGGTAAAGGGGTTGGCGTGAGACAGGACTACTAGCCCACCCATCCAGATACTGGATAAGGGGCCTTGGATGACTGGCTGCACAAAGACACACACTCACGCACGCGCACACACACACACACACACACACACACACACACACACACACACACACAGGGCGATGCATATGCACCCACATGCACACACACACACACACACACTCACACAGACACATAACTTAAAAACACATACACACACAGACACACACTTACACAATAACATAATGGCAAGAGAATATGGTTTTCAGTTCTTCAAAGTTCACGAAGACAGACGACACACACAGTGACCTGGAGACCCAAAACAAGATTTTGAAGCACTGCCTTGAGTGCCTCAAAATAATTGTTTGTTTTCTTTGTGACCTAGATAAACAAAACCCATGAATAATTATACATCTTTTTAAACCTAATCAATCATAATCAAATTAATTCACTCTTGTACAAGACTGGAGAGATAAAAAAAGAGGGAGAGAGAAAGAGAAAGAAAGAGAGAGAGAGACATTTGAGAGAGAGAGTCAAAGTAACCAAGTGAGGTGGGTCAGCTCAAATGAGAGAACATGAACATTTTATTGCCCCTAATAAAAACAAAAAAGCCTTTGGAAAAAGTATCTTTCGTAAAAGAGGCATCCCCATTATCCTTAAAGGTCATGAATAGCCTATCAATTAACTCATGAGACGTCAGCCAATTTGGAGTCGTCCGCTACCAGTTGGCATTCTTCTAGCTTGGTAATGACGTTAACTCAGCGTAATAAATGGAGGGTGGAAATCTTTGATCTGGGTTCTGTCCCTCGGAAAAGAATATACAGATTAGAATCATTACAGCAAGAACAATAATCCATCAACTGAGAGTTGAGTGACTTTACTTCTTATGGCCAGTAACCTTAGGTTACTTGAAAAATAATTATGGAGAAACACACACACAAAAAAACACATGGAATAGGTTGTGAGTGTCAAAATGGTTAACTTTCCTGGTGTTTAGCGGTACGTTTAGTGTGTTTAGAAGGCCAAAATGCAGGAGAAATATGATACGTTTACACATTTATCCAGCATAGCATGGACATGTCAGGTTTTGTGTGTGTCTGTGTGTGTCTGTGTGTGTGCGTGTTAGAATCGAGCTGTATATAATAAACATTGGGCTGCGATTCCAACTGTACAGTTTTTATTTGTAGAAACGTGATCTTGCGGCCACATGCTTTGATTGTTGTCCACCTCGATCGAAAGTCACGTTGGATACATTTGTCTGTTAAATGACTAAATGAAAATAGAAATAAACAACTTATATACAACTATATACCACACTATTGAAGTTGTGTCACTGTAACAAACGTATTGTTTAATAATGACGACCCTCTATGTTGACATAGTATTTGTCAAACAAACAATGGCACAGGCTGAAAATACGAATGAACACAGAATTGTCATTTTTCCTTTCTCCTACAAGAGGCGGCTAATACGATTATTGTGTGGCGACGGATCTCATTTTCATTTCCACGGAGAACGTTCCGGTGGAATCTTTAGATCCAGAGAGCGAGAGAGAGATAGAGGGTGGAGAGACTAATAGGATTAGGAGACCGAGCCATCAGAGGGCTCTGTCCTCATGTTGACTGTCTCGTTCGGTTTCGTTGACCTCCTCCTCCTCCTTCTCTTTCTCTTTCTCCTCCTCCTCCTTCCCTTCCACCTCCTCCTCCTCCTCCTTCTCTTTCTCCTCCTCCTCCTTCTCTTTCTCCTCCTCCTCCTTCTCTTTATCCTGCTCCTCCTCCTCCTCCTCCTCCTCCTCTTCCTCCTCCTCCTCCTCCTCCTTCCCTTCCACCTCCTCCTCCTCCTTCTCTTTCTCCTCCTCCTCCTTCTCTTTCTCCTGCTGCTCCTGCTCCTCCTCCCCTTCCACCACCTCCTGGTCTCAAGTCAACACACACATGCACACACACATACACACACGCACATATGGCACACACACACACACACACACACACATTCTGGCATGCATGCACACACACACACAAACACATAAACACACACATGCACGCATGCAGTCACGCATGAAAGCATACACACACACACACACACACACACACACACACACACAGACAGACCCCAACGTTTCTCCACTGGTATAAACCTGGAAATGTGTGGCTATTATCCGGTACAGTACTATCAGAATCATAACATAATTATATAAATAATGGTGTGATCTGAAAATGGGATAGGTAATATGTGTGTGGGTTTGTGTGTGTGCTTATGTGTGTATGTGTATTTGTGTGTGTGTGTGTGTGTGTGTGTGTGTGTGTGTGTGTACCTAGTGTTGGTATGTGTGTGTGTGTGTGTGTTTTGAGGACCAGTTCAAGGCCACCAAGATAGCTATTCAATCCCACGCACCCAGAGAAAAGAGAGAGAGAGAGAGAGAGAGAGAGAGAGAGAGAGAGAGAGAGAGAGAGAGAGAGAGAGAGAGAGAGAGAGAGAGAGAGAGAGAGAGAGAGAGAGAGAGAGAGAGAGAGAGAGAGAGAGAAAGAGTAGCAGACCATAGGGTAAAGGGGTTGGAGTGAGACAGGACTACTAGCCCACCCATCCAGATACTGGATAAGGGGCCTTGGATGACTGCACAAAGACACACACTCACACACACGCGCACACACACACACACACACACACACACACACACACACACACACACACACACACAGAGAGAGAGAGAGAGAGAGATGAGGACCTCTGTGAAAGTAAGGTGCCCCACAGGGGACATTTTGAGGTGTTGGTATGAGACCTGGTGAGACACTGTAGGAGAGGAGTGGCATCACCAGGGATTAGGTCTCTCAATTTAGTACTTAATTCTTAAGTCAATGTTAACTATTTGGGGCTGTGACTGGGGGCGCCAGGGTATGTGTGTGTCTGTGTGTGCATGGGTGTTATATTAAAGATTGCATTATATTATGTTATATTATTATATTATATGTATTAAAAGAAGTATAGTGAAATATAGTTGCCCCACTCTGATCGGATCGCGGCTCTAGGAACTGGCGGATGTGTGTCAATTACACGCTTCATATTCATTTGATGCAAGCATGTTGCTTTATGATGTAACAGAAAAAAACTGATTCATTATTTATCATCCCGAAACTTCTGCCTAAAAAAACTTATGGATAGATTCCATTGTATATATTTTTTACAACAGATTAATCTATATCTCTTGAGTGGCGTTTATGCTCTCCTTGGAACTCAGGTTCCATGTAAACAAAGAAGATCAATAAAAACATCAGAAGGATTTTGAATGGATTTCCTGGGATCAACAGTTTCAGCATGCTTCTGGTTCCTAATGGGTTTCAAAGCAGGTAAAGCAGCCATTGTTCTTGGGTAGTTAGGATACAATGACTTGTTGACAAAGAAGGCACGCAAACACACACACACACACACATGCACACCCACACACCCACACACCCACACACACATGCACACCCACACACCCACACACCCAAACACCCACACACCCACACACCCCCACACACACACACTCATCATCTGTAATGAGTAAAGAAATGGAAAGACATTACAACCACCACTTTTCACCCCATCGCCCACAAACTCCACCTATACCCACGGTTTGTTTCATTATAGCCGTCCAGACTGCGCCCTCCTCATCCTGGCAAACTGAATCACATTCTATTTTTCCGTCCATTTTTATTTTGGTGGTAGTCGTTCCATTGATCTTTTTCATCGCACAATTAAGAGCTTTGATGTCACTCGTATCACAGCAAATTCAGATATTCAAACCTTTCTTTCCGATTTTTTATTCCCGCATTCCATATTTTCTGTTATACTTACACCCTACTGACACATTGTGGTCTGTGTCTCTCTCTTTGCCTTTGTGACTCCTTTCATTAGAACTTAGACCTGGCCATTTGTTGTCCAGGGGCCTCTGAACAAGGGGGGCCCCGGACAGAAAGGTCTGCAGCCTTTATCAGATTAATGCATGAAGCAGGTGTCTGCCAAAATTCCATTCCCATTTAAACCTCCCAGCCCATACCAGCCAGCTAATCCTATTAGGGCTAATTTAGTGAAGTTTGCAGTCTTTTTCAGTTGAACCAAGTTCATGCACTAATAGGATTCAAAAGCAAAGGGGAAAGGATGGAGGTACTTTGTAAGGAATCAGAACCGAGATAGTTTTTGACTCACTCTCTATTATTAATAATAATAATAATGAAAGCATAAGCAGTCGATTATTGCTATTACTAATATTACTATTATTATTGTTATTATTATTAGTAGTAGTAGTGGTGGTAGCAGTATTATTGTTATGACTGGGTACTAAGAAGAAGATACTTCATGGATATGAATGATCATTTATAATCAAACACATTATCTGAATAAGATAATTAATAACAGTTCAATTCATATGGGACGCCTATAATAGATTACTCTTTTACACAATTCAACACTGATATCAACCTCACTGAAACATCAGTTTCACAACAGTTCACTTTCTTGTTTTAGACAGCTTATGGACACTAATCTTTCAAACCAACCTCCATTTAAAATGGTTCCTGTTTCTTTGGGCTAAATAACGTATAAGTGAAAACCCATTGGCACGTATACTTGCATATTAAAGGGATAAGCATCTTGCTAGCAGCAAAGTGATATAGCTTTAGTGCCGTATGTTGGCATCCTGATCCACGTAGGTCAGTTGCCTTTTCCAACATTTTCCCTATGCTTTAACATGCCTCACATTTAAATACTACATTTAACCCAGACAGGGTTATGGGTGTCATAGCAGAAATACAGGAGATTTATAGCCTAAAAATAAATTTTACTTTAGCATAATCTATCAAATTAATTAATAAACGTGACAGACATTATGTGGAGTCTCATATGTCCAGAGTGTGCTGACCTTGTGTATTATGTATATTATGTATATGATGCATACTATGTGAGTATGATGTATATTATGTCTGTGAGTATGTCTGTGTAACACATCTCAGTGACCTGTGATGTGTTACACCTCAAACTATCATCCCTTTGGAATGTCAGGGATGGGAGAGAGAGAGCGAGAGAGTTATTGGAGACAGAGAGGGTGGGAGGGAGGGAGAGAGAGAGATATGGGAGAAAGAGGGGAGGGAGCGAGAGAGCGTGAGAGAGACATAGAGAGTGTGAGAGAGAGAGACAGAGATAAAGAGAGATCAAGAGAGATTGATAGAGGAAGGGAAATAGAAAGGTAGTATAAGAGAGATGGAAAGACAGAAAGAGAGGGGGAATTAGCCAACGTGAACTCTCCCCCCCCCACCCCACTCCCCCACTCCGAATAATTAATGAATAACAGAGGGGATAAAGACAGAAGACATGGACACGCCGTGGTCGAGGGGCAAACGAGGAGTGTGTGTGTGTGTGTGTGTGTGTGTGTGTGAGGGGGGGGGGGGGGCAGAGATACATCAAAGACGGCCCGTTAATTGGCCCTGTGGCTTTCATTCTTTGCCTTATTTCTTTCAATTCAATGACTCAAAATAATGGGTTCAGGTTCATTGTGAACAGGTCGCAAGCCGACAAGTCCCAGAAAGTCAACAGGGGAGGAAGTTAGCGCTGTGAGCTGTGGTGTGCTTTGGCGTTATCATTGTCTGTAGATTTAGATCCATATTGGAGACATGCATTTTACATCTGGACGTTTGGATGGTACATGAGTGCGCACCAATGTGTCAAAGGGAATGAACCTGTTTCAGAAAGTACAAATGTGTGTGTGTGTGTGTGTGTGTGTTTGTGCCTACCTGTGTTTGTGTGTGTGGGTACCTGTGTGTGTGTGCGTGTGTGTTTGTGCCTACCTGTGTGTGTGTGTGTGTGTGTATGTGTGTGTGTGTGTGTGTACCTGTGTTTGTGTGTGTGGGTACCTGTGTGTGTGTGTGTGTGTGTGTGTGTGTGTTTGTGCCTACCTGTGTTTGTGTGTGTGGGTACCTGTGTGTGTGTGTATGTGTGTGTGTTTGTATGCGCATGTGCGTACCTGTGTGTGTGTGTGTGTGTGTGTTTCTGTGTGTCCCTGTGACATGGGGGGGGGGGGGGGGGATGGGATGGGGCTTACCTTTTCGGCAGAAGAGGATGACGAGGACCAGCAGGAGAACGAGCCCCATTCCGATGATGAGCAGGGGGAAGTTGGAGACCAGCGTAACGATGAGGAGCAGCGTCCTCATCTGAGACGCCGAGTCGTCGTCGATGGTGGCCGTCTGGGGTCAGAGCAAACAGGTCATTCAAACGCCTCTGGAAGGCGGCTGTGTTGGGGAGGGTGGGTGTGCTCGTGGGCACGGGGTCTTACCCCATTGACAAACATGATGGGGAAGATGGTCTCGTTGATTGATTTCGTTTTGCTGTAGGATTGCACAAGGCAGAGAGTGGGGGCCATGTCAACAGGGGGTCACAGGGGTCCGACGCTAGTCGCCGGGAGGAAAGCAGGCGGCAGATACGTGGGTCGAAGTTCAACTTACGGGAAACCTTTGACTCTTTTCACAATGACGTTGAGCTGGGCTCGCTGGCAGGCTCTGATGGGGACCCCCGTGGTCTGGAGGGAAACAGACACTCATGTGAACCCCAGAGAGATTAAAGAAGTCCTCTGGCTAATCCACTCAACTACAGTTTCAGCTGTTCGTTCTGAAATGACCGCACAAGACATCCATAATTATGTCTTTATTATGTCTGTACTTAAACCAAGAAAGAGCATCAACAGAATGTAATACTTAACATTTAGATCGTCTATAATAAATAACTAACATAGTGTTTAGGGCAGTGTTTCTTAAACTATGGGGTCAGGACCCGAAATGGGTCGGGATCCAGTCGGAGGGGGTCAACACAGCACTCGGAAAACCGTCAAGCACACCGGGATTGGTGATCCTTTGGGGTTTTCTGAGGGGGGTTGGGTTTGGAGATGAAATGTTAAGAAGCCTTTGTTTTTAGGGTAACCTTTGCCCTTAAGGCGGGTTGCATACCGGCTGGAGGTCCAGGTAGGTCTCGTGGTCCTCCTTGTTGGGGTTCAGGCCCTCCACAGCGTTGATGTACAGGGGGTCCGCCTGGTAGAAGTGGGGGAAGGAGACCACGATGGGGGCGCCTGGAGGAAATACAACGTGGGGTCACGTGAGGTCAACAGCCATGCTGGAGATAACTAGTCTAAACCAGCAGCAGCCATGCCTTACTGGAGATAACTAGTCTAAACCAGCAGCAGCCATGCCTTACTGGAGATAACTAGTCTAAACCAGCAGCAGCCATGCCTTACTGGAGATAACTAGTCTAAACCAGCAGCAGCCATGCCTACTGGAGATAACTAGTCTAAACCAGCAGCAGCCATGCCTTGCTGGAGATAACTAGTCTAAACCAGCAGCAGCCATGCCTTACTGGAGATAACTAGTCTAAACCAGCAGCAGACTGAGGGGAGAGTGGTGGTGATAGTTGTGTAGTGTGGGGGGTCTCCAGACACACCTAAGACTAAAACATCCTAGAGCAGCGAGTCCTCTTCAGCTGCACAGCGCTGGCTGCAGCGGTGTGCAGCCACGTTTGTTCCAGCTGGAAAGACTTCTACAGTTCCTTTTATTTCTGTTTCTACGGGGCCTTTTGAACATGGACCATCTTAGACCGCCTCATGGGGTCTACGAGAGGCTTGGTGAGGGAGCAGAGAGCCGGGGCTCCTTCTGCGCTCCACCCCGTGTGTCTGGGGCTTCCCTCCGCAGACACGCACATCAAGCAGGGAGCTAAAACAGAACAACCTGCTCCCGTGGATAAAGGTTCAACGGCATCAAGGGGTGCAGGAGGAGTTGAAATGCTACAATCAAGGTCAGCATGATCAGCCCAGGCTGGCCTGAATGCCTTCCATTGACACCTGTTGGTGAAAACATCATGTGGCCTTGTCACAGTCACACACACACACACACACACACACACACACACACACACACACACACACACACACACACACACACACACACACACACACACACACACACACACACACACAGGATTTATCGCCACCTCTTTAATGAGGCTCATTCCTGCTGAAACAAATGGTTATTCATTACCTGTGTATCGCTGCCTCCAGCCCCCCCCCCCCCCCCCTCTTTCTTAACATCCCTCGAAGCACCCCCTTTTAAAAAGCCCTTCTAACATCCAAGCCTCCTCAACTCGCTGCTTCTGATGTTTCAACGCCGCTTGACTTTATATTCCACTGATCTTTGACTCGCCGTGACTCGGGAGCAAAGCACCCGGGGGCGGAGCAAAGAGCCCGGGGGCGGAGCAAAGCACCCGGGGGCGGAGCAAAGAGCCCGGGGCGGAGCAAAGCACCCGGGGGCGGAGCAAAGAGCCCGGGGGCGGAGCAAAGCACCCTGATGGATCCTACCTTCTCGACACACGCTGACCTTCAGAAGCCCGGTGCCCAGGCAGTCGCCCGCCGGCACGCAGAAGCCCTGGTTGGCCGGGTTCTCCGTGGGGCTCATCAGCACGTCGGAGGGGGGCGCGAAGCGGTACGCCTGGATGCCCTTTACGTCCACGTCCTTCACGTAGCCCAGATGGATGGACCTGGGGGGGGACGAGCTGGTTAGCGCCTTGCACCTTTACACCGTGCATTATGGGACTTATGACCACGAAAGCACAACTTAGATTTCACACGCCTCCTGTGTTGGCGGGGTCAAATCACTCTGCATTGTATTCGCTAAGCGAATGGATGTGAGTGATAATGCTTTCCTTGCCAGTGGTTGTGTGGAGCTCCACCAGAGCCTGTGAGTGATAATGCTTTCCTTGCCAGCGGTTGTGTGGAGCTCCACCAGAGCCTGTGAGTGATAATGCTTTCCTTGCCAGTGGTTGTGTGGAGCTCCACCAGAGCCTGTGAGTGATAATGCTTTCCTTGCCAGTGGTTGTGTGGAGCTCCACCAGAGCCTGTGAGTGATAATGCTTTCCTTGCCAGTGGTTGTGTGGAGCTCCACCAGAGCCTGTGAGTGATAATGCTTTCCTTGCCAGTGGTTGTGTGGAGCTCCACCAGAGCCTGTGAGTGATAATGCTTTCCTTGCCAGTGGTTGTGTGGAGCTGCACCAGAGCCTGAGTGATAATGCTTTCCTTGCCAGTGGTTGTGTGGAGCTCCACCAGAGCCTGTGAGTGATAATGCTTTCCTTGCCAGTGGTTGTGTGGAGCTCCACCAGAGCCTGTGAGTGATAATGCTTTCCTTGCCAGTGGTTGTGTGGAGCTCCACCAGAGCCTGTGAGTGATAATGCTTTCCTTGCCAGTGGTTGTGTGGAGCTCCACCAGAGCCTGTGAGTGATAATGCTTTCCTTGCCAGCGGTTGTGTGGAGCTCCACCAGAGCCTGCCTACCTGCAGAGGTCGGCGGCGAAGATGTACAGCAACTCATTCCTGTTGATCAGCGGGTGGAAGACCGCACCGTCCGTCCCGTTGATCATGTTGCTCTGATTGGACGACCACCACGACATCTCCCTAGGTGATTGGAGCAGAAGATAAGGGGCGGCGTGTTAAGGATCGACCAAGCGGCCAGGCCGGGAGACAGGATTGGGGTCTGAATACTTTGGACTCAGCGCAGATGGAGCACAGCAGTACTATCCAAACGCCTCACCAGGTCAACAATGAAACGTATGCAATTAAATGGATTTCCCTGAGGGGGGGGGGGGGGGGGGGGGGAAGAACCATTTGGAAACCAGAGAGCTCAACAGAAAGCTGTTCATGTGACTTGTGACAAGTCACCTCAGGCCGTTCCATGTGTCGATCTTGCCGTAGTCCAAGTAGTTCTCCTCTCCAGTGTAGAACACAAACTCGCCATCGTGGGTTCCATTTTTCTTTTGAGGGAAAGAAAGAGAGTCAAACAGCGTAGCCCGTGTTCAAACATATCTGATCCGTGGAATGACTCATGACCACCGAGAATACAGTATCTGCTCAACAACCGCAAACAATACGAAAACAGACATTTGACGGCATTTAAACAAGAAACAAACATTTCTTTTCTAAATGATCTAAAAAGGCTTGGCAAACGCTGCGTCCCCTGTGAAGCTCCCTCTCTTCGTGGGCCTAAAATGCAAATCAGATTTCACGGGCAGAATCCCCTCTTGAGTAGCAGACATTGGCCTTGATAACAGAAACAGGAAGTGAGGTCTCTAACATCAGCACGATGCAAGTATCATTTCCTCTTTATACTCCGCTGCTGTTGCTGTGGCGGTATAGTTACTTGATTGTATAGTTACTTGGAGAAGGTAAATGTACTCGTCTATTTTAGGCGTACCCCACCGAGACTCATTCCAGAAGTCTCTGGAATGAGAACGGCTCTCGTTGTCATTCCTTTAAATAGTCGACACATTTGCTGCACCTAAAGCCAACGTTTCCCCACTGAGCAGGGGTCCCCATCCGACGCAAACCCCCGCAGCCTCACCTTCCACATGAGGCCGAAGGTGTCGTCCACCTCGGGCCGCATGGCGTGGATTCGGGACAGCAGCGGGTCCTTGAAGCCCCAGAGCACCTCGTGGACCGTGCGGGTCATGAAGAGCTCGATGCCCAGGGAGCTCATCCACATGGAGACCAGGGAGCGCAGCAGGAAGGGGTACTGGTTCAGCTCATTGGTCACCGCCTGGGGGCAAGACAACACACAGGTCGTGAATGCAAAGACAGGAAGTGGTCATTAACAGAGACCAAGAGGAGACTACTCAGTGTTTGGTTCATCGTGTTCCTTTTTGTGATTGCAGTACGTCCTTTGCTTAAATGCTAACTGACAACAACATCCTTGAAATCTATGGGAACGTGAACCAGGCCCAGGAGAAAATCGGTTTGGGATGTGTTATTGTACTGAGGAGGGCGGGGTCACAGCATGACCCAATCAGCAGTGCTGACCACAGACTAACAAAACATGCTCGTCAGCCAATGGAAAAAAGGGGTGATCATCTAGCGTTTAGCAAAGCGAGGTGCTGGCCCTTCCACCTCGTGGTAACGTACACGTGAACCCACTTACCACGAAAGGGATGTTGATGGTTCTGATCAGGTCCACCTCAGGGTCCCCGGCCGACTTCTCACGAACAAAGACGAAGCTTTTGGGGTTCAGGGCGAAAAGCTTGGTGCCGTTCTCCAGGAAGGTCACGTTTTCCCTGGGTCGGTATTCCCTGTGGGGGAAAAGGTAGTGTTCCTCAATAACAGCACGTTTCCCGTTCCCACACGGGAAAGATCCAAGTCCCTCCACAACGCCGCTCTGGCGCCGTGGCAGACCCGGTACTGGTGTGTCACTAATGGGACCCACGCGGGGAAGCCACCCTGGGTCCTCTGGGACACAGATGTTCCGGACACCATGTCCTCCACATGATGTCCTTGATACGTGGTCATTCAAAGACTACAACTACGTCACTGCTTTTCTGGGACATGACCTCCTCCTGAGGGGAGGGGTCTCCTCCTGAGGGGAGGGCTCCATGACCTCCTCCTGAGGGGAGGGCTCCATGACCTCCTCCTGAGGGGAGGGCTCCATGACCTCCTCCTGAGGGGAGGGCTCCATGACCTCCTCCTGAGGGGAGGGCTCCATGACCTCCTCCTGAGGGGAGGGCTCCATGACCTCCTCCTGAGGGGAGGGCTCCATGACCTCCTACCTGTAGGTGTAGGGTCCGATCTGTTTGACGGCAGCCCTCCCGCCGCTGAGGAAGACCTCTGGGTTGGTGACGTTGAAGAAGTAGTACTCCATGTACACCGGGGGAGGGGGGTTCTTCCACGACTCGAACATCTGACTCTTCTCCGTCAGCGTGATCTCCTGGTGGACAAGAGGCAGAGGTTGAGAAGGACAACATTGGTGTGTGTGTGCCCCTCCCTTCATGCTTCTGTCCCACGTGTGTCGTCCCCCCCCCCCATGGAGTTCCCCACTCTCTGTGTTATTCACAGCTGCCTCAGGTAGCACACAAGAGTTGAGCAATGGAGAGCAGAAGGGACTTTCAGAAAGGAATAGAAACGGAGGGGTGACTGGATGCTTGTCATTAGAGGAAGGTTGGGCGCGCCATGCGTACACTAAGTGGTAACCAGCAGGGCTCTTAACAGCTGACCAAGTGGTGATTGTTATTATCTGACCTCTTAGGCCTCCAGTCAGCCCACCACGCAAGCGTCATGGAAAAAAATACTGCCAATCAGAAAAATGACACAATGAGGAACTATGTCACAAAGCGCAACTTCTGAGTCTGCATTTTGACGCAGGCTGCGGCCGGAAGCATGAAGTCTGATCCAGCGGGGAGGGATTCCTATCTCCATCCACCTTGAAGACCAAGGTCTCTCCTAAGGCATTCTGATGCATGAAAACAACAGTGTTAACCTCGTGGTGATGTTTAGAAAACCTTCGCCTGTCCGGTGAGAGGCCAGGTCATGATCAAATCAGGTTGGGACAAATCCATTCTATGGTTGGTTTTGTGGGGGTGAGGAATTACAAGATTGCATTTGTTTGGGCGGTGGAGATTTGTGCTCTGCTAATTTATTGTTATTGGCCCAATATGTTCCATGTAAGCCTACAAACCCTATCGTGTCCTATTTTGTGAATATGTCTTAGTCCCAATGCTTTGTAAATATATTAAAGTAGGCCTTATGAATACAACAACTCTAGGATTTCGGAGTTATTGAGTGTGTGATTCAATTCATTTCCATGCATCATTGTATTGCATACATTTGTTTAAGAAGGTAAATCCTGCTCAGAGCACAATGACTGCTTGACTGGTACTACTACTTCACAGAATTCTTGTCCTAAGGCTACGAAGTCCATTGAATTCCACACACATCTTAAGTGGCCTCACACCCAGTTCACATAGGCAAGGGTGTTTGTGTATATGTGTATGTATTGTCGTGTCACAGCTAGCTTCACCATTAGGGAAAGACCCATCGACATCAGATTAGGGAGACTTCTTAGCACACTTAAATTAAACTGGAATACTGTGGCAAAAGGATTAGGGACGCTGTCATTTCCTGTAATCGCTGCCCACATCACTTCTTGTCGCCCGCTGACTTTTACTTAACTCCTTGGGTTTCCTCTTGCTCTATGGGATGTGATCGGGGACCAACCAGTAATCGACGTGTTAGTATAGTACACCATACCTCGCTTTAAAATGGCACACAAAGACCTACATCACACACACACACACACACACACACACACACACACACACACACACGCACACGCACACGCACACACACACAAGGAGGCGAGTAGGTAAGAGTCAGCCGGCTCCCGTCCTCCACTCCTCGGAGCGTTGGCAATGTACAAGCCCACCATCCTCGACCAATCACGCTCGAAATTTGCATTTTACCATCAAGATTCCTATTGAAAATGTTGCAACACATATGATCCATGGTCGCTATATTGGACTCAAAGCGCCAAGTACCAATTGTGTCTGAAATTGGGTATTCGTTATAAAAAGACATGAACGGAACACCGAAGTCCGAACCGAAAGCGTGTGTTTTGCTAAAGGAAATCTCACCTTTTTTAGCAGGCTCTGGATCATTGTTTGGAAGACTTGAGCCACGAGAAGAACGATCCCCACCACCAGCAGATGAGCGCCAACAATCCCCGTGGCGTAAAAAGCACAAGATCTCCGAGTCATGATGAAAACTATGTTACGAAGCACAATAACTTGGGGGGGAAAGCGCAGGTCTTGGATTCAGACGGCTAAGCACTACCAACCATACATGTCCTGATATCCCACCCAGAAGCGCTTCAACCTTCAGTTAGGACCTCGAACTAGACGCTGTGGCGGAAAGATAAACCCGTCCCCAGTCTTCGGTAATGTGCCTTCTCGGGCGATTTGTCCGCTGAAGGGATGGTTAGGACTTGTTCTCGTCCGAACGGTCGGCTGCGCCTAATGAGAGTAGTACGGTGGCCGGGAAGTGCAAAGCAACATTACAAAGAATGAAACACTTTTACAAAGCTCGAGACAAATTAACTTTTTGAAGAAAAAAAACATTAAAAAACAATAATTAACATTTTATAAAAAAAAATAATTAACATTTTGTAAAAAAAAAATACATTTTATAAAAAAAATAACATTTTAGAAAAAATATTAACATTTTAGAAAACAAATTTACATTTTAGAAAACACATTTACAGTTTAGAAAACAAAATACATTTTAGAAAACAAATTTACATTTTAGAAAACAAATTAACAAATAAACACTTTTACCAGTCCCGAAACAAATTTACAAATGACACATTCTTCACGGAAAGGGAATGTACCACATACCGGAAGTGACACGGAAGTGATGAGCGTGGTCTTTTCGTGTTGTTGTTGTGGAGTTTATGGAGTTTATGCTCTTTGAGCGTAGGTAGGAAGGGCCTTGTTGCTCGTTGCAATTGGTAGCTTGGGTTTCTTCCTAGCTCCGCCCCTATGGTTGCGGACGTAGGAGAAGCCTTGTTGCTCTGCATTCCCCTTTACATGTTCATTGAAATACGGGTTGAGTCAGAGTTACAGACTCACAACGGAGAGCATCCGGAACATGGATTTTGTGCACCGCATATTCCTACTGGCCTTTCTTCACCAGTGTTCCTTCATTAGGAACGGTGAGTAGCTTTAAGCTAACGTTTCTTCACCAGTGTTCCTTCATTAGGAACGGAGAGTAGCTTTACGCTAACGTTTCTTCACCAGTGTTCCTTCATTGGGAACGGAGAGTAGCTTTAAGCTAACGTTTCTTCACCAGTGTTCCTTCATTAGGAACGGAGAGTAGCTTTACGCTAACGTTTCTTCACCAGTGTTCCTTCATTAGGAACGGAGAGTAGCTTTACGCTAACGTTTCTTCACCAGTGTTCCTTCATTAGGAACGGAGAGTAGCTTTACGCTAACGTTTCTTCACCAGTGTTCCTTCATTAGGAACGGTGAGTAGCTTTACGCTAACGTTTCTTCACCAGTGTTCCTTCATTAGGAACGGAGAGTAGCTTTACGCTAACGTTTCTTCACCAGTGTTCCTTCATTAGGAACGGAGAGTAGCTTTAAGCTAACGTTTCTTCACCAGTGTTCCTTCATTAGGAACGGAGAGTAGCTTTACGCTAACGTTTCTTCACCAGTGTTCCTTCATTAGGAACGGTGAGTAGCTTTACGCTAACGTTTCTTCACCAGTGTTCCTTCATTAGGAACGGAGAGTAGCTTTAAGCTAACGTTTCTTCACCAGTGTTCCTTCATTAGGAACGGAGAGTAGCTTTAAGCTAACGTTTCTAAACCAGTGTTCCTTCATTAGGAACGGTGAGTAGCTTTAAGCTAACGTTTCTTCACCAGTGTTCCTTCATTAGGAACGGATAGTAGCTTTAAGCTAACGTTTCTTCACCAGTGTTCCTTCATTAGGAACGGTGAGTAGCTTTAAGCTAACGTTTCTTCACCAGTGTTCCTTCATTAGGAACGGTGAGTAGCTTTAAGCTAACGTTTCTTCACCAGTGTTCCTTCATTAGGAACGGTGAGTAGCTTTACGCTAACGTTTCTTTGGGTGCTTGTAGACGGCTACCGCCAAGCTCCTTTTGTTTTATGCAGAAAACATTTATTCGGTGTTCTTTCCTTCTAATGGAGGGTAATGGATGGCCAACTATTGCGTTGTTCGTCTGTGCTAGCTAACTATTTTTTTATTAGTATTTCATTTTTTAAATACTTGTTTTACCTAACAGTCCTTTGATTACGCTACAATTTCAGTTTGAAATTGTCACTAACAAAACCAGATTTGAATTGACAAGTGTAGTAAAGTCCAATACTACACGCCACCTAGGGGACTTTTCTTATGCTCCTCCAAACAAAGGACACAGGGTGGTGATGTTAAACCGGTTTATTGCCAAGGTTGAGTATGATGACACAAACAGATGGTGCTGCCATGCAGGATATCTCTCTGAGTGTGTGTGGTGATGGCTGGTTTAACCTGTGCACACTGATTGCTCAATGTGCAACAGGTGTGTAGCCTCACCCAGCTCCAGACTCCAATCAGTCTGACTCGGACCAGGTGAGGCTGCTTCAACCAGCCATCATCCACACACACTCCCACAGCAAGATTGCCATGAAGGCGATTGTTCCCGTCGAGAGTAGCTGGTGTAAGGCTCTCTGCCACTGTTGGATGCCTTGTTGAAAGTCCGCTCCTCCTGGAAGGAATAGACTATCAAAGATTAATTTCATAGTGGGTTGGTCAGTACTTCACTTACTTGGGCATAACGTTAACCCAAGAGTAACATCATCAAATGTAAGTGCACAAAAGGAACACGTTTTTCAGTGTTGGCTGCGAAACGCATCGCCGGTAAATGTGACGTTAACCTAAGGAAAACTGTTGAAAGGCAACTGAGATATAATCAGAGATATAAGAACCATAACTTCGGCTGTAGTAGACACCCAGATACAAAGGATGTCTTGGTACACCTTTTGGGCGACTGCTGGACACATTGTTGTGTGTGTGTGTTCCACAGTGTGGCCTAAATTGGAGCTGACTATGGATAACATCAAGAAGGTTTATAAGGATGACACGGTACAGTTCCACTGCCGGTACAGAACCACCAAGCCCAAGGAGGTCATAGTCCAGTGGACGGTGGTGAGTACGGCCAAGAGCCAAAACCCCACTTTGGCTCTTGTGTTGTTTTTCCCCTTCTGTGATCTCTCACACATCATTTATTTTCATTCAATTTAATCTCTTTTCAATTTCATTTGTACTTCTCTTTACCTGAATCTGGAGGGATGGAGAGAGTGGAGGAGTGAATGCCCCTGTTATACTTAGAGGACAGGGTGAAGGAGAGTAGAGGACAGGATGAACGGTAGCTTCCTTGTTCCCCCACCCACCAGGAAGGTCCCAGAGACATCTTCTATCTCTTCTATATCAACAAAGACCAGAAGAAGGTGGACAAGAACACAGAGTTGAGCGAGCGTATCCAGGTCACCGTGGACCATGAGGGCTCCGTGCTCACGCTGCGGGACGTCCGCCTGTCCGACCAGTGCCGGTACGTCTGCCTGGTACTCCACCCGGGGGAACAGGTCGCCGTGGGCATCACCCACCTCCGGGTGTTTGGTGAGTAGGGGTCCGGAGGCACGCCCACACAGGGAACCAGAACGCCCTCCGCGAAGGACGATATCACCACCTTGGGCGCTAATAGAAGGACGCTATTATTTAGTTATTACAATCTGTTACTACAATCTGAGGCAATATGTCCTCTTCAGAAAAAGTTCAAATGTGAGCAGATGTTTTCATCCTTAGCTCAATGGTTTTCTCCCACTCTAGCTCCACCACAGCCCCCAGTGATTGAGGGGGTCCTTACGGGAATATCTGTGACCAATGAGACCTTGTCTAAGGTGGGTTTGTGTCAGTTCCTGCCACAGCGAGGGCTAATGTTGTGATATGACCTTCTACAGGGATCCGCTATCACCACCAGTAATCGTCTGCTTTTCCCCAGCTCTCAATATCCATAGTGACATAAATGAACCAAATGACTTCCTGAAGTATTCATAACCGAACCTAGAGCTACTTATTTAATATGGTGCTTACTGCGGTCCGATTGTAGCTGGTGGTTTCTGTGTTGTACCACAGAGAGAGAGCTCTAAATACATTTTAGAAAGCTATTTTGAGTTTCATGAGCATTTCGTATGAGCGGTTGTGGCATCGCACGGCGGTGAAGACTCTCTCCTTGTGAAACCGGTTTCAGGTGGCGTCGTGCGAGGCGAGGGGCTTCCCCAAGCCCAACATTACCTGGTACCGGAACCACCTTCCCCTGGTGCCCTCTCAAGGACGTGAGTCCCCTGGGCTAGTAGAACTCCTTCCCTGAGGATTCCTCTTTCACATTATTTGATGTTGTTTTCTTTTCAAAACCATTGAACTTGGCTAGGCTAAGGCGAAGGCTATAGATAAACCTAATCTTTAAATGGCGTGACATGATTTTATATACTTTGGAATTGATGTTGTAATATATAATCAGAAACTACAATGTGTCTTAACACAGTGGGCATTATGATCTTGTTATTTATAACTGAAAAGTTACAAGCATAATGATTTGTTATTAGAATGTCCACATAAACAAACAGATGTCACATGTCCAATGAGACGGCTGTCATGAATGGGGTAATCACAGGCACTGAGTCACAAGCTGAGATATGCAGAGACGCCATTTAGGAGGATATTCTCCAGGAAGGGGCAGGTAGTGGAGAGGTGGATCAACAATGAAGATGTTGGGAGGTTCCTATGGTGAAAGGGTTGTCATGGGATGATGTGGTGCCCCCCTCCCCCAGATGTGAACATGGTGAACCTGGCCGACCCAGGACTTGGAGGGGTTCTTCACGGTGCAGAGTGAGCTGCAGTACAAGGTGGTGAAGGAGGACCAGGACGCACGGTTCACCTGCGAGGTCAGCTACTTGGTCCCCGAGGGCGTGAGGACGGCCAAGTCCAGGGACATCAACATCACCGTCCACTGTGAGAGCAGTAGGAGGATTAGAAGCCCTTTGGATGGACCTTTACAAGGGTTATGTTTGAATGGAAAATGTGGAAGGTTTCTTTGCACTTTTTCAGCATACAAATTGGGTTCAGTTTGTGTTTTCAGTGCCGTTATTTAAAGGACATTTTAGTAACAATTACATACAATTACAATTGTTTTGTGACACCATTTGTTAAATATACACAACATGCAGTTAAGAATTTCCCAAACACAATCGAATTCTAGATTTTCTTGGTTTAATTGAAGTCCATTTCATAGACCGTGACGAGCAAAAGGGGTGTGTGTGTGTGTGTGTGTGTGTGTGTGTGTGTGTGTGTGTGTGTGTGTGTGTGTGTGTGTGTGTGTGTGTGTGTGTGTGTGTGTGTGTGTGTGTGTGTGTGTGTGTGTGTGTGTGTGTGTGTGTGTGTGTGTGCAGATCTGGACCCCGTGGTGGTGGTGCCCAGGGATTTAATGGTCTTGATTAAGGGACAGAGTCTCACGGCCACGTGCAACGCTCAGTCCTCCCTGGAAACCACTGCTGTGTGGTACAAGGTTATTATCATTCTTCTTCTTCATAACGAAAATGTGTACGGTTTGGTAACCATCGCTCAAAGATCGATGACACGGGCCAAATGTCAATGAATGCTAAGCTAAGCGCCAATACCTGCTGTGTATAACTACAGCAATACACAAAATAAATACCAGCACCCTCTACAAGTTATTACTATGTCAATCGTTTTTTTCTGTGACAATAACTTGAGTCTGACGTGTGCGTGTGTTTGGTGTGTGTTTGGTGTGTGCGTGTGTTTGGTGTGTGTCTGCAGAACGGGAAGCAGGTGGAGAGAGGACACACACTGACCCTGGAGAACGTCACCTCCGCCACCGCCGGGGAGTACGTGTGTGAGGTGACGGTGTCGGCCCTGCCGGCCCTTCACTCCACGGGCTCCGTCCACATCAGCGTCCGGCGTATGTGTCCCCATAGACCCCCCTGTGCACAGAGGGGTCATCGTAGGACACACAGGTGTCGCTCATAACACTGATCATGGGTGGGCTGCTTTGCTGTACCAGGGCAGGGGAAGCAGACTAAGCTGGAGAAGATAAGCTACTTGTGCCCTGGTACAAGTAGCAGAGCCAGAATTCATGTCGTGAGTGCGACCTGTGTGTGTCCTACGATGACCCCTCTGTGAAAAGGGTCTATTGAGCAGTGTTACACGAGATGAGTGCTTTACTGTCATTATAGGCACAGCATTGATACCATCAGGGCTGAGGCGCTTGGGCCCAGGTCTGTACCCTTCGCTAAATATTAATACGAGCACGGCTCGGTGTGTTGTCATGGGGATTGGATCACAGTCTAAATGGATACTTGACCGCCGAGATTGCTTGATCAGAACTACCCGTGGTATTATATAGATGATCACAACCAAACAAACGGAGCCACTACAACTGTAAGAAGTCTACTAAACTGCTGTACAATGCTGCTGTTTTGGCGAGAACAACACAATCTGGAGTGCTGAGTATATAAAAACTCACGCTGTACCTTGAAGTCAAATCAGGTCAAGTTTGTTTGTGTCGTGTTGTATCTCTGTGACAGCATCATTGGAACGCCATGGTCACAGATTAGTTTACTTTAAGAGAAATGTGTGTGTGTGTGTGTGTGTGTGTGTGTGTGTGTGTGATAGCAAGGTTGGCATATGACACATTCTGTGGTTTCACACTGCCCCAAACAACACCAACACCCAACTATACATTGTAGACCAAAGTTGGCAGTCACCGAATGGAAAGTATTGTTAAAGTTCCTTTTGTTTAATGCAGAGGCCATGGTTCCCGTCGAGAGTAGCTGGTGTAAGGCTCTCTGCCACTGTTTGATGCCTTGTTGAAAGTCCGCTCCTCCTGGAAGGAATAGACTCTCAAAGATTAATTTCATAGTGGGTTGGTCAGTACTTCACTTACTTGGACATAACGTTAACCCAGGAGTAACATCATCAAATATAAGTGCACAAAAGGAACAGGTTTTTCAGTTTTGGCCTCGAAACGCGTCGCCGGTAAATGTGACGTTAACCTAAGGAAAACACAGATGTAAGGCAACGTGAGTGGTTTACATAAAATGCTGTGATGACTGAGATATAATCAGAGATATCGATTATATGAATCGTCCAGAGACTGTTTGTGGGAGAGCGAGAGAGATGTGGGGGAAAGAGATCTCGACGCATAGATAATGCAAGGCGTTGATTTTTAAAGACCGACCATAACTTCGGCTGCAGTAGACACCCAAAGACAAATGATGTCTTGGTACACCTTTTGGGAGACTGCTGGACACATTGTTGTGTGTGTGTGTGTTCCACAGTGTTTCCTAAATTGGAGCTGACTATGGATGACACCGTGAACCTTTATAAGGATGACACGGTCCAGATCCCCTGTCGGTACAACTTCACCGACGGCAAGCCCAGCCTGGTCATAATCCAGTGGTTAGTGGTGAGTACGGCCAAGAGCCAAAACCCCACTTTGGCTCTTGGGCGTTTTGTTTTTCCCCTTCTGTGATCTCTCACACATCATTTCTTTTCATTCTATTTAATCTCTTTTCTATTTCATTTGTACTTCTCTTTACCTGAATCTGGAGTGATGGAGAGAGTGGAGGAGTGAATGCCCCTGTTATACTTCAAATGAAATTGAAATGGCTGTGTGGGCAGCTGTTGAACTGCTGTTCAGGTGTTTTAGACGGTACAATATAGTCACTGTGATATGTGGGCTGCTCGTGTAATGACGGCAGAAGTTTCCTACCGTCTCCGTGTCCTTGTAGTTCCTGCTTGAGTCGTCATACAACCGTACCATTCAAGTGGTTCATTAAAGTGGTTAGAAGGAGAGAGTAGAGGACAGGAGGAAGGAGAGAGTACAGGATGAAGGAGAGACTAGAGGACAGAATGAACGGTGGCTTCCTTGTTCCCCCGTCCACCAGAAAGCAGCCAAGAGCAGGCAACGCACGCGCATCTTCTACGGAGACAACGACCATCAGATGGTGGACAGGAACACAGAGTACAGCGAGCGTATCCAGGTCACCTCGGACCAGCAGGGCTCCGTACTCACACTGCGGGACGTCCGCCTGTCCGACGAGCGCCTGTTCATCTGCCAGGTGAACGGCCTGGCGTCAGGGAGCGCCGAGGGCAGGACCCTCCTCCGGGTGTTTGGTGAGTAGGGGTCCGGAGGCCCGCCCACACAGGGAACCACAACGCCCTCCGTGAAGGACGATATCACCACCTTGACGAGCAAGAAATCCAGTTTTTCATTCCCCTGCTCTTTTGGGATTTTTATCCAGGAATCTGGGTATCTTTGGTCGCATCCATGTTGCTGAGCAAACCATTACTTTAGAGACAATCTTGTGTATGGCCTTACTTAGGAGAAAGAAGGAACACTTTTGCAGATGTACTTATACTTGCTGAATGGACATAAATGGTTGTTAGGTGTCATGCTACCAATGTGGTTGACATGCTATGATTCAGTTATTACAATCTGTTACTACAATTTGAGACAATATGTCCTCTTCAGAAAAAGTTCAAATGTGAGCAGATGTTTTCATCCTTAGCTCAATGGTTTTCTCCCACTCTAGCACCACCACAGCCCCCAGTGATTGAGGGGGTCCTTACGGGAATATCTGTGACCAATGAGACCTTGTCTAAGGTGGGTTTATGTCAGTTCCTGTCACAGCGAGGGCTAATGTTGTGATATGACCTTCTACAGGGATCCGCTATCACCACCAGTAATCTTCTGCTTTTCCCCAGCTCTCAATATCCATAGTGACATAAATGAACCAAATGACTTCCTGAAGTATTCATAACCGAACCTAGAGCTACTTATTTAATATGGTGCTTACTGCGGTCCGATTGTAGCTGGTGGTTTCTGTGTTGTACCACAGAGAGAGCTCTTAATACATTTTAGAAAGCTATTTTGAGTTTCATGAGCATTTCGTATGAGCGGTTGTGGCATCGCACGGCGGTGAAGACTCTCTCCTTGTGAAACCGGTTTCAGGTGGCGTCGTGCGAGGCGAGGGGCTTCCCCAAGCCCAACATTACCTGGTACCGGAACCACCTTCCCCTGGTGCCGCTCAAGGACGTGAGTCCCCTGGGCTAGTAGAACTCCTTCCCTGAGGATTCCTCTTTCACATTATTTGATGTTGTTTTCTTTTCAAAACCGTTGAACTTGGCTAGGCTAAGGCGAAGGCTATAGATAAACCTCATCTTTAAATGATTTTATATACTTTGGAATTGATGTTGTAATATATAATCAGAAACTACAATGTGTCTTAACACAGTGGGCATTATCTTGTTATTTATAACTGAAAAGTTGCAAGCATAATTGATTTGTTATTAGAATGTCCACATAAACAAACAGATGTCACATGTCCAATGAGACAGCTGTCATGAATGGGGTAATCACAGGCACTGAGTCACAAGCTGAGATATGCAGAGACGCCATTTAGGAGGATATTCTCCAGGAAGGGGCAGGTAGTGGAAGGTGGATCAACAATGAAGATGTTGGGAGGTTCCTATGGTGAAAGGGTTGTCATGGGATGATGTGGTGTCTTCCCCCCCCCAGACGTGAACATGGTGAACCTGGCGACCCAGGACTTGGAGGGGTTCTTCACGGTGCAGAGTGAGCTGCAGTACAAGGTGGTGAAGGAGGACCAGGACTCACGGTTCACCTGCGAGGTCAGCTACTTGGTCCCCGAGGGCCGTGAGGACGGCCAAGTCCAGGGACATCAACATCACCGTCCACTGTGAGAGCAGTAGGAGGATTAGAAGCCCTTTGGATGGACCTTTACAAGGGTTATGTTTGAATGGAAAATGTGGAAGGTTTCTTTGCACTTTTTCAGCATACAAATTGGTTCAGTTTGTGTTTTCAGTGCCGTTATTTAAAGGACATTTTTAGTAACAATTACATACAATTACAATTGTTTTGTGACACCATTTGTTAAATATACACAACATGCAGTTAAGATTTTCCCAAACACAACACAAATAGAATTCTAGATTTTCTTGGTTTAATTGAAGTCCATTTCGTAGACCGTGACATGCACTGGCAAAAAAAAGCATTAAATAACAACTTGACCCATAAAGTGACTTTACAAGCCCTCTGAATAGGCTGCATATTGTGTGTGTGTGTGTGTGTGTGTGTGTGTGTGTGTGTGTGTGTGTGTGTGTGTGTGTGTGCGTGGTGTGGTCTTGATTGATGGGTGAGTGGATGTGTTTGTGTGCATAAGGAAAATGTGTTCGGTTTGGTAACCATCGCTCAAAGATCGATGACACGGGCCAAATGTCAATGAATGCTAAGCTAAGCGCCAATACCTGAAATGCTTTGTATAACTACGACAAAAAAGAAATGCCAGCACCCTCCTACAAGTTATTACTATGTCAATCGTTTTTTTTGTGACAATAACTTGAGTCTGACGTGTGCGTGTGTTTGGTGTGTGCGTGTGTTTGGTGTGTGTCTGCAGAACGGGAAGCAGGTGGGCGAGGGACACACACTGACCCTGGTGGACGCCACCTCCGCCACCGCCGGGAGTACGTGTGTGAGGTGACGGTGCCGGCCCTGCCGGCCCTTCACTCCACGGGCTCCGTCCACATCATCGTCCCTGCGTACGTGTCCCCATAGACCCCCCTGTGCACAGAGGGTCATCGTAGGACACACAGGTGTCGCTCATACACTGATCATGGGTGGGCAAAGGGGGGAAATTCATGATACCGAACGCTAATTGTTGCGTGTATACTATTAACAATGTTTTATAGGACGTGTGCGTTCACCGTTTCCTACAGATTCTCTGTACAATGCTGACGTACTGCAGGGATAGTATTTATTGGCGTACTATTAAACAGCCTCTCACTAGCCCGTCGGGAATACACAACTCATGCATGACCACTGCCACGTTCACACAACACGTCCACAGCGTCTCATTACAACTGTTGTAGATGTTTGCTTTCTTTCCCAAACATTGGCTGGCGTTATGATGGAGGCTGCTGGTGGTAACCGGCATGCTCTCTCTGGGAACAACGCCATGGACTCCTCCTTGTTCTGTGCCAAGGTTCTGTAGCCACAAGGAGAACGGAGGCTGTTCTATCTCCATACATCTCAGACGGCTGACTAAATACATCCGAACCTGCTTTTGTTAAGATAAAAAGTCAAAGAGAGGGATGGAACTGACTATTGGATCAAAAGGAGTCTCAATATGTCGATTACAATCTATCGATCAATGCTCTAAGATGAGAAAACGGAGGAGCTTAAATCTGTGTTATCGGGGCGTCTCCCTTTCTCTACAGCCCTTTCTAGACCAGTCATGTGTTACTGGAGGTGTTACTTTGGTTAGACCAGTCATGTGTTACTGGAGGTGTTACTTTGGTTAGACCAGTCATGTGTTACTGGAGGTGTTACTTTGGTTAGACCAGTCATGTGTTACTGGAGGTGTTACTTTGGTTAGACCAGTCATGTGTTACTGGAGGTGTTACTTTGGTTAGACCAGTCATGTGTTACTGGAGGCGTGTTACTTTGGTCTGACCAGTCCCAGACTGGCTGGGACATAGCACGACCTGTAACACAACATCATCTCTGGCTGCTTTTGTTTAAAGCGGCACTAGGGCTGGCCGTTATTCACACTGCTACTTCTTCCTCTTCTTTCTGTTCCTCAGATCAGCACATTGTGGCGAGAAGCCATTTAACACTGCATCGTCTGTCTCTGTTCCATCCCTGCGTCTGCCTGCGTGCGTGTGTGATGGTGCGTGTGTGTGATGGTGTGTGTGTGGTTGTGCGTGTGTGATGGTGCGTGCGTGTGCCTGTATGCATGTGTTTGTAGCCAAGCGCAGCATGGTGCTTATAGCGGTGATCATCCTGGCCCTCCTGCTGCTGGCCCGTCCTGGGGAGCATCATTTACTTCCATGGACGAGAACGGCAAGATCCCCTGCTGCTCAGAGAAGAGGGAGATGTACGCTCTTCACACACACACACACACACACACACAGACACACACACACACACACACACACACACACTGACTGACTGACTGACTGACTGACTGACTGACTGACTGACTGACTTCAGCAGCTATTTTTTGTCAGACATTCTCCAGAAGTGGGTTGGTAGTTAAGAGGTCTTAACCGTGGAATGATCAACTAAATCCTCATCATGTGACTAGGTGGCGCTAGAGCTCAGTCTGCAGCCCATAGGTGAATACCTGTGTTTGGGGAAGTGTATCATTGGTGATAGTAGTTAACAGTTTGGCCCTCTTCCAGAGGGGCCGTCGTAGGACAAACACAGGTGTGGCTGAACAGTATTTATGGGTCTTGTGCATAAAAGGAGCAGAGCCATAATTAGTGTGATAAGCGACACCTGGGTTTATGTGAAAAGGATCTCAGAAGTTTGCTCTTTGACCCAGAGTGTAACAAAATGTCTCTTCTCTTCTCCCCCCCCCCCCAACTGGACCGTCCTCCATCCATGAAGTAAAGGATGTGAAGTGACACTTGAACCAGTCGGGGCTGTGACCAGGCCAGGCGAGGCGGGGGAGGTGTGTGATGCCAGTGACACACAGGGACACCTCTCACTAGCAGGCTGCTCCTTCCACACACCCCCCACCCCCTTCTCACCTTGTGGTCCTGAGTTGTTGTTGAATATATATATGTGTATGTTACATACAGAGAGAACAATGGCCTAACATTGTTCTCTCTATGAATTCTATAGAAAGAGTAAACAATGTCCTAAAGGATTTCAGGAGTATGACTCCTCTGATTTTTGTTTTATTGAAATGATTCTGACATTTCACCAATGGGAGTTTGTGGGACTTTG
This sequence comes from Lota lota, assembly GCA_026745465.1. Lineage (NCBI taxonomy): Eukaryota > Metazoa > Chordata > Actinopteri > Gadiformes > Lotidae > Lota > Lota lota. The sequence goes on from JACYXH010000740.1 coordinate 76,794, forward strand.
TATGTTTTATGTAACGCTTGCATTCCTTATACATATAATTTTCTTTTTTTTCAAGAAAAGGATGCCAAATAAAAGTTGGCATTTGAAAAACCAGTGTTTCCATGACTTTCACTGTCCTCGCCTCTTTGAGGAACAACCATTTGGCAGTAGATCATGTAGCCTTGACAACACTTGTGTCCTGTTTCTACCCATCCATCAAGAAGGCTGCTCTGTGACAGAGCAGAGCGGGAGTTACACTCACAGGAGGAAAGCACACGGCGTTCTTTCTTCAAGTCCTGGCTCACTTTGAGGTTACAGCTAAACGTACACTACAGAGAATTCTGTACATTTGAACCCCAACGCTGACAGCAAGGACAGGAGTCAGCCTGATGATTTGGCCTGTGAGATAGGGTTAGGGTTAGTTAATCTAACTGATAGATTAGTTAGGGTTAGATGATTTGGCCTGTGATAGGGTTAGGGTTAGTTAATCTAACTGATAGATTAGTTAGGGTTAGATGATTTGGCCTGTGAGATAGGGTTAGGGTTAGTTCATCTAACTGATAGATTAGTTAGGGTTAGATGATTTGGCCTGTGAGATAGGGTTAGGGTTAGTTCATCTAACTGATAGATTAGTTAGGGTTAGATGATTTGGCCTGTGAGATAGGGTTAGGTTTAGTTCATCTAACTGATAGATTAGTTAGGGTTAGATGATTTGGCCTGTGAGATAGGGTTAGGTTAGTTCATCTAACTGATAGATTAGTTAGGGTTAGATGATTTGGCCTGTGAGATAGGGTTAGGGTTAGTTCATCTAACTGATAGATTAGTTAGGGTTAGATGATTTGGCCTGTGAGATAGGGTTAGGGTTAGTTCATCTAACTGATAGATTAGTTAGGGTTAGATGATTTGGCCTGTGAGATAGGGTTAGGGTTAGTTCATCTAACTGATAGATTAGTTAGGGTTAGATGATTTGGCCTGTGAGATAGGGTTAGGTTAGTTCATCTAACTGATAGATTAGTTAGGGTTAGATGATTTGGCCTGTGAGATAGGGTTAGGGTTAGTTCATCTAACTGATAGATTTAGTTAGGGTTAGATGATTTGGCCTGTGAGATGCTGGACAGAGGCAACAAGTGGAGTGCGCAGAACTTAGTAATATGGATAGGAATAAATTATTCATCACTCTAAATTTGATGCAAAATGAGTAATTAAAAAAGTACAGAAAACAATGGGAGTCAGTTGTCTGTTGTCGTTTATTTTCCGCTTTTGTAGAACATTTTGTAAATCACCTCTTTTAATATAAACAACACAGATGAAGTGTTAACAAAAATGTGTGTGTGTGTGTGTGAGAGAATGTGTTTGCTGGACTTTTTGTTTGCTGACTGTTTGCACAGAATATGCTCCAGGGGCATTTCATTATAAAATAGCCGGTTTTGGACTAATTTAGTATTTTAAATTTTTCTCTTATGTGACTCCTAACACCACTGCTAATAATTATAAAATCACAATAGAAGTGAAAACTGATAAAACATAAAACAACAAACATGTTGGCCCTCGGCTTGGCATGCCTGACCAAATTTGGCCCTTTTAGAAATTTAATTGGGGAACCCTGTCCTACAGTGTGTGTTATTGTCATGTGTTGCTATTGTACACGTCTCTGTAGGTTAGGCTAGCCAGTGGTTTACGTTAGCCTTCTTTAGCTACATGAAGTCAGGATGTCCTGCGTCTTACTCAACCCTCCTGGGTAGTAACTAAGTCTAAGTCTTACTACCCTCCTTATTGCCCTACTGGGTGAGCAGTGCTTCAGCAGAGGACTTCAGCACTGCTCTCTAACTGGTAATGAAATACATAAGTCTTCATATCTTCTTGAGATTAATATGTCCTCAAGTCTTTTGGCTGTGCTAACATGAAGCTAATACTAGCTTAGCACAGTGCTGCTGTGTTTTTACAGTTAAGAGGTGGAGGAGGAGGAGGAGGAGGAGGAGGAGGAGGAGGAGGAGGAAGAGGAGATGGTGGATGAAGAACAGGGGGTGAGTAAGAGGAGGAGGGAGGAGGTTGGGGACAGAGTGAGATGAGGTAGAAAGAGGAGCAGGTGGAGGAGGAGGTGGAGGAGGAGGAGAGAGCGAGACATGATAGTGAAGGTGGAGTGGAGGAGGAAGAGGAGCAGGTGGAGGTGGAGGAGGAGGAGAGAGCGAGACATGATAGTGAAGGTGGAGGTGGAGGAGGAAGAGGAGCAGGTGGAGGAGGAGAGAGCGGCCTGGTCCTCACCAGGCCTGGTCCTCACCAGGCCGGGTCCTTACC
>JACYXH010000741.1:0-60000 GCA_026745465.1 Lota lota
CGCTTTTGGGATTTTTATCCAGCAATTTGGGTATCTTTGGTCGCATCCATGTTGCTGAGCAAACCATTACTTTAGAGACAATCTTGTGTACGGCCTTACTTAGGAGAAAGAAGGAACACGTTTGCAGATGTACTTATACTTGCCGAATGGACAGAAATGGTTGTTAGGTGTCGTGCTACCAATGTGGTTGACATGCTATGATTCAGTTATTACAATCTGTTATACAATCTGAGACAATATGTCCTCTTCAGAAAAAGTTCAAATGTGAGCAGATGTTTTCATCTTTAGCTCAATGGTTTTCTCCCACTCTAGCTCCACCACAGCCCCCAGTGATTGAGGGGGTCCTTACGGGAATATCTGTGACCAATGAGACCTTGTCTAAGGTGGGTTTATGTCCGCTCAGCCCAAAAGTCAGTTCCTGCCACAGCGAGGGCTAATGTTGTGATATGACCTTCTACAGGGATCCGCTATCACCACCAGTAATCTTCTGCTTTTCCCCAGCTCTCAATATCCATAGTGACATAAATGAACCAAATGACTTCCTGAAGTATTCATAACCGAACCTAGAGCTACTTATTTAATATGGCGCTTACTGCGGTCCGATTGTAGCTGGTGGTTTCTGTGTTGTACCACAGAGAGAGAGCTCTTAATACATTTTAGAAAGCTATTTTGAGTTTCATGAGCATTTCGTATGAGCGGTTGTGGCATCGCACGGCGGTGAAGACTCTCTCCTTGTGAAACCGGTTTCAGGTGGCCTCGTGCGAGGCGAGGGGCTTCCCCAAGCCCAACATTACCTGGTACCGGAACCACCTTCCCCTGGTGCCCGCTCAAGGACGTGAGTCCCCTGGGCTAGTAGAACTCCTTCCCTGAGGATTCCTCTTTCACATTATTTGATGTTGTTTTCTTTTCAAAACCGTTGAACTTGGCAAGGCTAAGGCTAAGGCTATAGATAAACCTAATCTTTAAATGGCGTGACATGATTTTATATACTTTGGAATTGATGTTGTAATATATAATCAGAAACTACAATGTGTCTTAACACAGTGGGCATTATCTTGTTATTTATAACTGAAAAGTTGCAAGCATATTGATTTGTTATTAGAATGTCCACATAAACAAACAGATGTCACATGTCCAATGAGACGGCTGTCATGAATGGGTAATCACAGGCACTGAGTCACAAGCTGAGATATGCAGAGACGCCATTTAGGAGGATATTCTCCAGGAAGGGGCAGGTAGTGGAGAGGTGGATCAACAATGAAGACGTTGGGAGGTTCCTATGATGAAAGGGTTGTCATGGGATGATGTGGTGTCTTCCCCCCCCCCAGACGTGAACATGGTGACCCTGGCGACCCAGGAGCCGGAGGGGTTCTTCATGGTGCAGAGTGAGCTGCAGTACAAGGTGGTGAAGGAGGACCAGGACTCACGGTTCACCTGCGAGGTCAGCTACTTGGTCCCCGGGGCCGTGAGGACGGCCAAGTCCAGGGACATCAACATCACCGTCCACTGTGAGAGCAATAGGAGGATTAGAAGCCCTTTGGATGGACCTTTACAAGGGTTATGTTTGAAATGGAAAATGTGGAAGGTTTCTTTGCTCTTTTTCAGCATACAAATTGGGTTCAGTTTGTGTTTTCAGTGCCGTTATTTAAAGGACATTTTAGTGACAATTGTTTTGTGAGACCATTTGTTAAAAATACTCAACATGCAGTTAAGATTTTCCCAAACACAATCGAATTCTAGATTTTCTTGGTTTAATTGAAGTCCATTTCGTAGACCGTGACGAGCAAAAGGTGTATGTGTGTGTGTGTGTGTGTGTGTGTGTGTGCGCCACAGTGTGGCCTAAATTGGAGCTGACTATGGATGACACCGTGATGGTTTATAAGGATGACACGGTCCAGATCCCCTGTCGGTACAACTTCACCAACGGCAAGCCCAGCCTGGTCATAATCCAGTGGTTAGTGGTGAGTACGGCCAAGAGCCAAAACCCCACTTTGGCTCTTGGGCGTTTTTTTTTTTCCCCTTTCTGTGATCTCTCACACATCATTTATTTTCATTCTATTTAATCTCTTTTCAATTTCATTTGTACTTGTCTTTACCTGAATCTGGAGTGATGGAGAGAGTGGAGGAGTGAAGGCCCCTGTTATACTTCAAATGAAATTGAAATGGCTGTGTGGGCAGCTGTTGAACTGCTGTTCAGGTGTTTTTGACTGTACAATATAGTCACTGCGATATGTGGGCTGCTCGTGTAATGACGCCAGAAGTTTCCTACCGTCTCAGTGTCCTTGTAGTTCCTGCTTGAGTCGTCATACAACCGTACCATTCAAGTGGTTCATTAAAGTGGTTAGAAGGAGAGAGTAGAGGACAGGAGGAAGGAGAGAGTACAGGATGAAGGAGAGACTGAAGAGGACAGAATGAACGGTGGCTTCCTTGTTCCCCCACCCACCAGAAAGCAGCCAAGAGCAGGCAACGAACCCGCATCTTCTATAGAGACAACGACCAGCAGATGGTGGACAGGAACACAGAGTACAGCGAGCGTATCCAGGTCACCTCGGACCAGCAGGGCTCCGTGCTCACGCTGCGGGACGTCCGCCTGTCCGACGAGCGCCTGTTCATCTGCCAGGTGAACGGCCTGGCGGCAGGGAGCGCCGAGGGCAGGACCCACCTCCGGGTGTTTGGTGAGTAGGGGTCCAGAGGCACGCCCACACAGGGAACCAGAACGCCCTCCGTGAAGGACGATATCACAACCTTGACGAGCAAGGAAATCCCAGTTTTTCATTCCCCTGCGCTTTTGTGATTTTTATCCAGCAATCTGGGTATCTTTGGTAGCATCCATGTTGCTTAGCAAACCATTACTTTAGATACAATCTTGTGTATGCCCTGACTTAGGAGAAAGAAGGAACAAGTATGCAGATGTACTTATACTTGCTGAATGGACTGAAATGGTTGCTAGGTGTCGTGCCACAAATGTGGTTGACATGCTATGATTCAGTTATTACAATCTGTTAGTACAATCTGAGACAATATGTCCTCTTCAGAAAAAGTTCAAATGTGGAGCAGATATTTTCATCTTTAGCTCAATGGTTTTCTCTGTGTGTGGGGGGTGTGTGTGAACGGTTGTACGGTAGCTTTGGATAAAGAGGTCCGCTAAACGCCCTAAAATTTAAAATGTAGGGAAAGCGCTTGCAATGCCAAGAGATCCACGTCTTTCCCGTGTGCACAGAGGGACCGCGAGACGGTCCTGTTCACCTCCATTTGAAGGAATAATGGGTGTTTCTAACGTTGTGTTTGTAGGCGAAGCAGGAGGTGCCCGCGTGCTGGAGGAGTCTGCCCTGGGTGCCCCACGGTTACAAGTGGGTTCAACCCACACGGACGTGTGTTTGCGTCCACGGATTCCAGAAAGGTAACTCGACGACCCCTCGCGTTCTCCTAGAACTCAGAGAAATGGACGTTTTAGCAGTGTATATAAACCAGTGGTCCCCAACCTTTTTTGTCCACGGACGGTTTAATGTAGGCATTATTTTCACGGACCGGCCTTCAAGGTGTGGCAGATAAATACAGCAAAAATAAAATAACACGACCGGCATAAAAACGATTGTTAAGTGCATAAAAAAATACAACTCACCATAACGCTGAATAAGTTGCCTCGTTTGCTAGCTTGTCGCCACATATTCTGCAGAGCGGACTTGGTGCGTGAGAGTCACCTGTTGCGATAAACCCGTATTTTAAGTATGACTCCTGGTATTGTCTAGTGTTAAAAGAAGCTTTCTTTTTCTTGGAGGTCGTAGGCTCCTCTTCTGGCTCCTCAGTTGGCCTTTTCCCCTTTACAAAGAAGCTCTCCAAAGACGTTTGTTTTTTACTCATTTTCGCTAGTTTGCGGCTTATTTTTTGAGTAACGTATCACGTGACCAAGACAAGCGTCTTGACGTGTCAAGAGGCACAGGCGAATGTTACGTCGGAGAAAATCCGGTAGTTTTTATTTATTTAAATAAAACACCTTTCAGACTCTAATAATCAATACAACGGAAATAATATAAATTATTTATTCTTTCTGTGCGGCCCGGTAACAAATGCCTCACGGCCCGGTACCGGGCCGTGGCCCGGTGGTTGGGGATCACTGATATAAACGATGGCGATATACACATTTTAGCGGTGTGCAGTCTTGCAGAATACAAATGGAGACGCGATTCAACGACACAATAACATGATTTCATCAGGGCTTTTTGGGTAGGTTAGCCTAAACCAGGGGTCTTCAACCTTCACGATCAAGAGCCATTTTTGGTTCCCTCTCCCACCAAATAAAAATGTATCGGGAGCCACAAAACCTATTCGACCCCTAAAATGAAGATAACACCGCGTATAAAGTTGTATATATAGTTGTACTATATATAAAATAACTAATAGCTTATAGTTTGTTGCAATTATGAAATTTGTAGTTGTAGGATGACCACTTTCTTTGGCTATCTTAGTGTCACAGTATCACCTTGATCTCCAAAATAAGAGGGTCCCTTTGAAAGAAAACATTAAGATGGCCGTTGTTTATTTCGAAGCTTCAGGGGGCCACTGCAGAGGGGTGGAGGAGCCGAGGGTTGCTGACCCCTGTACCTAGAACAATGCAGATGTGCGTGTACCAGGGGTGTGCGATATGACGATATTAGATGGTGAACGATGAGATGTCTGCACCATCTGCCTTAACGGAGTGAGATCGTTTGGCATCGTGCTGTGTGCACGTTCTGGCAGTCCGGTTAAATGGCTCAAACGCATCCGGACAAATCTTGTCACACTTTATTCACTGAGGGGTTATAACCTTCAATAAGGGTGAGGCGTCCCGGACACCTACAGTATAACACCATGTGTGTGGAGGGTGACGCTCCGTTGAGCAAGACAATCTGTGAACTCATTGATGGGTTCACACTATATGTATTCCCTGCCTTACCATAGGCCAGGCGTCGCAACTAATATAAACAAAATCAGACTGCTGTTCTGCCAACATATAACTATTATCTTCTCTTACCCGTGGTTAATAGCCTAATGCAGTGGATTTAGGCCAATTGGAATGTGCTATAGAGCTACAGCATGATCTAAAAGCTATCATTTATGCAACTAGAAAATCATCCTTCGGTATTGGAGTGTGACATGTAAGAATATATCTGTTTCTAGTTGCTGTCATACATGTGCTGTACGAGACGATTTAGCTGTTAGACCGCGCCCGCCTCATTTCTGACCAATCAGGGCGTCTCTTCTCTGATTTGTTTCGGTAAATTCATCAAGCCTGTCAAGCGCATGTTTTTTTCAAATAAGGACATTAGCTTGGTTATACTGTAACTTGCAAAACATGTAAAAGAATGGTGATAAGATGGGGATAGTGATATTTTTGCCACATGGTCCAGCCGTTGTGTGTAGCGTGGTTGTTAGTTTGCTGTATTGTGTTCAATTCAACTTTATTTGTACAGCCCTTAATCACAGTTCCAGTCTCAAAGGGTTTAAGGGTGTATGTATGACCCGCCCCCCCCCCCCCCCCCCCCAGCCTTAGCCCCCCAGAGGGCAAGAAACCACTCCCTTAATCCGCAAGGAAGACATCCTGAGAAGGAACGCCGAGCGGGGATCTCTCCTTCCAGGGATGGTTAGGGAGTGCAAGGGGCGCCATCATTGACACGCATACGCGCTGAAAACATTTTAAGTCATTTAGTTAGTTAATACATGTAAGTAGTGTCTGTTGATGGGGAGTCCAGGCATCGCAACGCGCTGAAACAGATGCAGTAATGGCTTGGGAAGGGGGAAGGTGGTGCACACAAAACCTGCGGACGACGGCTAATTGAGTGTTAATCCTGCGTCCACAGGGTGGGGGCTTCCAGAGTGAGGGCGTCAGCCACCCACCCATTGAAGAAGACTGGGAGTAGTGGGCTGCCGTCCACGAGACCCCCTGTGGAGTTGGTGTTGGTTTTGTGTGCAGTGGAACTTTGTTCAGTTAAAAGAGAAACCGCAGACTCAAGTCTGAAGTCGCTAGTATTTGTTTTTTGCCTTCTTTTTTTGTTTTTGTTAACCTGCATGCATATTTTTATTCCTCCATCTTCAGTTACTTTGCTTCAACGTGTTTCTGTTCTGTATTTTGTATCGCGGTTGATTGTGTGATCTTTGATATTCTTTTTTAATAAAATACGATGGAAGAGGAATCGCATGTGTTGAGTGGACCGAACTATTGAGTAGAAAATGAATGTCCCCTAAAAGGAAAATGTTCTAGACTGCTCCCTTGCTTGTCCAAATGGTAAGCTCTCCTGTTAAACTGGGGGGGGGGGGGGGGGGGCATTAAAATGTAAAGGGTTAAGTTTGGTGTTTTTTCTCTAAAGGGGTTGCACACACGTTATTTCTTGACTGCATGGGATAAACGTGCCATCTAGGTGTGGGAGTGTGTGTGGAGGGTGGCTGGTTTAAGCAGCCTCACCTAGCCCGAGTCAGACTGATTGGACTCTGGGGCTGGTGGGGCTGCACACCTGTTGCACATTGAGCAATCAGTGTGCACAGGTTAAACCAGCCACCACCACACACACTCAGGAAGAGCTCTCCTGCATGGCAGCATGGAGCACCGTCTGCATGCCTCATCGTATGCAACTTTTACAATAAAACCGGTTCAACATCACCACCCTGTGTCCATTCATTTGGAGGAGCCCGAGGAACGGCCACCTAGGTGGCGTGTAGCGTGGTACATTTGGGCGCCAGTGTAGCAATGGGTGAACATTGGTTTTCACGGGGGGGGGGGGGGGTTTCCTTCTGTCTTTTTACCAGGAAGCTCCTTCAGCACCATGGCAACGACCCTTCCCTCTGTTCCCTACAAGGGTGAGATGAGATGAGTACAGTCAGTGGGCAGCAGCTCAGAGGTTCATGATGTCACAATGATCAGAGAGGTTCGACACACTACGTGTGTACTTTATATTGCTGTGTTAAGCAGGCCTATCTTAGTGGTAGTCAATTAAATGATGTGTTGAATGATACATTTTGTTGCGGGACGAACAGTGTGACACAAAATCCCCCACACACCCCCACCCTTAGGCCTCGAATGCTGAAACCATTGTGTTTTCAATTTGCTGAAACAGGAAGCGCTTTGATAAAGACCAATGAACTGGGAAATTAAGTTCCCCTCCTCTGACATGTCAGGAGGCGTTCTGACCGCCGTGATTTACAACATCTCCTCGCCGCTCGGCTGGAGCGGACTTACCTCGCGTTCGCTAGGGGGGGGGGGGGGGGGGGGGGGGGGCGCTGCGGTCCGTTTTAATTGAACGACATTATCGCATAATGAAAAAGAGCTTTGTTTGTCCAACGCACTGTGCGGTCTGGGGGTGTGGGCCGCTTCTCTGACTGAAGCTTCGCCTTCGGGAGGCTTGGTTCGTTCTAGATTCGGTGTAGGGTCACGTGGCGTGGCCTTGCCCCCACCTCGGTTCTTTGATTCAATTGATTGATTAGAAATTGACCGGGAGACCAGAGCCAATCAGATAAGGGAATGAGGTATGGTTGGGATACAGCGTTAAAGCAAAACAGTGGATGTAATATATGAGGCTAGATTAATTAGAAGTGCAGTGGATTCGTGTATAAAATACTGTATTAGATTAAAGTACAGTGGATTCAACATATACAAGAGCACTGGATTCAAGATTAAAGTACAGTGGATTTCATATATACAACACTGGATTGGATTAACATGCAGTGGATTCATATTTACAACACTGGATTGGATTAACATGCAGTGGATTCATATTTACAAGGCTGGATTAAATAACTGGATTGCAGTAGGGATTTACAGCTCTGGAGATTACAGTGGATATCAAAGTGTATATAAAGCTTTCTCCCATTCTCCTGCAGCTACCTCTGGCCCTGTAACTGAATACGCTGTTTCAGAAGATTATGCAAATCTATATTTTGTTTCTAACATGGATACACACACTGTATATAGACGTGCCATGAACATACACACACAGTAAACACAAACACAGTGAATACACACACAGTGAACACACACACAGTATAAACACACACACACAGTAAACACACAAACAGTAAACACACACACACAGTAAACACACACACACACAAAAAACACAAACACAGTAAACACACACACAGACAGTAACACAAACACAGTTAACACACACACAGTCAACACACGCACAGTAATCACACAACAACAGTAAACACAACACAGTAAACACACACAGTAACACACATAGTGATTTCCACCTTGACCTCAAGACATCACCCGATGGGGGGTCTGGGCTCTGAGGCGTGCTGTCAGGTAGGCGGCAGTAGGGAACTACAGAGGGAACCCATGACGGCTCTGTATCTGTCACGTATCCCACATGGACGAGGTCAAGGTTCTAAGCCACGTGTGTAGAGTGAATAAACCTGTAACTCCTACCAGTATATCAACCGGACGAACGTAAGAAAAACGCTCTCCTACTGTCTGTTGATAAACCGACAGACTGACATCGACTGTAAGAGACGATGCCGCCCTGCTCGTCAATATGAATGCAAAACATCCGGACTGTAATCCCCAACCGCTGTTTCTCATGAACGCACGTATAGCCAATCAATCAAAAACTCAATGTTTTTACTGCTATTTAAGTACAGCTCTGGCTTTGTCAGTATTGGTGGTGGTTTGTTGCCCTTATTGTTCCTAAAACCAGTGGAATTGTCGTTGTTTTCTTTATTCTGTCACCTAAATAGACCCATAACACACACAAAGCCTCCCATTCTCCAATAATCACCCAATCAGGAAGCCCGTGCTTACGAGCAGACCTACAGGACGCCACTAAAGGACAAGAAAAAGCGATGTCCTCTGAATTGTCAGCCACTGGCAAGTCTTCCTGTAGACACCTCATTGAGTGGTCCCCGTTTGATGATGTCAGAACGAGACAACTATACGTAACATTATAAAGCGACTTACAATAAGTGCTTTCAACAATGAAGATATAACCCAAACGAATCATTTGACCGCATTCAATTCATCGAATAAGCAAACTCTTATTTGCACTACTCGGCAGCCACAACGACCAGGTAGTATGCTGTGCTCAAACTGTCTGAATGGGTCACTATTTAGGTGGGAATATTGGACCTATGTGTTCAAGATTATACAAAACCAAGACCGACCTAATGGCAAAGAGAGACAAAACGAACACAAACTACACTAAATCTACTAACTACACTACACTTATTCTAAACCTTCAAGACTAAATACACTCAACCAAGTTAGGCTAAACTAAACCAAGACTTATTACAATTAACCCAACTAGAATCAACTAAATCCACACTAACTCATCTAAATTAAGGATATAAGCAAACTTAACCTAAAGATAAACAAAAAATAATTTTTTACACTGACTCTGCTGTAATTAGAGAACAATTATCCACACTAATTCCACTAAACTAGTATAAATCCGGACTACCAAATATAATAACTAAACTAACTAAAACGAACTCAATCAGATCAACCTTAACTAAACCAAGGTGAATGTCAGGCTTGGATAATCCATGTTGAAATGTTTCCTGTTGGTAGTGGAAGGAAGTCACATGTGTTGCCTCTGTATTCCACACAGGCAGTGATCGAAAACTTCAACAGTGAATTAATCATCATCTTTTTCCACTCCTGTCGTCTGAGAATTCATTATGATGATGGATTGAGTTACATATAGCTGCTCCTGGCGCCGCAAATCACATTTATTATTATCAGCTTCATTCATTCTTGCTTCATCTCCATCTCTCTCCTCCCCCCCCCCCCCCCCCCCCCCCCCAGACCAAGATGGGCAGGTTGCATTAGCATGGTCGCTGGTGATTTCATGTGCTCTTTCCTGTATACTGACACACCATCCGATCACTTTTGTTCGACTTAAAACCGGTGTTAGCCGGTACCATGCGGGCCGGTGTTGTCCAATGTAGACGAAGATATTCGTCACTGCAAGGCTCCTATTCAAAGCCAGATAAGCATGTGTGTGGAATGCACATGTGTAGGTGTGGTTCATATATAGGCCAACAGCTGGTCAGTGATACAGGCAAGATTATAGAGGGCTCACACACACACGCGCACACAAACACGCGCACACGCACACAGCTGATTGACCCATGGAGGGGCCCGACGACACCTGATTGGTCGGTTTTTCACTGCACACCGTGGCCTTGTGTAATCTGATCACCTCGGTTACCAGTGCTAACAGGAAGTAATGTAATTGTCTAGCCTATTCAGTGGGGAGCTTCTGTGTCCAGCAATACCCCCCCCCCCCCCCCACCCACCCCCCCGCCCTTAACCTCCAACATACTCAGATGGAGCAAGTCCTTGTTGTAGAAAAAACAAGTAAAGTGGAGAGTTCTCCCAAAATGTAACCTGATAGCTCAGCTGAAATGATCGGCACCCAATAAAACACAGCCTTATCTATGGAATGCGGCCGAGTCTGCTGTTGGACTCCCCCAACGGCAAAGGGCCTTTCTAACCAAAACAAAACATTCCCCCTCCCGACGAAGAACCCCCAGCCGACGAGAGATGGACACACATTCCTCTCAGCAGGGCGCTGCCCTGGGGATATATCCAACGGTCACAGACATCACCGTGTGCTTCTCCGGTGTTTCTCTCGCGGGCCAGAGGCCAGAGGCCAGAGGCATCCATACACGTCGTAACCCCGCCAGGTAACAGGGTCCCCTGTACAAGGAATAATGTCACACAAGTCAACCGTCCATATAGCATTTTTTCCTACTTCTCGTTCCAGTATCAATTTAAACATGCTTGTCTTAGGTTTCACCACTGCTCTTTTTTCCACTGCCGGGGATGTTGGAGAGTTCCGGGGAAGAAAAAGAAGCATTAAAGTCATCACCAGCATTGTCCAGAACAGGAGTCCGGTGTCTGCCGGGCTCCGGAACCCGCCGCCCGGGTTGGAGTTAGTGGGTGCCATGGGGTCTTTTAGGCTGGTGAGTGGTGGGGTCCCGCTGATGGGTTCTGGGCCACTGGGGGTGTTGCTCTCCTGGTGAGTGAGAGGTGTAGCCACTTACGCCCCTTGGTCCCTTGGATGGCCACTGAGAACGGAGTGGCCAGGAGTACCTGGAAAGGTCCTCCCCACCTTGGCTCGGGAAACTTTCGACGATGCTGTTTCTCCCACACCCAGTCTCCTGGCTGCAGCGGGGTGTCCGGTTCTGCTGGGGGTGTAACGGTGGTGACCTGTGAGTGCAGGGCTCGAGATGCTAGAGTTAGTGCAGTACAGTAACGAGACAATTGTTCTTCTAATTGGTCAGTAAGAGGTTCGGCAGGGGTGTATGGACCCGGCATGGGTCGGCCAGTTATCAGTTCGTAAGGTGATAGTCCTGTGCGTGAATGTGGGTTGCCCCTTGCCGCCAGGAGGGCCAAAGGCAATGCCGACAGCCACGACATCCGTTTCTGGGAGTCGAGAGCTGCGAGTAGGAAGTCTCTGGCTTGTGTGGTGGATGAGGGGGGTGTTGGCATGGGTCATAACCTTACCCATGGTTTCTTTCAGGGTCCTATTGGCCCTCTCTACCAGTCCCTGACTTTGGGGATGGTAAACCGCTCCAAAGCGGTGTTGGATGCCTAGTGCTTGTTCTACCTCCTGTACCATTTTGTTAGCGAAATGCGTCCCATTGTCTGTAGTAATACGTTTCGGGAATCCCCATCGGGGAATGATTTCGCGGGTCAGCGCCTTTACGACAGATGCTGCATCTTCCTTTTTTGTGGGGAATGCCTCTATCCATTTTGAGAACCGGCAGGTGACTACGAAGAAGGTAGCGGAACCCTTCGGTTCGTTGATCCCTGCCCATGTCTGTGAAGTCTATGACTATTTCTTGGAATGGGAAGTGGGGGACCGGGAACTTTCCTGGGGGTCGGGGAATCCCTTTTCGGGGCTGGTGTTGTTGGCAGGTTGTGCAGGCCTCAAACATTTCCTGCGCTATTGGTAGCATGGCTGGGTGCCAGAAATGGCTGTTAATTGGGTCAATGGTGACTCTAGCCCCCCCGTGATGTCGGGAATGTTCGGTGTGTAGCATGAGTCTGAGTGCTCGGGTGGTCAGAACAGGTCTCCCGTCCCCACTCCGGTAGATGCCCTCATTGTCTTTCTTACATCCCTTTCCTAACCACATTGAGACTTCCTCTGGACTTCCCTGGGACTGCATGTGCACTAGATCTATAGGGGAGGTGGTGTACTATGGGATCAGTAGCTATCAGTTGCTGTGTGGGGGAGGACGTATATCCTCCTGCCGCTTTGGCCGCCTCATCTGCAGCGTCGTTTCCCAAAGCTGTTTCTGACCCGTTTTTACAATGTCCCTGACACTTGATAATTGCTAGCTCTGCGGGGAGGTGGATGCTGGCCAGGAGTCGCAAGACTAAATCTCTGTGTCTTAGGGGGCTACCTGTAGAGGTTTTCATCCCTCTCTGGACCGCTTGAGTAGCGTTAACGTGGGCTAACTCATAGACATAATTGCTATCGGTGTAGATGTCAATTCTACGCTCTTCGCTGTGTTCCAACGCCTCGACCATGGCCCTTAGTTCTGCTCTCTGCGCTGAGGGTTGCTCGGTTTCAAGACCACTGCGGAGGGTCGTAAAACCCTTGTCTGTGGTTCCCACTACGGCCCAGACGCGATGTTCCCCCGTTTGCGTGTTTATAGCAACACCCGTCGGTGTACCAAACGTCTTTTGGTGATGTTGTAGGGAGCGGGTCCCCCTGTAAGTCTGGTCGCAATTTTAAGTCACTCTGAATTTTAGGCCAGCATGCATGGGCCACGCCTTGCGTTCCCTCACATAGATTGTCAGACAGGCGCACCCCTTCAGTGGAGTAGCTGACGTGAGGGGACAGGAGTGTTTCCTCGATGTCTCTGGTTTTGCTAGCTGTGGTGATGGTGAAGGCAGCGTTTTCCACTGCCTCTTTTATTCCATGCGCTGTGTGTACTATGGTGGGATGGTTAAGAGTGATGCCTGCTGTTTTCTGGAGGACTCGGGTCGTTGCAATGAGGTGTTTGGCGCATGAGGGGAGTCCTGTCTCGCTAGGTTCGAACATAGAACTATGGTAGTGCAACACATGGCGCTTGCCCTGTTTCTTTTGGTAGAGGACCCCACTAATAGAACTCCCCCTATCAGACACATCAATGTGGAAGGGGAGGTCATAATTAGGGGCCTGGAGTGCTGCCGCAGCGTGGAGTGACTGCTTTAGGTCTGTAAAGGCCTCGTCGGCCTTGGGCATCCCAGGTGAGGGTGGCTTTAAGTTCTTTGCCCCCACGGCTGTAATCAAACGCCGTAAGGCTGCTGTACGGTCCGTGTAGTCAGGGAGGTACTGTCTGCTAAAATTACATAAGCCTAAAAAAGCCATCATTTGCTGTACAGTGTTAGGCTTGGGGTGGGACAGGATAGCAGACTTTGCGTCGTCGGTCATCCCTCGGCTGTTTTCGCCGATGGTACGGCCGAGAAACACCACCGAGGGCTGAGCGATGTGTAGTTTGGACTGTTTACATTTGTACCCTGCTGTGGCCAGTACTTGGAGGACTCTGCGGGTGGCTTCTAGACATTGCGCCTTACTCTCGGCGGCCACTAGAAGGTCGTCCACGTACTGTACTAAAAACTGTCCCTTCAGGGAGGTCGGTAGTCCTGAGATCCTGGCCCACATAATCATTAAAGATAGTGGGCGTGCTTCTGTATCCTTGGGGCATGCGAGTGTAGGTGAGGTGTTCACCTTCCCACGTAAAGGCAAAAATATCGCGGGAAGCGGGGTCGAGATTGATGCAGAAAAAAGCATTAGCTAGGTCTATGGCGGAAAAGAACCGGTGTTGTGGCCCTATCTGAAGTAAGGCTGCTAAAGGATTGGGGACTCTTTCTGGTGGGCCTAGGGTGCGGTCATTTACCCCACGTAAGTCGTGGGCCATCCTCCAGGTGCCATCAGGTTTCTTAACTGGGAGGATGGGGGTGTTCCAGGGAGAGCTGGATGGGATTAACACCCCTGCTGCATTGAGGCCTTTTATGGTATCTGTGATCCCAGCCTGGGCCTCGGGTTTGACGCGGTATTGGGGTTGCCATACGGGCTGGGCGTCGGGCATCAAGGGTATGGTCACGGTGTGACGGGTCTGCCCCATGTCGTAAGGACCGGAGGCCCACAGGTGTGTGGGGAGCTTAGTAAGCATGTCCTCCACTTCCCAGTCTAATTCATGGGGAGGATGGGGTTCGGGAAGTAATAGCTCTCTTTGCATTTTTTCACCGATGCAGGGGCTTTTTCTGCATAAGGTGGTGATTCTGTACATGGGTCCCCCTTTTTGTTTGTGTGTGTGGGGGTTGTCTGTTGGGAGCCACTCGGCCTCCCGGCCCCGAAGGACCATTGGCCCCAAGGCCGCCGGGGAGGAGTGGCTTTCCACAGCCAACGTGAGGTGGGGAACTGAATGTGAAACACGGTACATTCTCTCAACCTCGGGAGGGAGGACGGCCCCTGCCGCCACCCATTCAGGGCGATGTAGAGGTCTTGATGTTTTAGCGTGTGTAGGGTCCCTTGCAGAGTGGCATTCCACTCGTCTATATATACATCGTCTCCCTCTGGGAGGACTGCAATGGTGGTATGCAGGGGAGTTTTGGGGGGCAAATAGTTACCCTACGCTAACACCCACGGTGCCCAGGTTTCCCAATCTTGGGCAATAGTAGGGTCTGAACTGGGTAGAAGTCTCATCCAAAACACGTCAGTGTGGGAGACAGGGAGGGGGGCCGTGGGGAGTAGGGGAAGGAATGTGGTAGGGTTAGGGCCTGTTGGGTCGGGGGTGTTGCGCAGACATTGGATAGTCGAATTCATCCGGCAGAGTAAATCTCTACCGAGGAGGGGAACGGGGCAGGAGGCGGAGTAAAGAAACTGGTGATAAGCGTCCAGTTTAAACCCTTGCACACGCAACGGTTGGGTGAAGGGGTTGCTGTCGTGGACCCCGGAGAAACCTACGGTGGTGAGTGAACGAGACGATAGGGGGGGTGCGTGACCCCCAAGGTCTGTCAGAGTTGAAACAGTGGCCCCGGTGTCGACCAAAAATTTAATTGGGCGACCTTCCACGGTGAGTGTGAGGTATGGTTGATGTTCTGTAAGGATTATGGGGCTGTCCTCACCAGGTTTCTCCGGGGTGTCCTATGCTTGTGGGCTGGGGTACTGCCAATTTAGGAAGATCCCGGCACCCGGGGGTTGTTGACCGGGGCTGCTGGGCTTGGTCTGTCAAGGAAGGGGCTACTTTGTTTGGACATTCCCTGAAAAAATGCCCAAGTTGGTGACATCTATAACAGGGATTCCCGGGTCCGGGACGTCGAATCCCTCGCCCACGACCTTTACCCCGCATGCCACCCTGGGGATTATGCCATCTAGGGGTTGGGGAAGGTTCGGGAGGACCAGGTGGTGCTCCCCATTCCCCGTACCACGAAGGCTGGGGGCCCCATGGCCCGGCTCCTGGAGCCATTTGGGTCACTGAGGGTCCTGGGGGGGCAGGGGGAGGCATCAAGGGCAATTGGGTTTTACCAGTAGGGTCCGCTATTTTGCTGCGCTTGTCTTTCTCTTGTTCGTTTTTTAACTGTAATTTGGTAAGAGCTAATCTCAGTATCTTTTCCTCATCTATCTCTTTGTCTGGCTCTTCCTCAAACTTTTCTAGATAGTGAAGGACAGCTCCCTCCCACTCGGTGTGATCTTTCATTCTTAAGTTGATCACGTCATCGAGCCGTGCGCGGACTGAGTGAGGCAAAAGTTTCTCAACAGCGGCCCTGAACATGCAGTTAGTGTCCCCTAATGGGTTAACCCCATGATGATCTTCCCACTTTTGCTCTAATTTTTTAACAAAATCTGCCGGTCCCCCTTTTCCTTTCCGGTAAATGAACCCTTCTATTCCTAATCTGGACTGCCGGTGGGGATATTTTTCTCTAAGTGCCTCCCACCAGTTACCTCGGAAGAGGTCAAACCGGTCTCTATCAGGGCGTTGCTCTGTGTCCGCTGTCCTCTCTATATCTCTGCATGCGGTGACTCCCTGGCATCTCACTAGTACTGCTCTAATGTCACCCATAGCTAGATTGTCAGTGGCAGTCAGGGTTTCGAATCTACGTATCCAGGGGTTGGCTCCATCCTTTAACGGTGGGAGCGAGTCTACCAGGGCCTTCATGTCACGATGACACCATGGCTGGTACGTGTCGACCCCCTCCCTCCCTGGGACTTCCACCAACGGACCTAGGAACGTTGCCCTCTCCACATGGGGGTATTCTGATCCCCAACTGTCATGCAATGTGTCGAATTCACGGTTATAATTTTCTTTCTTACTTTCACCTTTCCCTCTGTTCCCCGAGTGGCGGGGTGTGGAGAGTGGGTGGTTCTGCTTTTCCCTGTTCTCCTTTTGTCTCCCCCGAGTGCGGGATGCTATGCTCTCACTCGGTGGGGTTTTAACTACCTTTGTCTTCCTGCCTTCTTTCCTTCTCCTCTCGTGGCTATGCTCCGCACTACCCACAGTGCGACACGCTGTTGGCCCCGAACGTCCGCGTATGACGATCACTTTCTGTCGCTTACTTTTTTCTTTTGCTGGGTGTATGTCCCACCTCTTGTGTCCCTGTGTTCCTTGCTTGCCCCTCTCCTCTGCATCTTCGCTATCGCTAGAGTCTGTTGCTGTACTGTCCTCTGCTTCACCCTCACTATTGCTTTCTTCCTGCTGTTTCTCGTAACTTTCCTCTCTGTCCTCATCCACCCCTTCAGGGCGTGTTAGTCCCCATTCGAATGGGATGGGGTCGACGACCGAGGCGCGTGATATGACTAACATGGGCGCCTGCATTACGGACAGGTTTTTTAAACCGGAATCAAAAACATCGCAATATGAGGGCATCGGTTCAGACAGCCGTGCTCTTTCTGTTTTCTTGGTGTTACTTGAGTCTTTTTTATTATTGTTTTGTTGTTGTTGTTCCGTCGGGGTCTCTTCTAAAGTGGGATACATTGGTTCCGTCGGTGGCGCGTATGGGGGCGGTCGGAAGCCCTTAGTCGCTTTAGTGTGAGCGGTTGGTCGCGGTTCCTCTTTATATGTCGGTTGTATCAGTGTCACTGGTCCTGGGGAAGTCGTCCCTTCGGGGGGTAGTGTCTGTGTCAGGGCGGTGCGAATAACTTCCCATCTATCGATTCTTTCGAGCATTTCATCGTTCTTTTTGTCAGGTCGGTGGTGACCGGCGGCTGCTTTTATTGCTTGCAGACGGGCTGTCTCTACTTTCACCCAGTCACCTACTTTTTGTAAGTCATCTCTGTTATAAGGGCCTTTAACAGGGAACAAGCCCTTCTGGTGCCATATTTTACAATATTTGGGGATGCGCTGCACCCATTTTTCTTGTTCTTTTTTGGTTATACCCTGATTATTACCCTGATCGCTGATCGCATTAGTCGCATTAGTCTGTTATAGATGTATTCTTTGACCCGAGTTAGCTGCGCGTCCGCAGTGTCTTTTAGGTTTGCCATGGCGTTTACTATATTATGATATTTTTATCGAATTCACGAGGTTGACTCCCCTTAGGCTTTGACATTACGCTTGTTCGTACGTTCCGCAAACGTCAAAATGCGCGGGGCTGCCTCTCGTCAAGTTTAAATTGTAAAAGCAAAAAACCGAAAAAATTTGAAAAAAGTACAAAAATTACAAAAAAGTAGAAAATAAAGTAAAATGTTTTAGTAAAAAATTTAACATATAAAAAAATAAAAAATAAAAATTAATAAATAAAGTAAAATATAAAAAAAATTAAAATTGAAACATTTACCCAATACAAATGCAAAAGTGAAAAATAAAAAGTGAAAAATTAAAAAATTTAATTATTATTTTTTAAATTAAAAAATAATTAAAAAAATGTAATTAAATTAAAAAATTAAAAATTAAAAAATTAAAAATGTTTCAATATTAAAATATTAAAATATAAAAATAAAAAGTAATCAATACAAATACCAAAAAATAATAGTTTTATTTTATTTATTTTTATCTATTTATTTCTCTTCAATACTATTCTTATGATATTATTATTTATTATTATTATAAATGTATCTATTTTATTCTTTATCTATTTGTTTATCTTCAATACTTTTCTTATGATATTATTATTTATTATTATTATAAATGTATCTATTTTATTATTATTAGTTATTTTTTTTTTTTTTATATTCTCGCGGTCCGGCATCGTTGGTGTTAATAGTTACATGTATACGCGGGGTTGTCTCCCGTCAGGCCTTTTTTTTTTTTGGGATATTTTTTTATGAATACTCTCGTCCGGTATTCTTGTTTAAACAATTACACATAAAAGGAATACTCTCGTCCGGTATCCTTGACTCAAACAATTACACATAAAAGGAATACTCTCGTCCGGTATCCTTGACTCAAACAATTATACATAAAAAGGAATACTCTCGTCCGGTATCCTTTACTTAAACAATTACACGTTAAAAGGAATACTCTCGTCCGGTATCCTTAACTTGAACAATTACGCGTTAAAGGACTACTCTCGTCCGGTAGCCTTATCCGTTACGCATTAAAGGAATACTCTCGTCCGGTATCCTTGTCTTGAACAAGTACGTGTTCCAGGCCTACTCTCGTCCGGTAGCCTTTTCCTAAATAATTACATGTATTTACGGGGCTGCCTCCCGCCAGGCTTTAATTTCCGGGAATACTCGAAGTATCGTTTTCCAATTGTTACATGTATTGACGGGGCTGCCTCCCGCCCGGCTTTTGACTTGTCTTGTATTCGAATACTCTTGTCCGGTACTCTTGTCTTTAATAATTACATGTTAGCCCCTAACCGTCACTGACGCGGGTTTACGACATGAACTACATAAGGCATACAACACAATCAAAGCAATGTAATATCGTTCTTCCAATATAACATGAATACCTCACGAAGGTCGACAGAAAGGCCGTCACTCACCCGCGTCTCTTCCTACAAGACTATGTCCTATTGATCTAATTTAAATCCCGTCTATAATAAGGGATTGTCCTACGCAGTTTTAGTCCATTTTCCTAAAGACAAGGTTACTGCTTACCTATTCAGATGGGGCCCACTGAAGAGACGCGTCGGTGTTGTGGTCCTTCCGATCGTCTAGGAGGTGGATGGAGGTTCCGTGGTCCAACTCGGTTCGTCCCTTGGGACCGAATCCCGGACGAGCCCCCAATTGTTGTCTAGTAAAATGATCGAGTTGGGTTATAATTATATGGAACCCTCCTAAGTAAAAATTGAGTTCAACACTTGAATTGAGTTGACGATTCCCGTTATTTTATTAAGTATAAAACAAGGTCTATCAATAGAATATTACAAGAACGATATTACAGGTATATCAGCTACTCAGTACTGAGCTCTCAACACGTAAGAAGAGACAATGACACTCGCTCGAGCGCCACAGGGCTAACACACACATGTCAGTGTCCAGTTGGGGTTTTTAAGTGTTGAGTTCCCGCCCTTCAGATGGAACGGTTCTTCTTCTCAGAGTATCTGGTGTATCAGTTCGTCATGCCCAAGTTGAGAGCAAGCCTTCACTTCCAGGTGCGACGCCGATAAGCGTCGCTTGTGGTTTTTCTGTTTCTGCTTCGATCGTGGGTTTTCCACAGGTGTTTAGACTTGATGAACTTTTGGCATGCGTCATTTGTCTTATCGCCTGAGTTTTCAAGGCCTGCACTCGAGCTGACCTTTGTCTCCTACACAGTACATTTACTCTTGTCATCAGTTTTCCGTCTACAAAACCAAACCTGCTACTTTTTTAATTGATGCCCTAAGCCGCCGCGGGTATAACTAGCCTCTCCAGAAATACGACAAGGAGGTCAGGTGATCTTCTGCCTGTCTCTCTGTCTCTCTCTCTGTCTCTCTGTCTCTCTCTGTCTTTCTGTCTCTTGCTGTCCGGGCCTCGCTGTCTCTCTCTCTCTCTGTCTCTCTGTGTGTGTGTGTCTGTCTGTCTGTCCGTCTGTCTCTGTGTGTGTCTCTTTCTCTCTCTCTCTGTCTCTCTCTCTGTCTTTCTGTCTCTCTCTGTCTCTCTCTCTCTCTCTCTCTCTCTCTCTCTCTCTTTCTGACTGTCTTCATCTGTGTCTGTTTTTCTCGTTCTGTCTCTCTTTCGAGATTCGAAGGACTTTATTTGCATGAAAAACGTGCGTTAAATTGCGAAAGCACAAAAGGTAAACTAATGTCTGTGTGTCTGTCTGTCTGTCTGGTAACATGTGAGGAGGTGATGGAAGCAGGGAGACATGTGGTGCTGGTGCTCTGATAGATATCACATGATTCACAGCGAAGGGTCAGAGGTCGTGGCGGGGGTCGCGGGCGGGAGATTAGACCGGGGGGAGGGGTCGGCAGGGTCGCCGTAGTGATGGAGGCTGCGCTCAGACTACACCTCCGAAAGTATCGCTTTGCCCCGTCTAGTGAAACGAGGGAGTCGTCAGAGTGTGTGTGAACACACTCTCAGCGCTGTCACCACAGTGCAGAACAAAGGAGCCATACACGGCCTGGGGCGCTGGGGTCTGGGGACCGGGCGGCTGGTCCAGCTGGTCTGCCCACCAGCCATCGCTACAGACCCAGCCAGCCACAGCCTTCCCCAGCTACGTCCTCAGAGCCTGTCTGAGCTCATCTCGGAGCTCTGGCCCTCCCCTTTCTTTCCTCTTTCATTCTGTACCCTGTAGCCTTTAGCCTGTAGATAGCACACTGTACCCTTTAGCCTGTAGATAGCACACTGTACCCTTTAGCCTGTAGATAGCACACTGTACCCTGTAGCCTTTAGCCTGTAGATAGCACACCGTAGCCTTTAGCCTGTAGATAGCACACTGTACCCTGTAGCCTTTAGCCTGTAGATAGCACACTGTACCCTTTAGCCTGTAGATAGCACACTGTAGCCTTTAGCCTGTAGATAGCACACTGTACCCTGTAGCCTTTAGCCTGTAGATAGCACACTGTAGCCTTTAGCCTGTAGATAGCACACTGTACCCTGTAGCCTTTAGCCTGTAGATAGCACACTGTAGCCTATAGCCTGTAGATAGCACACTGTACCCTGTAGCCTTTAGCCTGTAGATAGCACACTGTACCCTGTAGCCTTTAGCCTGTAGATAGCACACTGACCCTGTAGCCTTTAGCCTTGTGGCCCGCCCCCTCCCTAGCGTTAACGTGGGCTCTGGGTTTAATAAAAGCTTAGTTGAAGTGAACCCACTCCTTCAGTGTATCCAGTTACTCTGCTGGCACAATGTGCACAAAGCCTGTTTTGTATTCACAGAAGCCTCCTCTGAGTCATGGTGCTGGGGGGCGGGGGGTTGGTAACGACACCCTGGGAGAGCTCAACCGTCATCACAAAGGCCCCCCCCCCCTCGCCGCCCTTCCGGCTGCATTGTTGCGGGGCTTGGTGAAGGGGTGAGGTCTTCAAACACCCAGGAGGATCAGGTGGTCTCCGTCAGCGTGTAGGGTAGCCTCGGCCTGCCCCCCCAGACGGCTCTGGACCAGGACTAGGATCAGGTGGTCTCCGTCAGCGTGTAGGGCAGCCTCGGCCTGCCCCCCCAGACGGCTCTGGACCAGGACTAGGATCAGGTGGTCTCCGTCAGCGTGTAGGGTAGCCTCGGCCTGCCCCCCCAGACGGCTCTGGACCAGGACTAGGATCAGGTGGTCTCCGTCAGCGTGTAGGGCAGCCTCGGCCTGCCCCCCCAGACGGCTCTGGACCAGGGCTAGGATCAGGTGGTCTCCGTCAGTGTGTAGGGCAGCCTCGGCCTGCCCCCCCAGACGGCTCTGGACCAGGGCTAGGATCAGGTGGTCTCCGTCAGTGTGTAGGGCAGCCTCGGCCTGCCCCCCCAGACGGCTCTGGACCAGGGCTAGGATCAGGTGGTCTCCGTCAGTGTGTAGGGCAGCCTCGGCCTGCCCCCCCAGACGGCTCTGGACCAGGGCTAGGATCAGGTGGTCTCCGTCAGCGTGTAGGGCAGCCTCGGCCTGCCCCCCCAGACGGCTCTGGACCAGGGCTAGGATCAGGTGGTCTCCGTCAGCGTGTAGGGCAGCCTCGCGTGCGTGCGTGTGTGTGTGTTCTGGAAGTGACATCATAAGAAAGGGACGATCTAGTTTTAACATAAGATGTGGTGTATCTATCCCAGATGGAGAATTAGGGTCCTTTATAGTATAGAAACTATTCTATAGTAAACTATACCATAGTGACTATGATACAGTATACTATAGTATAGCCTCTATACTATAGTATGGGGGGACATGGTCCTTGAGCAAGGCAGACCTGGAGGTTTTTGCTGGCCCCACAAGCACGGCTAGCTCCTCTTGTCCAAGCGTCTTGCCCAAGGAAACGTGGGCAGCGATGGCACCCCAGCTGGGGTTAACCAATAACACGGCAGCCGTTCTCACCCCAGATCTTACGTCCGAGGGGAGAAAAATGAGAGATTGAATGAATCCTCTCACTGGTTGACCAATCACAAGCAGGTCTGGAGGTGAGGCTTACCTCACCTGTGTGTGTCTTATAGACGCACCGCACACACACACTGGTGTGTGTGAGTACTGGCTCTGTGTGAGAGTCCCGACCAGCCATCACCAGATGGGCTCTCACTCTGCATGTAAATATAGACGCTTGTTCCTGCTGTAGACGTGCTGTTCTCACACACACACACACACACACACACACACACACACACACACACACACACACACACACAGAGCGGTGATGTAATGATTTAATGGGATTTGAGTGTGTCGTGCTCTTTAAAAACATAAAGCCAGCGGTGTCTGTCCAACTGGGACGTCTTGAGACGTCTTGGAATGTGTCATACTGCGTTTGCCTGATTCAATCCCCACGCGCGTTGATTGAATAAATTCACAGCCAAGTTATTAAAGAGGACATTTCATACAGTGGTAGACTGTGGTGTACTAAACATGGTTGAGGAGTAACTAATATCTATAAATACATCTCAGATAAGGGATTAACTCATTCATATAGATGAAGAACATGAATGGTTGTGTTTGTCTCAGAGTTTAAGTTTTAAACAATGCGTGCCATTTTATGATGTGATGCTTGAGAAGGTAGGTGATTGATAGTGTTAAAGGTATGGTGAGGTATACATGTTAGCAGAAGGTAGGTGATTGATAGTGGTAAAGGTATGGTGAGGTATACATGTTAGCAGAAGGTAGGTGATTGATAGTATTAAAGGTATGGTGAGGTATACATGTTAGCAGAAGGTAGGTGATTGATAGTGGTAAAGGTATGGTGAGGTATACATGTTAGCAGAAGGTAGGTGATTGATAGTGGTAAAGGTATGGTGAGGTATACATGTTAGCAGAAGGTAGGTGATTGATAGTATTAAAGGTATGATGAGGTATACATGTTAGCAGAAGGTAGGTGATTGATAGTATTAAAGGTATGGTGAGGTATACATGTTAGCAGAAGGTAGGTGATTGTTAGTAGTAAAGGTATGGTGAGGTATACATGTTAGCAGAAGGTAGGTGATTGATAGTGTTTAAGGTATGGTGAGGTATACATGTTAGCAGAAGGTAGGTGATTGATAGTGTTAAAGTAGGTAAAGAGTATAAAGTCTCCCTAACAAATGTCCTGTTTCGCTCAAAGTGGTAGAGCAAGGTATTCACCCCTGGCAGGGTTAGGGGTTCCATTCCCTGTGTAGCTCAACTGGTAGAGCAAGGCATTAGCACTGCCAGAGTTGGGGGTTAAATTCCCATGGATGGCATAGCAACCAGTTGGAATCAGCCCTTTGGATAAAAGTGTCCTACTAGTAATGCACAAGTCATTCAATATTGTACTCAGGTTCAATACTTGATGCATACAAGCTCATATGGAATAGGTACTGTTCCTACTGATGGTGGTAACGCATGGAACTATGGGCCAACGGCTCGCTACGCCTGGGATGTTCTACATGAGGATTTATCGAGAAGACACGGTCGACAGCTGCGCCCGAGTCTTCTAGGGATGGAACTCGACGTTATTCTGCCCCAGCTGTTCCCAGATCAGATGATACTCCTAGAACGGCTGTCTCGGTGCTGTGTAGTCCTGTAGTCCAGACTCTGTACCTCGTACCTATGATGTCGTTATTTATTCAGTCAAATCGTTTTATTCGGGCGCCTCTTCTGGAAGACTGAAAGGCTGGAATTCCAGAGTTTTCAATTCCTGATTCCAAAGATTGGGTAACTATCATATATGTGTGCTGTAATTTAGCATGACCGTGTATCCTGGCACCCCGATGTGTTCCATAGCAGGGTCAGAGTGGGAGTTCTGTTTGAGTTTAACACAAAGTCAAAGACACTGTTCTGGAACCTGGAGTTCTTCAGGGTTCCAGGTGAGCGAACTCGAGTCGAGTTCAGGTCTAGGATTGAGCTTTCCAGACCTGCTTCTTGGACCTGGTCTCGCTCTAGTGGACGCACGTCTCTGGTACGTCTGCTGGTGAACTGCTGAGGTTCTGGTCCTGCACCTGGAAACAAGTTGTGGGATATCTCAAACTTGGACATGAATTCCGGCTTGATTTGTTCGATTTGTTTTGGTTCCAGAAGAGCTGAGCCTTGAACTGTGGCAGCGCGGTTTGCTGAGCTTGGACAGGAGTCTGACTAATGTGTTCTCACAGCAGATGTTAAAATCAACCCCCTGTCCAACACTGAAGATCGGACTAATCATGGTACAAATGAATCCCACTGTGGGAATATCTTGTAGGACCTGGTGGGTCTGTGTTTGCAGTATTTCAGCTCGTGGATCCCATGGGAACCAGACTATAGCAACGTTCTCCGTTCTCAGGAAGTCTAGTCCCAGCGCGGTGGGGAGATCCGGTCTCCAGCTGCTGCTGGCTCCTGTGTGGAGGAACATCTGAGCCTCTCGTCCGTAAAGTGTAGCCTGAAGCCACTGGAGTCCAGGTGTCGTGACCTTTCATCGACCCTCATGGTGACATCAGCAACCTTTCATCGACCTTTGTGGTGCCTCTAAGTAAGCAGCTGTGTGCAACAGCAGTGATGTCGTTACGGGGGGGGGGGGGGGGGGGGGGATTCAACATCTGGCCGGGCTCCTTGTTCATTAGAACCATTCCATTATGGGTCATCAAAGTTTCATTCATTAGTACGTCAGTATCATTGGGCGTAGAGCTTATTCACCTGGTGGCCATGTTTGTTAGTGGGGTGGGAAAAAACTTCTACAGACTTCTCAATGCGACCTGGGTGGGGAAATGGAATGCAGAACAAAAGAATAGTTATTGACTTTCAATGAGTTCTGATTCTAGAATGTTTACCCAACCAGCTGACCAACATGGCTGCCAGGTGAACAAAGTCTATTGGCTAACAAACTGGGGTCAAAATTCCCTTTCATCAAAGAGCTGGTCAAATGTCCAAGTGATAGTTTGACCCTTTACTGTTTTAATGTCACACACAAACAGGATGTTCCAAGAACGACGGCCTGAAGGATGAAGGCCCGGCCTTTATTGAGTTGTTAAAAGTGTCTGATTTCTCTTCCATCTTGGTAATGATTCTCCTAATGGGCACTGGTGGAGTTGACTATTAATCATTATTGATTAGTTCTCCTGACTTCTCTTTCCGTGACACCTGGTTGTCCTCATCGTCCCATAACGAACAGCCCTGCTGTTATTTTTGCTGTCAACTTTTCTGTTGTTGATCAACCATACGCTTATATTGACTTGCTTTGACATACAGTACTGTTTTATTATAGCTGCATTACTGCACTTGTATCTTACCTTGGAAGCTTCCTCCAGCGTTTGACCATCTTGTTGATGGTAGGCTTCGACCGTCTGGCTTGAGCTGCCATGTCTCAGTAATGCAGGGATGAGTTAGAAAATGGCTCCCGTTTTAACCGCAGGTATCGTCGGCCTAAAAGAGATCTTCAAAGGCGCTCTCTCAAGCCGGCTAAAATGCTTTATCGAGCTGAGAGACGGTATGTCTTTAACCGTTTCCATGTCTTCCTCCTCTCTCCTCCTCCTCCTCCTCCTCCTCCTCCTCCTCCTCCTCCTCCTCCTCCTCCTCCTCCTCCTCCTCCTCCACAGATCCAGCATGCCGATGGCAGGATGGACCCTCCTGGTCAACTGAGACGACCTCGTGACCCAACCGCCCTCTCTCCCAGGTGGCGCCCCCGTCCAGCGCCGGTCCGGTCAGGATGCCTGGATGGCGTTCCCGCTGGCGGCTGGTCTTGCTCAACGCCCTGACCTGCGGCCTGGAGATCTGCCTGGCGGCCGGCATCACCTACGTCCCCCCACTGCTGCTGGAGGCTGGCGTGCAGGAGAGATACATGACCATAGTCCTAGGTAGGTCCTGGAGCCAAGACTAGAGACCAGGGTCCTAGGTAGGTCCTGGAGCCAAGACTAGAGACCAGGGTCCTAGGTAGGTCCTGAGCCAAGACTAGAGACCAGGGTCCTAGGTAGGTCCTGGAGCCAAAGACTAGAGACCAGGGTCCTAGGTAGGTCCTGGAGCCAAGACTAGAGACCAGGGTCCTAGGTAGGTCCTGAAGCCAAGACTAGAGACCAGGGTCCTAGGTAGGTCCTGAAGCCAAGACTAGAGACTAGGGCTCAAGGACCTTGGGGATCGAACCCCGTAGCTTTCAGCTGGGAGTCTTAACGGCGACCACACACACTATGGTTGTTGTTGTTGTACTGGCATGTCCTTAAGCCTTGAATTGAATGGGGAAAAAAGGGGTAGAAAGTTCTGGAATAATGGGAGATACGTGTACTCGCATCCTAACAGCATTAGGGTTAAGGTTAATGGTTAGGATTAATGGTTATGTTTAGGGTTAAGGTTAACGGTTAGGATTAATGGTTATGTTTAGGGTTAAGGTTAACGGTTAGGATTAATGGTTATGTTTAGGGTTATGGTTAACGGTTAGGATTAATGGTTATGTTTAGGGTTATGGTTAGGATTAAGGATTCAGGGTTATGGGTTATGTTTAAGGTTAATGGTTACGGGTTGTGTTTAGTGTTAAGATTAAGGGTTACTGGTTAACTGAAAGGCATTGTGGGGGGCTGGGAGAGAATGGAGACAAAAGAACGATGAAGCAGACGCACATTTGCACAACACACACCGTTTGTTCCGAGCGATTTGCATTCGCCATCGCCATCTTTCATTTTTTATTTGCATGAAATTGACTGGAGCTATTCCGACCAAATCAATCACAAGTTACAGACAAGCCTTGTTCCTGGAGGTAAAGGGAACCCGTAGAGAAGATGATGAAGAGGGACTGAAGCACATGACTTGAGTTACGTGAGGTATTTAAGGAATCTGTCCCCCTGCTGCTGGTTCACATGCTGACCCTGAGAGATCTGGGAATCTGTCTTATCATCATGTTAATGAGACGAGCCATGAGTCCCTCTCAGCTAGACATGGGTTCTCCTCTCATCTAGACCTCAGTCTCTCATCTAGACCTCAGTCCTCCTCTCATCTAGACCTCAGTCTCTCATCTAGACCTCAGTCTCTCATCTAGACCTCAGTCCTCTCATCTAGACCTCAGTCTCTCATCTAGACCTCAGTCCTCTCAGCTAGACCTCAGTCCTCCTCTCATCTAGAACTGAGTCCTCTCATCTAGACCTCAGTCATCTCAGCTAGACACTTCTTCTTCTTCTTCACCAAGAAGTGGAAGTGAAGAGGAACACAGAAGTGGGCCTTATTCACCCAGTGGCCATTTTGCGGTCCTAAACATTAGCTGAGCGGGAGAGTGTTAAGAACCAATAAGGCAGCTAGGTGAATCATGTCCATACATTTGGGTTTCAGTGTGTTGACAGTTTTTCATCATAACATGTGCGACAGAAATTGATTGCTTCCTAGAGGGTACATTGTGTGTGCTTTCATACCATGAAGAATAGGAAGAAAACTCGCAAATTGTTTACAGCTTTATACATTTTCATGTAAATTTACAAGTGCCTCAGTTCCACAGTTCCTCTTTCTGTTAATTTCATTTATAAATACACTTCCTCTGGCCATGACCGCATATTCAGCAGATTAAAGGTAGCGTCGGCTACTTTGGAGAAACCAGCCAAGGTAAGATCGAGTTTGAAAGTATCAAACCTAATAAATCCCACCCCTCCCTTCAGGCCTCCCTCCAAAGCCCCTCCCCCAAAACACACAACTAGCACGCTAGCTTTAGCAACAGGTCGCCTAGCCCTGTGGAGGACTCCGGTCATGTGTTACTGGGGCCACAAGTAGCCAGAGAGCCTGGAGCCACAAGTAGCCAGAGAGCCTGGAGCCACAAGTAGCCAGAGAGCCTGGGGCCACAAGTAGCCAGAGAGCCTGGGGCCACAAGTAGCCAGAGAGCCTGGGGCCACAAGTAGCCAGAGAGCCTGGGGCCACAAGTAGCCAGAGAGCCTGGAGCCACAAGTAGCCAGAGAGCCTGGGGCCTTGAGGGGGGGGGGGGGAGTGCAGACGGAGCCCGCCGACAGGCTGAAGGGCCAGGCTTCATTTCATCATCATATTTAACGTCCGCAAACTACCGAGGACCAAATGTGCCCCAGAAATGATTAATGAATCACGTTTAGTCGGGATCTATGACCTCTTCGAACAGCTGAGGGTTCCCGAAGGCGGTGAGATGTATTTCTCGTCCATCGTCTCCTAAACGGACCTCGCTGTAAAGTAATCTGAACGCGCGTGGCTCACCTGCTAGTTTGTGATGGAGGGAGTGAGGAGGGAGATGGATATGGTGCCCTGGGAGGATTAAAGCTGTAGCGCTGGCTTCTCAGATAGCAACCAGACGCGCTAGCTCACCGCCATTAGCTGGCCCACCGGGCCCTCAGGTCTTACTCTCTTCTCCAGTGTCCTATCATGTTCCTCTCACCCTGCGCTCTTGCTCTTGCTCTCGCTCTCGCTCTCGCTCTCTCCACCTCTGTGGTCATCACACTCTTTCTGTCAGAGGAGAGAGAGAGGCGGGGGGGGGGGGGGAGAGATTAGTTGTGTGATCTGTTTGTGATCCACAGGCTGCTGTTCTTAGCCTGTCCTCGGGGACGCTAGCATGAGGCCACCACTGAGTGCTAACTCACATGTTGTCTCCGTGTGAAAATAAGCCAGGTATGGCCCAATTTCCTTTTTAATTAGAGGCCGACATCTGGAGGGAAAAAGAGAGATTAGAGATTGTGTGTGTGTGTGTGTGTGTTTGAGAGACAGGGCTGAGGTCTGGTTAAACTAGATTAGATAAGAGAACTGCTATCTGAACGCATTTTACACCGAGGGCCTTGACAGCTCAACAGACGTTTATACCAGCTGGCCAACACAATAAACCTCTACAAAGAAACACAAGCATACAATCGTATCGCACGCAAACATGCGTTTCAACATTAGTGTTTATCTTTCAGTCCGAGAGCTTATGAAGGGTCTCCCATATTTCTGTAAATGTTTCCGCTTGAGATTTTGAAAGTAAAGTTCAATTAGAAAAGAAAGTGTGACGTGAACTCCAACCGATGCATCACGGCCCTGGGTTACTTTAGACGACTTGTTCCAGTCATAGAGGTACATGGGACGCACTCCGTTTTGAACCAGGTATGAGGAGAGGACAAATGAATGGCCTACATTATGAATTACAGGAACGGGAGAAAAGTCAAATAGGGAAGATGTACCCTTTTTATGGATAAACATAAACCGATATATAACTAAATAATAAAAAATACATTGTGTATGTGTGTGTGTGTGTGTGTGTGTGTGTGTGTGTGTGCGCGTCTGTGTGTGTGTGTTTATGTGTGTGTGTGTGCGCGTCTGTGTGTGTGCGTGCGCGTCTGTGTGTGTGTGTGTGTGTGTGAGCGCGTCTGTGTGTGTGTGTGTGTGTGTGTGTGTGTGTGTGTGTGCGTGCGTGTGTGCGCGTGTGCGCAGGTGTCGGACCGGTGCTGGGCCTACTGTTCATCCCTCTGATTGGCTCCGCCAGCGACCAGTGCAGCAGCAGCTACGGGCGTCGCCGGCCCTTCCTCTGGCTGCTCTCCCTGGGGGTCCTTCTGGCTCTGCTCATCATCCCCCACGCCGACCTGCTGGCCGCTCGCCTGGCCTGGGGGGGGCCACGCCCTGCAGGTACTGGGACCACCCTTAGGGTCTGGGAGTCACCTGAGCTGCTTTTATATATGAAGTGTGAAGGATAGATAATATAATGTGTGAAGCCATCGGTTCATATGTGATCTATACAATGAAGGACTCTGTTTGATCTATAGATTAGGGGGCTGTGTTTACACGTTGACGGGGTCTCTGTTGCAGGTGGGGTTCCTGATCTTCGGGGTGGTTCTGCTGGACTTCTGCGGCCAGGTGTGCTTCACGCCCCTGGAGGCGCTGCTCTCTGACCTGTACCGGGACCAGGAGGACCTGGCCTTCTCCATGTTCTCCTTCATGGTGAGCCTGGGCGGCTGCGTGGGCTACCTGCTGCCCGCGCCTGGACTGGAGCCGCGGCCTGCTGTCCGTCTACCTGGGGGGCCAGGCCGAGTGCCTCTTCACCATCCTCATCCTCATCTTCGTCTCCAGCGGTGCTGGTCACCATGAAGGCGTCGGAGGAGCCGGCGCGCCCGGGGGCGGGGGTGGGGCGGAGGGGTCGCTGGAGGCCGGGGGCCCGGGGGCCCGGGCGGGCCCCCGCGCTCCTCCTCTCCTCGTCCTGCTGCGGCGCGGCGCGGTGCAAGCTGAGGGCGATGAGGTCACTTCCTCTGCTGTGCCTGCTGAGGACCTGCTGCTCCATGACGCCCGCCATCTACCGCAGCTACTGCCACGTCCCGGCCGTGATGCGCCAGCTGTGCGCTGTGCAGCTCTGCAGCTGGGTGGCCGTCATGTCCTTCATGATCTTCTACACCGACTTCGTGGGGGAGGGGCTGTACCAGGGCGTTGCCCAGCGCCCCGCCCGGCTCCGCGTCCCGGGAGAGATACGATGAAGGTAGGGGGGGGAAGGGAGAGAGAGAGAGAGAGAGAGAAGAGAGAGAGAGAGAGAGATGTGACAGCACCACTGTCACATTTCTCATTTCGCTACAGACTCTGTGTTTTCACACATGCTCCCTGAGTTCTCACACATCGCCTTCAGACGATGTATTTTGAGTACAGTTGAATGTGAAGTCATTAGGAAAATATAACTTCTTCCTAATGAGCCATAAGAGCCTGTGAGGGCCATCAAAACCTTTTGGACAAATCTGATTCCTTACTATTTATAATTGTAATCAGTTTTTTTTGTGTGTGTGTTGTGTTCTTTTGTAGCAACAGTCTACTGGTCTCCACTGCCTCTCTTATGTCTTCTACTTGTCTTTACTGTCCTCTACTGCCCTCTACTAACTCTTACTGTCTTTTACTGGTTACTACTGTCTTCTGCTGTACACTAACTAACTGTCCTGTACTGCCCTCTACTGTCCTGTACTGTCCTGTACTGTCCTCTACTGTCCTGTACTGTCCTCTACTATCCTTTACTGTCCTGTGCTGTCCTCTACTGTCCTGTCCTCTACTGTCCTGTACTGTCCTTTACTGTCCTTTATTGTCCTCTACTGTCCTCTGTACTGGCCTACTGTCCCTAACTGTCTTCAGGGTTTTCTGACGGTCCAGGCGGCCTCAGATGTTGCTCTAAACGGTCTAAAGCGCCGTGCCCTTCCCCTGCAGGCATCCGCATGGGCAGCCTGGGTCTGTTCCTGCAGTGCGCCACCTCCACCTTCTTCTCTCTGGTGATGAGCCGCTTGGTGGGCTCGCGCTGGGTCTACCTGAGCAGCATGGCGAGCTTCACGCTGTCCGCCGCCGTCATCTGCCTGTCGGAGAGCGTGGTGCTGGTCACGCTGATGTCGGCGCTCACGGGCTACGCCTACGCCACGCTGCAGACGCTGCCCTACACCCTCACCTGCCACTACCACAAGGAGAAGGAGGTGAGCCACGCCCCTCGTCCCGGGGGGCCCTGGCCCTCGGGATCGGGGACCCCTTGGAGTCGGGGTCGAGATGTCGGGTTGGGGGGGGGGGGGGGGGGGGGGGGGGGATTGCTGGTTTGTGGAGCTGTAGATGTTTGATGATCATTCTGAAGGGGAAAGGTCATTTATTCACAGCCACGGGCTAACTGCTACCAACGACGTGCTACTTCAAACGTTGGGGGCGCAGTAGTGGTCAGATCTAATAATGGGGTCACGGGCCCAAAAGAGTTTTGGAACCATTACTTGGACTGCGTTTAACTCCCTCAACAAGTTGTGACAGATCAGAGAGCAGGACAGTTCCCATTTCATGTCGATCCCTAGTGGGAGAAAGGTCTCGATGGGTGCCAGGACACGGCACCCAGAATGACACCGGGTTAGATGATAAACAACGGACAACAAGCTGTGTGTTGTTTCTTCCCGGCTGTCGCTGATCCCTTGGTCTCCCCGCCGTAGCTCTACATGGCGAAACGGAAAACCAAAAGCCTTCATGCGAGCGGCGTGGCCGAGAAGCGGGACCTCCCCCACGTGACCACCGGCTACGCGGAGGCGGGGCTCAACGGCCACGCCTACTTCGGCCCGGGCGGTTCCGGTTCGTTCGCCGGTCCCAACGGGCAGAACGGCTCGTCCAAGGGTCCGGCCAGAGGCGGGGGGGTGGGTGGAGCCGGAGGAGCCGGAGGGGGTCTTCGAGAAGCGGGGCGTGGGCCTGGACTTCGCCATCCTGGACAGCAC
The DNA here is from genome assembly GCA_026745465.1 of Lota lota. NCBI lineage: Eukaryota > Metazoa > Chordata > Actinopteri > Gadiformes > Lotidae > Lota > Lota lota. Next base: position 32,530 of record JACYXH010000741.1, read on the forward strand.
CTTCCTGCTGTCCCAGGTGTTCCCCACGCTCTTCATGGGCCTGATCGTGCAGCTGGTGCAGTCGGTCACCGCCTACATGGCCTGCTCCGTGGTGTTCGGCTGCCTGGCCATCGGCTTGGCCAATCGCATCGTCTTCGAGCAGCGGGACCTCAAGAGCTGAGGTTTGACGGGGCGCGCTGGAACCCGACTCTGGCTCTCCCGTGGTTCCGCTCGACATGGCGTCCGACACCGTGTCGCCACCCAGTCAGCAAGTGTGTGTGTGTGTGTGTGTGTGTGTGTGTGTGTGTGTGTGTGTGTGTGTGTGTGTGTGTGTGGGTGGGTGAGTGAGTGGTGGGTGAGTGGGTGGGTGGGTGGGTGGGTGGGTGGGTGGTGGGTGGGTGGGTGGGTGGGTGGGTGGGTGGGTGGGTGGGGGTGTGTGTGTGTGTGAGTCCGTTCATCAGCCTGGGGTGGATATGTCAACTGTCACTGTTTCATCTGGTTCCCACAGCGATTACCTGTCCTCAAAAAACCCCCCCCCCCCCCCCCCCCCCCCCCCCCCCCCCCACCCCCCCCCCCCCCCCCCCCCCCCAGTGGCGTCCTCACAGAATGAATCCTGCTGAATTCCATAGAAAATTGTTCTCAAGGAACGCCCCCTAGTGGCGTATCTTAGTGGTGCTAGTAGATGGTGTTTGCGGTGCCAGTAACCTTCATATCTGCCCACCATCCTCTTCCTCAGGTAAACAAACACACGTACTGTAAAAAGGAGACTGGACTCCTAAGAAGGCTGTCAGACATACACACACACGCATTCATATACTCTTTATGTTTTAAGATTAGTTTGGTTCTGAATTTTAAACCATGTCACCACTCAATGTGCCGGGTGCCATAGCTAGTTAAACATGCTAGTTACATATCTAGTCACACAGGCTAGCTACACAGGCTAGCTACACATGGCCTCCTCCGTCAGGACATTGCCTCTCCATTTTGTGCTGGCTACCAGCTGCTTAACTGGAGTCCTTTGTCTGATAGACACTCAACTTAATGTGCACTTTGCCATGAATACAAATCCACTCCCAAAAGGTCTCTACACTCACGTTATAGAATAACATCAAACCCTCTGTCCATATGTTCCACCCGTCCCTCCCCTGATAATCTCCCCAGCTCCTTGTTCAGCCTGTGGGAACTGCTGCTGTACATAGTGTTTTTATTCTTATTTATATCCCTATGGGAATGTTTGATGCAACCTGTGTGAGGTCATGGACTGCCTTAGCATCTCGCTCTAAACACAATGACTCCGGTACAGACGTTGGTCTCAGGTTAGTGTTCGGCTTAATGTCCTTAACTCAACAACGACAATCCAGGGTGAGTCGCTCGGCTCTGCTACTCAGGCTAATCCGCTCACCAGCTGACCCCTGACCTCGGCCGAGACGTTTTGACCGAAGACCAAAGGCCATGTACACTAAGGGGTGTATTCCGTTCTCACTGGTAGGGTTCTTCAGGGAGAGCTTTTTATTATTTGAAGGCTAACAAATAATCGTTCAGATGTGTGTTAGTAAGGCTAACATTAAGATGGTATTTTATTAATCCCAGACATGAAATTCGGGTTAGGATGATTGAGCCCAGAGTAGAGGTGGTTATTTGCCAAGTGGCACAGCTCCCAACACCATCGTAATTAACCTGCTGGGATGCTGAGCCAGCCAGCCTATCAGGAGCTGCAGGACAAATGTAAAGCCCTAGACGTAGTAGGATTCAACGTTTTGATCCAGCGCTCCTCTTACAGTGCGATAACGAGTTGTGTTTGTGTTTGCAAGCGACTGACCAACATGGTGGCCAGGCTCACTTCAAGTGCCTCTAAACATTTTCCAAAATGTACATATGTATTTATTTATGATACTTAAATCAAACTCATAAGCACACTGGTAGAGCATCGGCCTTAATGCTGTCCGGCCATGTGCACGTACAAAAGCAGCTTTTGTAAAAAGGAAAGAAAGATACATTATTTGTATAAACGTGGTATAGAAGCATCTACAGAGATCTAATTTATTTTAATATCATATTACAACATTTCCCTCTTATGTCATCATCACCATCATCACCTGTCAGCCAAACACAGCCAAGCATCAACTCATGTCAAAACTACCTTGTGCCTTTAGGATATTGGTTTGACTTTTCCTAGTAGGTATTATGTTTATAATTTCATAGAGATATCGATGGTGTAAATAGTGACAAAATTGTCTGTATTGCTTTACATTGTTAGCTTATAACCACTTTTTCCTTTCATAAATCTACAATATTGTTTGTGTGTCTACTAGATTATTTGGAATAACTTGTTGGCAGTAAATTGCTTGTTCACCTTTTTTGTTCTGTTTCAAGAAAGTGCCCAGCTTATGACTATTCAACCTGAAATGTTGGGATACAATAGGTCTACAATAACCACGTTTTTAAGTTTTTTATTCAGACACTGTTAATCTGCTATCGGATGTGTCAAAACTGTAATTTCTTCATTTTTAAATCGTGGTAAATTTGTGTAGTTACCAAATAGATTTTATACTAAATAAACGAACTGGGTTAAATCCTTTTGGACTCATGATGTTATGGAACCAACATGTACACTATTCTATATACAGATACAGTATAGCAACTAACCAGCTCTGTCAGATGGCTTCAGTGTCTTGGGCTGCTAAATCAACGATGCCCTCTAGTGGACAACCGGAGAACTGCGCGCTCTGTCAAAGTGCCGCTGCTGGGCAGTCGCATCGACGCACGGCGCGCCGCTGCTGCTGGCCGCGGATGATATGACGGGCTTTCATGTCGCGTTGAATGGCATGCTAAAGCTAAGGGGCGTATCTCGTTTCATGGCAGCAGGCTATCCGGTGCTATCCTTGATGTATTTTAAGCTATCGATGTGCGGCCTCTCTGGTTTGCAAGTTACAATCTGAAACACAATCTGGGAAAAAAAAAGCCGTTATTATTTGCGAGGGAAGATCTTGGAGCTCCGAGCCCGTCCGCTGCTCTCCGGTGACAAGCGGCCTGTTTTTACACGTTCCTTCTAAATAAGGAAGCGTGTAGCGGCCAGACATGTGACAACCTTCCCAAATTGGAAGCTGCCGAAGTGAAACCCACAACCACCACCACCCCACCCGCCACAGCACGCCACCCAATCAGATGGCTCCATTTTCAGCAGCAGGCGAAGTGACATGACGTTATCGTGAACTCCACGCACTAGGGACCCCCCCCACACACACACACACACACACACACACACACACCCATGGATGGTTGAATTGTGGGGGAGATGTAGTCTGTGTGACGTCATATCGAGCTGCTAGTAGACCTACAGCATGACGAGGTGAAAGGGGCTCGTGGTGAGCGCTAGGAGGCCCGTGAAGCCCCCCGAAACACACAGCGAGGGAGAGAAGGTGAGAGGTAGAGGGCACGAGAGAGAGGGGCAAAGAGTTGCACAACATGGTCATCTCCAACTCCACGGTCGCTTCTCTTCTCCGTCCGCAGCACGAGCTCTTCCGTTTCATGTCGGGAGCCCCGTCGCTCCGCGCGCCCAAAATACTCCTCCGCCGGCATGCCGCCGCGGGAAGAAAAACAAGAGGAGCGGTATTTTTAGGGTCATTAATTCTGACCACGTGCCCCGAAGGTAAACCGGGTGGCAATTGCGCAAAGGTTCCTCGTCACCAGTATGTCCTGCGAGGCCGGCGCGCGCCGGACGTCGACTACGACGATTGTTCTCCTCGTGCTCGTGGTGGGGTTGGTGTCGGCGTACCCTCGCCCTCCGAGCGGCAGCAGGACCAACGCGACCCTGCTGGAGCAGCGGTGGCAGAGGCTGTTCTCACGTTCCGTCCTGGGGGTGTACTCCGGGGAGAGGTCGGAGCAGCGGTGGGAGAGCGACTATCTGCTGGGCATCAAGAGGGTCCGCAGGCTGTACTGCAACGTGGGCATCGGGTACCACCTGCAGGTGCTGTCCGACGGCACGGTTAACGGCGTTCACCACGAAAACCTCCACAGTGAGTCCGACTCCAGAACCCCCCACGCAGTCCTATAGGTCCAGGGGGGGTCGATAAGTATAGATCTGTGATGATTGTGTGTCTGAATCCACTCTATTTATTTATTGATTTGTGTACGACCATGTATCGGCCGCGGAGCGAGCATCGAACACACGCATTAAAACGGAACCCAGTTAAATGATAACACACGGCGAATGGACGAGCGTAGAAGTTCACGGGCCCTGACGGCGCTCTAGCGCGTGCCACTACTGGCTTTGAATAATAATAATAATAATGAATAGTTATACTAATAATAATTGTACTAATTAGTATTGATCATACTGTCAGGGAGGCTCGTGGTCTGTAGAGGTGAAAGACGCTGAGCAAAATGCTCAGAGCGAGGCACCACGCGCACACGACAGCACGATGCCATAGTAACCGTTGTCATCATCGTTACGTCAGTATCGATATGATGCTGTCCTGGATGTGTTTAAGGTCTGATCGAGATCTCCACCGTGGACCGAGGGGTGGTGAGCCTGTTCGGGGTGCAGAGCGGTCTGTTCGTCGCCATGAACCACCGGGGCAGGTTATACGGAGCGGTGGGTACGCACACTAAGGATTTGACTGTCCCTTCCCTGAAATAGTGTCGGCCTACATTGGTACAGGGTCAATATTTCGTTTTATTTGTTGGCGGTGGCTTTGAGGTTTGTCTGGGACATTTTATTGTTAAATAGGATTATTGTAAAAGAATTGTAAGCTTGGTGCTGTTCATGTAAGTGTCTGTCTTCTGGAATTGAAATCCTTATTGTGCTAACATAGCTTCATTAGGCTACAAAATGTCAGCCTAATGAACAGACCAATCAACTGTGTGAGTATCTAACTATTTCCGGTTGTTTTTGGAAATGATTAAGACCTAGGTATTTGGTTGGATATGGCAATGTATGGGTTTAGAATGGTATTGTTGTACCTCTGTTGGACATTAGGCAAGTTACTCCTAAGACCTGCTGGGTCTGTATGCACTGTCCCACACATGTTCCCACTGCGCATTGCTGTGGAGGAAAGTGACTAAATTCACTAAAACATAGCACAGAATACACATAGGGCTCAATAACACACCGTGTCACATGTGGTCTCTCTTGCTCTTTTGTTCCTTCTCTGTCTCTTTCACCCACACTGTCCCTGTCTGTCTGTGTCTGTCTGGTGTCTGTCTGTCTGTCTGTCTGTCTGTCTGTCTGTCTGTCTGTCTGTCTGTCTGTCTGTCTGTCTGTCTGTCTGTCTGTCTGGCTGGCACTGACTTATTTCTCTCTGTCTGTCTGTCTCTCACTCTTCTCTCTCTCGGTCTGTCTCTCACTCTTCTCTCTCTCGGTCTGTCTCTCACTCTTCTCTCTCGGCCTGTCTCTCACTCTTCTCTCTCTCAGCCTGTCTCTCACTCTTCTCTCTCTCGGCCTGTCTCTCACTCTTCTCTCTCTCGGCCTGTCTCTCACTCTTCTCTCTCTCTGTCTGTCTCTCACTCTTCTCTATCTCGGTCTGTCTCTCACTCTTCTCTCTCTCTGTCTGTCTCTCACTCTTCTCTCTCTGTCTCTCACTCTTCTCTCTCTCGGCCTGTCTCTCACTCTTCTCTCTCTCGGCCTGTCTCTCACTCTTCTCTCTCTCGGTCTGTCTCTCACTCTTCTCTCTCTCGGTTCTGTCTCTCACTCTTCTCTCTCTCTCGGTCTGTCTCTCACTCTTCTCTCTCTCGGCCTGTCTCTCACTCTTCTCTCTCTCTGTCTGTCTCTCACTCTTCTCTCTCTCGGCCTGTCTCTCACTCCTCTCTCTCTCTGTCTCAGACTGTGTTCCACGGGGAGTGTATGTTCAAGGGGAGTCTGCTGGCTAACAACTACAACGCCTACGAACTGATCTGCAGAGAGCAACGTGGATAAGACCAGGATCGGAAATAACCGTCAGAAAAGTCCATCTAGTTGCAGCCTGTTTAATGTCCCTGATGAAGAGAAAGAGGTTGACCTCTGACCTGTCCACTGTTTACAGCTGCGTGTTGAACAGATGTTGTGAAGATCACCATGGTGACAAACTTGACAACTTCTTCCACGGTGATGAAGGACTCTGGCATCCCTGCATGGAGTACGTTAAGCATTATACATTGTTTAATATGTAGAAGCAATATTACATCATAATTATAAACATAGCCAAACACTGACTGAGATACTGCCATTTAAAGTTATAAGCTTGCCATAGTACCACCTGTTGGCCAATGGACTCCTGAGTCACATTGCGCACCTATATTTCACGATTTGACAAAGCAACACTGAGTTATAGAGCTGGCTTCTCCCGCCCACTTAGATAATGAGCAACTGGGGTCACATTTAAAAAGAAATGCTATGAAGTCTGTGGACTAAAATTATATTTGTCTTCAAACACCACAAGGTATGGTTTGTTTTGATCATTTCTATATTTCTATTTGATTTTTTATTAGAATATACAATATCCTTGTAGTTACCTTTTACTTAACTTACGTGATGTCTCCCTCGCTTGACACAACCACTAAGCTTTATGCAAATGAACGTGCCATGATGTCGTCAAGCGCATGACGTAATCTTGAGACTTTTATAAACTTTTATCAAACGTTAGTGGTGTGCCTAAACCTAACCAAGAAGTTGTCTTGCCTAAACCATTCAGCCACACGACCTAAACAACCAAGTTGTTTTGTTGCCTGAACATTACCAAAATATTAGGGCAACTAAGTCTGTAAAATAATACAGGACATGAATCCCGGCCTTATGGGTGAAAGTCTTGTGTTTGACTCATTGACGACCTCATCGCTACATGTACTTAGTCACTCTTTATACTACGTCACCTGTCTTCCTAAAGCCTGTCTAGCAGGAAGGGAAAGCCCTGAATGAAGACTTCTCCCGTGTAATTTGTCGAAGACAGCAGAAGAACAAAAACGTCCTGTTCTTTCAGCCAGGCCTACATAAGAAATGTCATCGTCAGGCTAAGCCAATCAGAGGCAGAGTAGGGCGGGTCATGCCTTCACCATTCCAGGAAATTAAACTGCCACCGACAAGCTTCCAAAAGATGTTAATCACAGGATCTTTTAAGGAGCGGGTCTTTACCCAAAATGTAAACTTGAATATTATAGATCTTGCCAATCTGAATTATTTTTAGTTTGATGTTTCACTGTGAATATCTTTGCATGTACAAAGTTTCATTTCTCTAGCATTTACCATCTCATGGGAAAGACAGCTTTTCATGAATGTTACCTTTACATATAGTGGCTACAGGAAGCCCTTTGTGAAGATGTCTTGGATCCATCTCTGGAGCTCAGCATCCCCAGACACCTCGTCGTCTGTTGGGTAGTAGAGCCCCAGCATAGCCCTGACAAAACTGGAAATGGATAAAAAAGCTTTTCATGCATTACAATCATAGGATGTTTGTGCTCAGGAACATACCTTCAATTCTTTACATTTTGAAATGAAATCAAATTGCAGCTTTTAGCATACGTTTTTTGTTTTAACTATCCCCTTGCATTAGGAAAAACAAAAGCAGTTGTTTGTGTTGAATACAACAAAGATTACTGGCATATGCAACTACAGATTAATTATGAATCCCATTCATTTTTAAGTTCTGTAAAGACAGTAAACTATTAACACAGCGTAGGTATTCAACATGTCTGAGATGTCTCCCTGATATCAAGAGCTCTCTTCCATTCAGTGGAGACCTATGATGTTCTGTAAGGTAACCTGTTGATTGCCGTCCATAACTTCAGTCCATCGTCTCTGTAGTAAAAGTTAGGGATGTTCTGCAGTCCTCTTTCAGCCACGTTGTCTGGCAGACAGAGAGATGAGTAGGTGGTTTCAGCCAGATGTCTCCTCAACAGCTCAATTATACCCTCCATGCCAAGTGTGCTCTGAGGATGGAAGTCAGTCAGCCTTCTTAACCACAACCAACAACAGCAACAACAATAAAACAACAGCAACCACTAAAGATTCAGTGTTAAGTAAGTACATACTTTTGTTAAAAGTCCAGTTGGCCCAAGTAGCGTATTTCGAGCTGCTGTGTTTATTTGCAGAGTGTAGCGGAAGTGGGGGGTCAATAACTATAATAAATGATTAGAAACGATGCATCAAATTAATTAATGCAAAATATCTGTACATTATTGTGTTAACATGCACACTCAAAATCAAGTTGATACCCCTAGGTAACCCAATCTTAATCCGATGTTGTCATGTTAAATGGTCCTGCCACCAAAATCCACATAGACACGATACTCTACTACATTTAAACAGTCTGAGGTCAAGTACCATCAGAGAACATGACGATTGCGTTTTCCCCAATGCAAAAATGTGTTACGCTCCTCCCCTCAAACACACGGTTTGATTTTGGGACTCTGCATTGTGTACGTCAGCTTGTCCTACCTTGTAGAGGGGGTGTACGGCTGGGAAATGACGCATTGTAGCGACGGCAAACACCTCGGCCACCAAGTGGGTCTTCATTAGATGAGAGATAATCTGATGGATTACTGAATCTGTGTTTTTCACAAACATCTTCACCAGGAGCCAGTCGAGCTCTGCATCGCTGGGGAAGAAGATGGGGCATTTCTCTGATGGTTCCTGTCCCAGCTTTAGGGAAGAAGAAAAGACCACACAATCTGTGATTATGTTTATATATATGCGAACTAAACAATACATTCAATTTAGATTTTTTCCAACCTGGACCCTATTTTGAATGGAGAAATTCAAGTCACCTCAGAAATTCTACACCTCAGGGTTGTCTGATGTCAATTATGATTGTCATAAAATGTTTTATTGCTGGTCAGTTTGTATTTGAAGGCTGTGTAATTATAAATTTATGTTTTATATGAACTCAAGAAAACTGGCATCGGAATAGGTATCAACAAGTCGGGCATTGAAAGAAATCTGAAATCAGTATTGGTCTGAACAAATGAAATCGGTTCATCCCTACTTTCATCTTACCTATTGTATCTTATTCCCTAAATCTGTTCTCACCTGAATAGCAATGGGTTTGAGTCTGCCTGCGGTGTCCAGGTACAGCAGACAGAGGGCAGCAGTGAGCGGCAGTGGGTTCCCCTCCACCACGCGGGTTGGTAGACCCTCCACTGACTTGTAGTCACACAGGAATATGTTCCCTTTCTAGATTACAAACACAGGAAGATACAATAAAGAAGACACTGATACAATAATGGCACACACTCAACAGACAGCTAGTAGCGCACATGTGGCCTCAAGTATAACAATATTTCTGATCATGGTGGAGAAAAAGTGAACCTTCAACCATTGCTAAATGTAGATCTGTAATAGTTGTATTACTATCGTAGGTTTGTAGTTTTGAGGTATGATGCAGGTAAAATTAACCTTTGGACTATCCAGCCATGCCACTATTTCAAAAAGATAGATGCCATGGAGTTACCATTCAGCACCATAGGAGACATCTTTGACACAACACAAATCATGAGCTTGGTAACCTCCAGGGGCTCTCCTATCTTAGAACTGCTTCATACAGATGTGTATATTTGTAAACGGGTTTGAATATCACTCACATGCTTTTTGTGTGGCACTTGTGAGAACATCTATAGAAACATGTAACCCACTTGCTTTGAAGCGGGTTACCTTTCTGCGGACACCTTTCTGGGTCCGCAGTTTGCACTCCTCCCCATACCTGGATCTCTTGTTGTAGGGAAGTACCAGCCTCCAGGAACGGCTGGGCCATCTCTTCAGTGACGGGGAAGTTTGAGGGCAGACGGGGGCAGCTTCTGATCACGGAGGGATGGACACCGTTCAGGAACTGGTAGCCATAGAAAGCATCGTCCTTCCAGTGCTCAGAGACATATTCTTCAGAGAGCGGAAGGTAACATATTCATTACAGCACTGTAGTCTTCAATAGTATTGGTTAAAAGTCACAATCACAAATCACAATTTTGAGTTTTTGCTCAGAATTAATGGACTTTATAGTGGAATGCAAACCAAATAGAAAGTGAAGATCAATGTTAGTCTGTGTTTCCACTCTTTACTATGGTGTGATGCCCCAACCGCGTTAAAAGCCAACTGCAAAAAGGTTTCTCTTCCCACTCTGATCAAACTACGGTCACAACGATAATGCATTCATTTATTTATTTATACATTTATTTTTATTTAAAGCACATGCCAAACAGTAGTCTTTAGAAAAACTCTGTTTTGGAGGCCCATGAATGACGTAATGTTTCAATGGCTTACTATTTCATTAAGTTTAGACCCAGTTGTTGCAGGTTTTGGTTAACTCCATGTCTTTAACAGTAAATGAAGGCCTTGTTGATGACTGCAATATTTGACTGCAATTGCAATGGTCTTCTGTATTCACAGAGTATCTGTGGATACCTATTGTTATTCTAGGAATTCTTCTTCTTTAAATCTTTGTTTTGAGCACCTCTATCTCAGCCCCACTCCCTCAGAAGTCCCTCCCTCTCTCTTACCACTAAACTCATGTAACTGAAGAGAACATCACTCCCTCAGAAGTCCCTCCCTCTCTCTTACCACTAAACTCATGTAACTGAAGAGGACATCACTCCCTCAGAAGTCCCTCCCTCTCTCTTACCACTAAACTCATGTAACTGAAGAGGACATCACTCCCTCAGAAGTCCCTCCCTCTCTCCCGTCAATAACACAGATTATTAAAATTCATAATTTACAAAGTTTTTCGAGTACTCAAAATATATAACTGCTTTTTTTTATATGTAAGGATGGAATCAATTCCAGTAGTGTGTATTTCTGTTCCTCTTTAAACGCGAAACTGAACCATGAATAAACTAAATTGTGCTAAAATAATTGATTGAATTTAATTGCAAATTCAAAGGACATTTAGTGCAACTAAGTTTTCTATTTCTATTCTATAGATATAAAAGCATGGGTTCGACCATGTGATCCAGTAGAGGACATTACCAGCTGTTGGGGATGTCTGGAAGGTGAGTGTGCTCTTTATGGACTCCAGGCTCGCCCATGATTCCTCAGATCCAAACAGACCTTTCATTCTGAGTTTAGCTATACTGCAGGAGGAAGCAGAAGACACTTCAGACAGACCTACAAATAATCACAGAATCCTGATCTTGAAATGATAAGGCCTTTATATTATAATTATTATATATAGTCTCACAAATCAGACTTTAGATTAAGAATCTGTCCGATAGCAGACTAGCTCAAATCAGACGTGACGCTTTCATGCTCAGAGTAGCTTCCATGTGTTACTTTGATACAGTTGAGTTCAATTATCTGATACAAATAGTGATTCCTCAACGCACACTCACCAAATAACATTTTATTGTCAACCTTATTAGTGTTAACCAAGGTAAAATGATTTAATTGTCAAGTTCAGCTAATGGATTTGAATCCTAATTAAACAACACTCACGCAAATTCTTTTGAAAACTTGAATTCAAGTCCTTTGGAAAAGGAGAAGCAGACTTCAGATGGAAGCTTAGAGAACTCAAAATGAGTGATGTGTGCTGCCCCCTCAGCGTAGACCTTCCACCTGTAGAAGACGCACATCGTTACGCAAGACAGACAAATAACCATCGGAGAAATGGAAACGCTAATGCCAAAATGAAAGGAAGCACTGCACTTTATTCATGAATCTAGATGTATCAACTGGAAAATTACTATTGGGCTGCAACTGGAAAAGCTGAATAGACTCACTGATGAAGTTGAGTACGTTCTGCCAACTCTTTCCCCCTATGCTCAATCAGCAAAGGATGGTCATCATCACTCGCCTTCATGGCTGTAATTATGCAGATAACGTATACCAAAATATATTATAACATATAACAACAACAATAATAATAATTCCATATAAATATCAAAAGTGATCGGCCCACTGCATGAATATCCCCAGAGAGAAATCCAGGATTGAAGTGTAACTTGGTGAAAGACCTTTTGCTCCTCAGAGTTCCAGTACTTCTCCCCTGGTCAACCATCTGTGGCACGGGAAGAGGACGGCCTCTTCTTCTGGGGTCTCCACCACAATCTTGGAGCAGACCCACTCATTTTCTGGCAGATAAAGAAATTGAGCTTTCTCCAGCCGGATGAGCAGGAGGCGGCCCAAGGCATGGGTGTTCACCGTGTAGGTGCTGGTCTATTGGACAAAACAACAGCAATCAACTCTGCTCTCACGGTGACTCTCCTCCGTCTCCGGTCATTTGAACAAGCCTGTCAAGCAACATCCAGTATGGCCTTGTTTACATTTTCAGCCATCTTTCAAAAAGACCAGAACCGGATCATCAAACTGCCATTCCTCACCTGGTTGCAGCAGAAGTCCAAGCCGTAGTTGTCCAGCTCAGTGCGCTCGCTCTCGTCGTCCGTTCCCACCAAGGTAACAAATACGTGGTCTGATGTTCCCGCCAAACACATGTCACCCGTCGTCACGTGCACTTTGTACACCGCCATGATGAGAACCTGGAAGAGACCACAAATGTTACCAATCCTTCCATCGAAGGCCACTCTCTGAACTTCCTAGACACCTACCTACTACTACCTACTCTAAGGTCAATAGATCTGTAAGTAATCTCTAGGTCGGTTGGGTTTGAGTCAAAAAGGTTTTATTGTTTTTGTTAAGGATGGAGGGAGACAGGATTGGTAGAAATAGGCTTCTGGCATTTCATTTATATTTGGGGATAAATATTCACATTGCAAACTGTACAAAACAAAACAAATAAGGCTATACCCCTCTTGGTCCACACAGTGACACAGGGGGCTGTACTTGGACATCCCCTAACTCAACTAACTCTAACTAACTGGCTTGAGTGAGCTCTAGTATTAATGAGGACAATTATATCATAGTAATAAAATGGTCCATTCATTACATTTCCTTCATTAAACAATCCAAACCCCTGAACAATAGCCACACATTAAAAAACCCAACTGATAAACATATATTAGTGAGTGAGATGCACTCGGAGAATATGTTGGGAGTGGGAGACTGCGCCTGCTTCTGTTTGAGACACTTCAGACCAATCAAGGAATCTCTCTTCACTGATTGGTCAGGGGGATTTATCTTGCCTGTCAACCACAGGTGTGTAAAACGCAACTTTTTTTCAATGGAGGAGAAATGCACTAAGGGAGGGGGGGAAGCGAAGGAGGGGACTTTTTGGGGTTGTTTAGTTTCTAAACATTTTTCTCTTCTGCTCTTTTCAATTCTCGAATCTCCCCTAAACCACCAACTAATTTTAAAAGGCTAGAAACGCACCGTGTCCGTTCCACGGTGCCTGCGGCTTCCAAAAAAGAAAAGAAAAAGGCACTCCAACAACAGAAGTGCAGCGTGTGAGCGTTATCTTCCTCTAGTTACGCCACCGCGGCTCAGCTATCTGGCCTGTATTTCCTGCTCCGCTGTTGGTGCTCTGCAGAAATACTCTTTTAAAGTAAAGTCCTGCGGTCACTAACTATCGCCGAATGAGCGAACACAATGCTGAGCCTCTGGCGACATATGCCAAAAATCACGAGCAAAAATGACGGTCAATTAAATGCAGGGTTTTACTGTTGTAGTTGGAGCTCATTTTTAACTATTTTGTGTGAAACGGCAACTACTGATTATTTTCATTACGGATTATTCTGCTGATTATTTTCGACATTAATTGATTGTTTAGTTTGCAGTCACAACAATCCATCGATCAAAATCCCATAAATCCTGGTGTATACCCCCCTGGATCCTTACCTGTCCTGGTGGCTACCCTCTGAAAAGTCGGGTCTTTCTTCCCTTTGCAGGAGCTGGTGGGATCGCGGTGGTCGACGGTGCGGCGTGTCTGACCTCAGTGTAGAGCGCGCCTTGTGTGTCGCATCTCACAGCCGCCACTAACCGCGCCCCTCTGCGCTGAAATGATGAAAGCGGAGATGGTCACAGATGGATGAGATAAGCAAGTTGCAAGACAAGGCAAGTTGTTTGCTCAGTTAACAATTAAAAATAAGCAAATGGCCATTAGTAAAAACAAAAACCCACAAGGGGCTCTTACAAATATCTCACACATTTAAGAGAAGTAAGGAAATAACAAATTGCTCAAAAGTATTAAGACAATAACAGTACCAAAACAATTAACATCGGCCTACTAATAAATAATTATAATCTTAACAATTGAAAGGCCTAATATGTTACATTTCTGCATTAAAATATATACAAACGACTAGAGCTATGTTATATATTTGGTTGAGTTGTGTACCAACATTATCCAAATTGTTTCCAACAATGTTCGATCCCAGAGAAATCAGCAGTTTTATTCACGGTAATGGACCGATACTTTTGGTCACACGCCAATGTCTTTATCATCCGGGGAAACACTCGAAAAAATGAATCCAGTAGAGACAGCATATGATGAAGTCATATTTCATTGTAGATCTGCTCTTTCACCAACACACTGACAACAGACCTGCGATGAACCCCTCCTCTCCGCGCCCACTCAGCATCAAAACAGGAGGGAGGGAGGATGGTTGATGGCTTTTCCCCGCAGAGAAAACAGCTGGCCAAATTCAAGAATATAAGAAGAACTCTTATCAAGACACGGTCTAAATCTCAATGAGTTCCCGTGCACACTTTTTTTGTAAGCTCTTTTTGTAAGCTCTGCGAAAGTTTCCACCAAGTACACGAAAGGAAAGTCAGTTCAACCATTATATACAGTCTATGTTAAATCAGTGTAATCTGTATTAGATACAGTCTATGTGAGTTACACCCACACTGGATGTCGACACACCACCTGAAGCTTAATCTGGACAAAACTGAGCTGCACTTTCTTCCATGGAAAGCATCTCCCATCCACGACCTCTCCATCAATGTTCGACATCTCTGTGGTGCCTGGGACTCAGACAGCAGGACCCTGGGTGGGACACTGGATGACCAGCTGTCCTTCGCTGCAAACACCGCTGTGACCACCCGCGCCTGCAGATTCATGCAGACCAACATCAGGAGGATACGTCCGTTCCTCACCCAGAAGGCAACCCAGGTTCTGGTCCAGGCTCTGGCCATCTCACGTCTAGACCACTGCAACTCCCTTCTGGCTGGTCGGCCTGCATGCGCCATTCCTCCTCTGCAGCTCACCCAGAATGCAGCAGCCCGACTGGTCTTCAACCTACCCAAATTCTCCCACACCACACCTCTCCCTGCACTGGCTACCAGTGTTTGCTTCAATCCCATTCAGGTCACTGTACTCGCCTACCGTACTTTGAACGGCTCCAGTCCAACCTACACCCAGGCCATGGTGAAACCACACACCCCAGCCCGTCCTCTATGCTTCACGACTGCCAAATAGACTGCCAGTATAGCATACTATAGTATAGCATAGTATAGCATACTAGTATAGCATTCATAGCATTCCGGAGTAGAACCCCTGCAGCCACTCACGAGCCTGAGGTTACTGTCCTGGCTCCACATTGGTGGAACGAGCTCCCCGCTGACATCAGGACAGCCGAAACCCAACCAATCTTCAGCCACAGGCTGAAAACTCACCTGTTCAGAGAGGTGAATGAACAGTACAATTATTCTTGCACGTTTTAGGGTATGTCTTCGTTGTTGAATGCACTTACTGTAAGTTGCTTTGGACAAAAGCGTCTGCTAGATAAATATGTAATGTAATCCTATAGCACTATGTTCTAATAAGTAATAAATATGTAATGTAATCCTATAGCACTATGTTCTAATAAGTAATACATATGTAATGTAATCCTATAGCACTATGTTCTAATAAGTAATAAATCCACCCCACCCTCCTACCCATGGGGCATGCAGCTGAAAGGGAAGTGTTTTTGTATCAAGCAAAGATGTGTTCCCACGGGTGTACGGAACCCTTCCCTCTTTATCCTTTGCCAATGCATCGGCTGATTGGCTGCTCTGGACCTCTGACCAATGACGGCTATGTGGTGAACAAGTACAGTTGGGTGCTACTCCCCCAGGACGCTCAATGTGTCACCAGGCTCTCGCTGGCTTCAAACAGGAGTGGCATGACCAAGCAGGTCGGGTAGTCTGACAGGTGTTGTAGAATACAAGGCCCTTGTGTCTAAAAGACAACTGAGAAAACCAGGATACAGACCAGGCATGCACACTGTAGCACTGCAAAATAGGCACTAGGACAAATATTTCTAGCATAAACTTCTGCTATGGTAGCTAGTTATTACTTGTAATGTACAGTATTTATTAAGTGTAAACTTCATCAGCACACATGAGGAAATGACTATTAGGCTACATCTACTTCTCCAATATGTTCATCAATGCTGCATATTAAGATCAAAATAACAGGAAACATCAACAAGCTTGATAGATGCTTTCTGTCTCCCAGACAGGTCGAAGCTATCAAGCATGTAGCCAGCAGCCCAGGCTAGCAGGAATCTGCCGTTACGTTGAACTTCAGACCATGCTTATTATACCTGCTGTGACAAGAGTGCGGCAACACCGTACCGCTAGGACTCTTGATTAGCTTTCACATGGCAAGACTGCCTTTCATTACTGTAAGTTAACGTTAGCTGTCCCAACCTGTTTCATGTTACCACACATCATCATCAGCAAGGGCTGAACGATGCCAGGTTGAGACAGCCATGCAGCAAACAGATGATCTCCCTAAAACGAGCGTGCACAGCTGCAGAATTACACCGTTGAGACTGGTGTGAATAACAGACATTTTTATTTTGATAAACATTGTGTGTCAAAAAGATTGCCCCGTTGCAGAGCCTTGCCCTTAAAATCACGAAATTCCAGGCCTGGTCATATTACATATGATATTCACAGCAGATTCCCTTACTAGGAGGAGCAAAGCTAGCCCTGGAGACCATCCTGATCACGTGACCTCACCTTTCGCTACACGGATCAGTCTGGACCTCTAGCCGCCCACATCCATTTTCTGAAATTACAATGTAATCAACCAATCAGGGACTGTGTCGTGGTTCATGGTGTAACCCGGCCAATCAGGGACTGTGTTGTAGTGGACGATGTAACCCCGCCCACTCAGCGTAATATCACGAACACAAAGGCGGCACCCCAGAGTCACTTTCAACCCAGTGTGCAGACATAACAGGAACATGTTGAGATCTCATGGTCCGTGCACGCCGTGGTCAGCTGTCCAGTTCAAGTGCCTTGCAGCCACGATGCTTTAACGCACCCCGATGAACCAGCGAAACGACCTGATGGACTGATACTCTGGACCGTATGTTCAAACCAGACAACACACATTTACCTTTCCAGACCCCACAACCCATCGCGACGTCCATGAGTGACATAATATTACTCAGCGTCTCAATGAGTAGAGTATTTCCTTATGTACTGGTGTGTGTATTTGTTTAACTGTAAGTTAGGTGAACAAAGGAATTAGAAGGATTTTATGAATCAGTTTCATTCTATTATGGCTATTAAGGTTAAATGTAGCTGATTTGTTTCAGTCGCAATTTCAAGTAAAGAATTGTGCTTTCAACTGGTAATTGGGGAGTAATCTCAATCTCAACTATGTGAATATCCTATGACTACAGTGCTGTAATGAATATGTTACCTTCCGCTCTCTGAAGAATATGTCTCTGAGCACTGGAAGGACGATGCTTTCTATGGTGGGTTACATGTTTCTATAGATGTTCTCACAAGTGCCACACAAAAAGCATGTGAGTGATATTCAAACCCGTTTCCAAATATACACATCTGTATGAAGCAGTTCTAAGATAGGAGAGCCCCTGGAGGTTACCAAGCTCATGATTTGTGTTGTGTCAAAGATGTCTCCTATGGTGCTGAATGGTGACTCCATGGCATCTATCTTTTTGAAATAGTGGCATGGCTGGATAGTCCAAAGGTTAATATTACTGCATCATCCCGTCACTCAAGAGATGGGGAAGTTTGAGGGCTGGTACTTCCCTACAACAAGAGATCCAGGTATGGAGCTATAACCTTAAGCACTATTTCAACCATTTTGCTTATTAGGTTTGCTATTCACGTTTTTTTTCTTTGGGCAAAATGTGTGTTGATCCCGTGTAGATATCTAAAACCAACGTAAAGACTTCACTGGCACAAAAGGCCTAAGAACTTTAAAGAGCCATGATCCACAAATGCGCTACCAGCTGCCTGTTGCGTCTCCCATTGCCACATTCACCTTCCTGTGTTTGTTTGTGAGCCAGAAGGGGAACATATTCCTGTGTGACTGACTACAAGTCAGTGGAGGGTCTTCCAACCCGCGTGGTGGAGGGGAAGCCACTGCCGCTCACTGCTGCCCTCTGTCTGCTGTACCTGGACACCGCAGGCAGACTCAAACCCATTGCTATTCAGCTGAGAATTAGTCTCACAAATCAGACTTCACATTAATATGTAAGGTCACGTCATATTCACCGTGAAACCCATCTCAAACTTAATATAATTCAAATTGGCCAGATAGTGGTGCCATAGTAAGTTACGTTTTGGCAAATAACTTTTGAAACATACGTCTGTCAAAATTAAGAGTTTCCTGGGTCCTTTGGTCAATACAATTCCCATTGTATAAACCGGACAGATTTTCCACTGGTTTGAGTTTTGTGGAACATTTTATTTATATATATATTAGTGCGCGTGTGTTTTGATTGGAAGTGCATTGTTTTACGGTTTTCTTTTTACATTTCTCCACGTTCAACTTGAGTTTTGCGTTTTCGAGATGACCGAGCTTGTTGTTGACGTCCCCTCAGTCAACCCAACCATCCCAGCATACCTCGCGTGTTCAACGGCTCTCTCCGTCTGCTTCACGGGCCTGTTCGGGGACGGCAGTTTACAAGGCTGGGGAACACGGGATTGGATCGGTACATAATACGCGTAATTGGTCGTATATGTTGCTACCGCCTTGGGGTGAAGCGCACAGTTCGGGGTGTGTAGGGACGGAGTGCCGGGAGGAGCAACACTGAACTCCGGCTGCACCGTGCAGATCTGAGGGGCAGCTCCCAGATGATGGAGCTTGAGTCGGCGAGTAGAACCGAGCTGGGGGCCGCTGGGGGATTCGCTCCAACCGCAGACCCCAAGCCGACATGAAAAAAGTCTTGGTTTGCTCACAACCAAATTCGTAACTTTACTGCAAGAGGCGAAGGACGGCGTCTTGGACCTCAAAGCTGTAAGCATGCACCCATTGTTTGTTGTCAGCACGCGGATGTCATTTTTTGAACCTGTCCATTAGCATTGCATTAGCACTTTAGCATGGCACTAGCACTTTAGCATGGCTCTAGCACTTTAGCATGGCTCTAGCACTTTAGCATGGCATTAGCACTTCAGCAATGCACTAGCACTGAAGTATTGCACTAAGCACTTTAGCATTGCATTAGCACTATGGCATTACATTAGCGTAGCTAGCCAGCCTATTAGCTGGCCGTGTGTTGGTTTGAATGGAGAGCCTCCCGTTTGAACATTTCCCTGTTTCATTGTGTTATAAACCCTACTGAACGGAACCGCGTCCAGATTAACAGGTCACGCGGTTCTGAGATCACGGGCAGAAGTTGTGAAAGTTTCGGCCCTCGACCCCCTGCAGATTCAAAGTTCACAAATTGGGTCATCTTTTGTAGGGAACCCATTCGGGTGTTCACACATGAGCAGCCCTGCTGCCGGCTGGTCACTGGCCGGCTGTCTCTCCTCCAGTTGCATTCTTTCAAACGCGTGATGCGTTTTAACGGACAGCGGCGGGTAGATCGCAGCCCGATCTGGAATATTTCAGATATATCCAAATGGTCATCTGTGTAGTTGACTTGCTTATCAGAAGATGCATTTGATGTGCAGTGGATGCAGGATATGTTTTTGCCACACTTTTGACGGATTCCAATCTGTTAAGATAAATATTTGCAAAGAGGCTTTTGCGTTGAATATTCCCAGTGCTTTGTGGGAACCTACAAGTCATGGAGCTGTCACATTTTCAGGGCGATATTTTATCCATGTATTATGTAATCATTTAGGACACTTAACCCGTTAAGTTTTCGAATCGATAAGCCAATCATGTGAATCTACAGTGAAACGTCAGACTTTCATTGGCTCATGTTTGCTTTCGCTTTTGGTTTCACGATTACTTCTTTTTCCTCCGTGTTACGCGTCAATCAGGGACTATTGCCCTGACATTTCGTTTTGAACAATGCATTTCGATGAGGAAGACTTTCTTTGCCCTGTCCAGTGTTCATGACAGCAGCCTGTGTGTTGGCTGGAAGTCTTTATCGTGGTCCAGCTGACAGGCCTTCATTGCCCAGATTGAAATCATTCCAAACTCTTATTTTATGGAAGAACTGAGATAAAATGTGAAAACATTGACTCCATAAATGCTCCGGGGGTTCAAAATCAATAAGCGATTTACAAAAATAAGAGTTTGCAGCGGTTAAACAAGGCGTCTGCTGATTGGACCTTATCTGAATAGCTTCAGCAGAGGGCTCCTATTGGATGTCTGGCGTTATCAGTGACTGACATGTAGTTATGGTTGGTCTGGTGAGCGTTCAGATGTTACCCAAGGAAGGACGAGAAAGTATTTTAAGCAGACAAAGTGACTTACAGTGAATCCAGGTCATTAAGGAGCAGGTAGGGGTTAGACAGTACAGAGACAGGTCATTAAGGAGCAGGTAGGGGTTAGACAGTACAGAGACAGGTCATTAAGGAGCAGGTAGGGGTCAGACAGTACAGAGACAGGTCCTTAAGGAGCAGGTAGGGGTTAGACAGTACAGAGACAGGTCATTAAGGAGCAGGTAGGGGTTAGACAGTACAGAGACAGGTCATTAAGGAGCAGGTAGGGGTTAGACAGTACAGAGACAGGTCATTAAGTCTATGTACTGGTCTGTCCGTGCAGGCGGCTGATACGCTGGCGGTGAGACAGAAGCGGCGCATCTATGACATCACCAACGTGCTGGAGGGCATCGGCCTCATAGAGAAGAAGTCCAAGAACAGCATCCAGTGGAAGTGAGTGTGTGGGGGGGGGGGTATAGTGTGTAGGGTGGGTGTGTTTCTGTGTGTGGGTGGGGGTTGTTTTTAAATGTGTGTATGGGTTGTTTGTGTGTGTGTGTGTGTGTGTCTCTGTGTGTGTGTCTCACTGTGTGTGTGTTATCAGGGGCGTGGGGCCGGGCTATAACACCCGGGAGATAGCGGACAAGCTGATGGACCTGAAGGCGGAGCTGGACGACCTGGCGGTGAGGGAGCAGGAGCTGGACCAGCAGAGGGTCTGGGTCCAGCAGAGCATCAAGAACGTGACGGACGACTCCAACAACAGCCCATATCCTTCAGCGCTTCTTCTGCTGCTCTCGCTGGACCGCCCGGTCCGGGTTCGCCTTCTGGTTCTCTCTGAGGACCAGTCCCGCCTTGATCCCGTTGAAAGCCTTTTAAAAAATGTACAAATACTAGGACCAATCAGAGCTCGGACACGGTCCAATGGCAGCGCCTCAGGAAGGTGTAGCAATCAAAGCGGATTGAACTCAAATTAGGTTAATAGAATGTTTATATTAAGAGACATCTGCACAGAAAGCTTTTCTCAGATGAGAATATGTTTTTGCTTTACTTCCAACTGTCACTCTGACTGGCTGGAGTCTTTTGAACAAAATAAGGCCGTGCCCATATTTGGAAATCAATAGCTGGCCAGACTGAGGTTCATTGTGAAACACAAACATGAATATGGCGATGGTCTCACTGGGTCGTGCGGACTTAATAACTCAAGCCAGTGAACCAAGCTCAAGGGGGGGTTTACCTTTTAACCATCCTGTTGATCCAGATTGTGTTGGTGACTTTAACGCAGACATACGATGGCTTATGTTCGACACGAAGACCTCTGCGGCGCCTTCAAAGGTAAATATAAGATATGCAACTTTATTTATATAGCTTTGCTCTATTATGTTAACCCGTTGTAAAGTGGGGTTTCTGACCGTTTTTGAAAGCGCGTCAAATGCGTTGTGATTATTACCGTTGAACCGGGTCATTATTGATATCAATGATGACCTCCCCCCCCCTCCTGTCTGCAGGGGAAACTCTGCTGGCGATCCGCGATCCCACCGGCACACAGCTGGAGGTCCCCGTTCCCGAGCCTGTACGTGTGTGTGTGCTGAAGGGTGAAGTTACTCGTGCGTTGGTTACCCCTCCCACTGAGCAGGGTGGAGCCCCTCCCTCTGAGTGGGTGGAGCCCTTCTGAGCAGGATGGAGCCCCTCCCACTGAGCAATGGAGCCCCTCCCTCTGAGCAGGATGGAGCCCCTCCCACTGAGCAGGGTGGAGCCCCTCCCTCTGAGCAGGGTGGAGCCCCTCCCACTGAGCAGGGTGGAGCCCCTCCCTCTGAGCAGGGTGGAGCCCCTCCCACTGAGCAGGATGGAGCCCCTCCCTCTGAGCAGGATGGAGCCCCTCCCACTGAGCAGGGTGGAGCCCCTCCCTCTGAGCAGGGTGGAGCCCCTCCCTCTGAGCAGGATGGAGCCCCTCCCACTGAGCAGGATGGAGCCCCTCCCTCTGAGCAGGATGGAGCCCCTCCCACTGAGCAGGGTGCATGCACACTGCATTAAATGTATTTGTGTAAAAACGTGGTCTTTATATACTGCATTATGTACTGTATACATTTTTGGAAGTATAAAAAAAGAACCTATGGCATGAGCGAACAGTTTTTAAAAAGGTCCACTTGATGAATGACATCTACAGACCGTTTCCTTGTGCCGCTAGATTCACAATGGGCCCAGGAAGTACCAGATCCGTCTGAAGAGCTCGTCCGGTCCCATCGAGGTTCTGTTGGTCAACAAGGACCCCAGCAGCCAGTCTCCAGTGGTCCTCCCCGTCCCCCCACCTGAGGACATCCTCCAGAACCTCCCGGCCCCCACATCTACCTCACAGGTCCTCACAGAGACACAGCTATGATACCTCACAAAGACACACCTATGATACCTCACAGGTCCTCACAGAGACACACCTATGATACCTCACAATACACACCTATGATACCTCACAGGTCCTCACAAAGACACACCTATGATACCTCACAAAGACACACCTATGATACCTCACAGGTCCTCACAGAGACATACCTATGATACCTCACAAATACACACCTATGATACCTCACAGGTCCTCACAAAGACACACCTATGATACCTCACAGGTCCTCACAAAGACACACCTATGATACCTCACAAAGACACACCTATGATACCTCACAGGTCCTCACAGAGACACACCTATGATACCTCACAGGTCCTCACAAAGACACACCTATGATACCTCACAGGTCCTCACAAAGACACACCTATGATACCCCACAGGTCCTCACAAAGACACACCTATGATACCTCACAGGTCCTCACAAAGACACACCTATGATACCTCACAAAGACACACCTATGATACCTCACAGGTCCTCACAGAGACACACCTATGATACCTCACAAAGACACACCTATGATACCTCACAAATACACACCTATGATACCTCACAAAGACACACCTATGATACCTCACAAAGACACACCTATGATACCTCACAGGTCCTCACAGAGACACACCTATGATACCTCACAAAGACACACCTATGATACCTCACAAATACACACCTATGATACCTCACAAAGACACACCTATGATACCTCACAGGTCCTCACAAAGACACACCTATGATACCTCACAAATACACACCTATGATACCCCACAGGTCCTCACAAAGACACACCTATGATACCTCACAAAGACACATGATACCTTACAGCATGCATCCCTCTGTTGAAGGTAAACCATAGCTGGTGTCTAAGCCATACTGTTCACACGCATGTATTATCGCGGTCTGCAACATCAACACAGTTTCCATAGAAAAGGTCCCATAGAAAGGTTGGACATTCACATCATCGGTCCAGGATTTGCGTTCTGTAACGGTCAAATCAAACTGGGTCGATGCTGCAGAACGAGGTTCTTCTGACACGCGTGTGAAGCAGTACTCTACAGTTATATCGGAAAATATCTGAGTTTGACTGCTCCCCTTTAAGTGTATGGACTTAGAGGTTTTGATTTGAAGTTTATGTGATTTCTCTGTCCTGCTCTACAGATCACACATTCTCCCTGTGCTACCACGCCCACCGCAACAGCCAATCAGACGGCCACCACAGGTAGGATGGGACACGCCCCCCCCCCCTACCCACTTATGACATCCCAATTAAAATAGGGGCCCTGACTTGTAATTGACTTTTCAATTAGTCGTTTGTAACCCTTTTAAATCCCCTGTGCAGCGCATCCTTGGGTAACTGTGTATCCCATGAAGGACGCATGTGGTTGTAGCGCGCCCGCATGTAGTGAGCCCACTGTCTTGTTCCAGAAGCTAGCAAGACGTCACAACTCTCTGCAGCCCATCCTACTGCGGTGGCATCATCCCAGAGCCAACAGCTTCAGTCCTCCGCCTCCCTGGATGGCTCCGCCCCCTCCTCTGGCCCCGCCCCCTCCGCTGGCTCCGCCCTGTTTGAGTCGATCAAGGCCGATCCGTCCGACTGTGAGCTGCGTTTCTGTTCTTCTTTTGCGTATCAACAGCAAACCGCCGCAGTTTACAGCTGACATTTACGGGGTGCATGGGGTGAGCGAAGGAGAGTGAGCGATGTAGCGAGTGAGGTGTGTGAGTTCACCTGTCCTGTTCTCTTTCCCCAGTGTTGGACTTCCCTAAAGATCTCTCTGACATGTTTGACCCAACTAAAGGTAAACACGTTACTGCTCTGCGCCATGTTGTCCTCAGCAGCAGATTCAAATTACGTTATTGTTGCGGCCATTTTGGGATTAGACTTGTGTCCTGTCTCGCTCTGTCTCTCTCTGTTTCTGTCTCTCTCTCTGTTTCTGTCTCTGTCTCTCTGTTTCTGTCTCTATCTCTCTGTTTCTGTCTCTCTCTGTCTCTCTCTCTCTCTCTCTCTGTCTCTCTCTGTTTCTGCCTTTCTGTCTCGGTCTCATTCACTAACTAGATATGTCTCTCTCTCTCTCTACATATATTTGTTTGCTACAGGTTTGGGTTTAGACTTCTATGTCCTAACTCAATATAATCTCTCCTCTCTGTCTCCCTCTACCAACCAACCAGAAATCATGAGTGGGGACCTTCTGGAGGACCTGATGTCCTCAGAAGGTAGGTTATTTTCTACTCAAACAAGCTAGCTGGAGAGAAGCTCCAAGATCTGTTTTACTGTTGTGTGTGTTTGTGTGTGTGTGTGTGTGTGTGTGTGTGGGTCCTCACGTGTGTGTGTGGGTCCTCACGTGTGTGTGTGTCCTCACGTGTGTGTGTGCGGGTCCTCACGTGTGTGTGTGTGTGGGTCCTCACGTGTGTGTGTGTTTCGTCTCCAGTGTTTTCTCCCCTGCTGCGTCTCTCTCCTCCACCCGGCGACCACGACTACATCTACAACCTGGATGAGACGGAGGGCCTGTGTGACCTCTTCGACGTCCCCATCCTCAACCTCTGACCCCTGACCTCCAGGTGTTGTGGGCAGGAGCTCTGCTTGTACGCCGCCGTCACTGTGGGGGTCATGTGACGTCACCGTGGGGTCATGTGACGCCTCCGGGATGCCAGACAACAGATCAACCTTTTATCTTTTTTTTAACCCCCACTCTCGTTGCCATGAAAAGTAAATCACAGCAAAAAATAAGTGTGTGTGTGTGTGTGTGTGTGTGTGTGTGTGTGTGTGTGTGTGTGTGTCTTCAGGTTTCTCTGTCCAGCACCACGTCACAGAACCTTTCACATCAACGTTTTAGATACCAAGAAAGGCTATTTTAAAATCAGGTACCCATTCAGAGCGCCGAGAGCTGGAAGACGCGTGTTCAAACTAGCGGTTCCACCGCAGTACCCAGGTCTCTCTGTCCCACTTCTGCTCTCCAAGCCGGCCTCTGTTGATTTTGTCTAGCCTCACTCCTGAAAAGGTCTGCTCTTGTTTGTATATAATGCTATCTTGTTGCTAACGGCCGTGTGTATAAGGATGTAAAGGATCATGTATGTGCCTCCTCTGTATTTCTTTTGTATTTTTGCTGATGCTGTAACTTTGGTCCCGTTGTCAAGTATGCTATGGATAAAACAATTTTGTTTGCATCTTTCTACGTGCAGAATGGATTAGTTTTACTCCTGAATATTCCAGTTGAAGTACTGCCTACGCCCCACAACTTAAGCTCTAGGTTTCATTTTAAACATGTCCAGAAGTGTGGACTCCCTGGAAGGATCAGATGATGTCATCGGTTGGTGTAAAAACATACAAGCTAAATATTGTTTGGCAACTTTTGTACTTTTCATGCTGTGAAATCAGTTTGCATTGAACCAGTTTTCAACTTTTTCCAACGCTGTGTATAATCTGACTTGTATAGAATAGCATTTATTTTTATATACCTGCTAGCTTTATGGATATTGGCCGTACTCTGAGTAATAAGTAGAAAAATGTATAAAACCGTTTTTTAACCAAGCAGGCTCTCATCACTGCACTTTACATCACGTTGGGAACTGTCAGTGGCAATACAGAAACCCTGAGAAGAGCTGCTTCTGTCCCATCTGGTTCAAACGCAGAACTCTGCTGCAGCGCCCCCATGAGGCTGCTGCTGTCACTTCATCTGAAACACAATAAATACTTTTTTACGCTCTATGCTCTCTGAATCCTTCTGCAGTGTACTCTGCTATACTATACTACTATGCTATAATATACTTTAGGATACTATAAAAACTACTAGGCTATAGTATATACTGTACTGCATTATAGTATATACTGTACTGTACTACACTAGTAGAATGCTTTTTTTGTGAACCAAATGATATACGAACGATATAGCCACTATTTAACACTGGACAACTCGGCTGGGCGGTTGTTCAAACTTTGTTCTGCACATGGAATCCGAAACGTTCTCAAGCAGCGTTCAGTCCATAAAGGATTAAAGTTCTCTGTTCAGCCGATCACCAGGAAACGTCCCAACTTTTACCTCAGGCTGTTCTTACTTGTTAGTTTCATAGTGTGTGTGTGTCTGTCTGTCTGTCTGTCTGTCTGTCTGTCTGTCTGTCTGTGTGTGTGTGTGTGTCCGTCTGTCTGTCTGTCTGTGTGTGTGTGTGTGCGTGAGAGAGAGAGAGTGAGAGTGTGTGTGTGTCCGTCTGTCTGTGTGTGTGTGTGTGTGTGTGTGCGTGCGAGAGCGAGTGTGTGTGTGTCCGTACGTACGTACGTGTGTGCGTGCATGCGTTTCAGTCTGTTTCGGGACAGCTGTAGCCAAATGCATTTCCCCGTTCCTGGTACCAGCAAATGTTTTCCTAATCTCAGTGAGGGCGGCAGAGGAGCGTGTGGTGGTTCGATGCCGCCGGGTAGGAATTTGAGGCAGCTGGGTGGGGGGGGGGGGGGGGGGGGGGGGGGTGATGGGGGGGTTGTTGTTGCGAGCCGCGGTAAAATGATTAGAGGTGGTCACTGGTTTGGTTTAAACTTTATCTTTCCCGATTCGCGCATTTCTACTACGGTTTCGACCAAATAAAAACATTTCCTGAGACAAAGCAAGCATTGTGCATAAGTACAGACCCCCCCCCCCCCCCCCCCCGCCCCCATCTACTGTCAACAGGTTGGAAAGCTGCAAAGAGATGGCATAGTACTAGCTG